>CM076573.1:869518550-869567272 GCA_034641835.2 Pinus albicaulis | reverse complement strand
AAAAAAAATACAACAAACTAAAATAGGAACTTTAACTCTATTCCAGACACATCATTCTTACCAACATGATATCTAATGAAGATGATATGTGGAAAAAAAGGCTTCATATATTGTCTATCACATGTCAAACCGAGTGACCAAACACATGCATAGAAAACATCAGAAATAGGGTTCATAGATCGACTTGTATTATATGGTTTCAAACCCTTCTTGTCTCCTTCAAGGGGGTTTCTGGAGGTCTTAAAAAAGACTTCCTTTTGCTAACCAAATGGATTTTTTCTTTCACACGTGTATGGAAACGTACTTTCCAAATCATATTGTAATAGATTCATAAGGTGATATTATTGGTATTAAATACACCTTATTTGGAGACATCATTTTTATTGTACGGGTTGGTACCTTTCTATTGGATGTGGTTGGTGATGTGAAGACTACTCAACCTCTAGTAAAGATTCATACTAACTCTAACAAGCGTATGGATGCTTTTTTTACAAAGGGAGACCCCTCTAAGCTTAACTCATTGGATTCTTTGTTTGTTCATGCTAATTATTGTTCTTAACTTTCCTTATCCAAGGGGTTGAGACTATTTTCTTCATTTATTTTACATGGCCCGGTCAAAGAAGAAGAATGGAGATTGTCTTCACATCTTTTCCATTTCGCTAACTTACAAAAAAAGAGTCAAATTCTATAGCCAATAGACTAATAGTCTCTTGATTTAGTGAGCTATGCATAGCTCTCACCTATCACTGTAGCTCAATGAAATGACATCTAATAGCTCCAAGACACCATTATAAATGGAGTAATTGTGAAGTTGTTGTTAAATGATCACCTCCAAATGTTCAATTCTCATGAATTTTGGGGGAGGGGGGTCTTTTGGTGTATTGAGCAGGGCAAGGGGAAATAAGGGTAGCATGGATGGGTAGAAGTGAGAGGTTCGAGCATGGTTTACTGAGATCTATAATCCTAACATTAGAGAATGAGAAGGAGCCTTAGGGCCTTATGGCATAGGGGCTAGGGGACCTATAGGTAAGGCAATAAGATAAATTGATATGGGAACCCCCAATAGTTGTGACAAGGGGATTAGGGGCCACATTATCACAACCCATACGCACTTAACCCATAACCACTAAAGTCCCTATCCCTTTAACGCCAAAGCCACAATCCCTTAATCCCTACACCCATAACTCATAACAAATTAACCCCTTTATCCCTTAAACCCAAAACCATTAACCCCTTAACCCCTAACCACTAACTTAGAATCCTTGAACCCCATAAACCCTAATCCCATATCTTCTTAAACCTTGACCCTTAACCCATAACCCCTAACCCCTAAACTCATTAACCCCTAACCCCTTAACATTCTGACACCTAAATAACATAACCCTTAGGCACTTAACCCCTAAATCCCCTGACATGTAAGCCCTTGATGGTTAATATTAACCCCTAAATCCCTTAACCACTAATCCATTAACCTCTAACCCTTAAACCCCCTACCCTCTAAATCCCATAAGCCCTAACCCTTTACCCTTTACCCTTAACCCCTTGATCCTAAACCCATTAACTCCTAGAACCCCTTATCCTTTATCCTAAACCATAGGTGCTCCAACACTAATATTCTTGGGCATATTGTGCTTTTTCCATCTAACCACTCCAAATACAACCTCTAAGAACTAGTAGGGTCCAAGGAAAAGAGCTACAAGTTCCCCAAATTTGATCCACATTTGATGGACAATCACATTTCCCCCAAATTTCCTCCACATATTTTCCTTGGTGTATTGGAGTTTGAAAAATACAGAGGATGCCACAAGTAATCCTAATCATAAGACTCAACTTTCCTAATGACTAGGAGGCCTTAAAAATAAAAAATAAAAACATCTTAACTTATGCCTAAAATTACTAAAATTTCCTATCCCAAATATGAAGTTAGAAATTCTACAAAATTATAGGGCAACAAGGAAACCAACTTCCTCTTCTATAAATATCTAAGACCTTATGGAGGACAAATACAAATTTTGAAATAAATTGTTGAAATTATGCTCTTGCATCAGTAGCTACCAATGTATCCTTGTAGGCCACCCCCTTTAACAATAGTAATACCAATGGTCTTTACCTAGAAGGAACTCCTTACATAATTCTCTCTTAGATCCCCTTAACCCATTGTTATGATTGTCATTGATGCCTACCTAGTTGAAAGCACATTAAGAAGCAATGTATCATATTCCTGGTTGAGGATTTCGATAAGGATGTGATTTTTTTTACATCTTGTGACTGTCCCGTATGTGAATATATAAAATCATTTTTTTTGTACCAGTTTAAGGATTGATACCATCAAGTGTGTGCGATAACATGGATGGAACACTAACTGCATGTTGTATATATTGTAATGTAAATGAATAATCTCTTCTGGAAAAGGCTCCACTCATAATGCCATTTCGCAAATGCTTGCACTCAGTAATCATGGTCAGATTTTAAGGTGCCATGTTCTCGTAAGGGTAAACCTACCTATATATCTCTTTAAACGCACACATCACACATGTTAGCTTGATCTTGTGCTTGTTGTGGGGAAAATGTTGTTGCAGTGGAACCCCCAAATCAGATTTATTTGGGTTGACCCTGATTTGAATAGCTCTGAATGACTTCAAATTACCCTGGCCTTGACTGCGCAATCCTCATTGGCATCTCCAATGGATGTGTGATGCATTGGATGCATCAACATAGTCACAACTGATAGTCACACTGCCCTTTCACCTATCTCTCCACTGAGTCTCCACTGGAACTCCCATGCAAGTAGTTAACTGTTGTCTCTATTCACTTGATTCACGAGTTATTATTTGTGAATTAATTTAAATAATTAATTCACTCCACTCCCACTAATGTATCAATCAGTTAGAAATAGACACAATTAGTTCAATTGAGTTTAACTCCAAGGATGTAGTTAAACTGAAACAAACTCCATGAACTACTTCACCAACTCCATCATAACTCTACCACTTGAGTCCTCCATGCATGAACACCAGTAAACCCTAAGAATTGCATAATTCCTTCAGCTAGCTAATCTACCACACCTGTTAACTGAAATTAAGTGCTCCAAGAGAATAAGTTGTTATTTAGGGTCTAATTATTATTAAGATCTAATAATAATCGACACTTCTATTTTTAGATCAGTGATCTAAAAATAGACTTCGCCCAATATGTCTAAAAAGATAAATCCACCTATTTTTCCAACTGACCAACCATCCACAAATAGCATCCTGCAACTTCTGAAATATGGTCTCCATGTCTAAAAATAGACTTGCGCCAAAAATAGCTTGCGGGCGCACTTAGTGAAGGCGAATCTTTTCACTAAGCTCATCATCTTGTTGAATCTCAACACCTAGAACTCGCTAACACTCCCTGTCACACACTCTTATTCATTCATTTATTAATTTTTACCTAGTGCTATGTTATGTTTTCCTGGCACTCCCTAACAATCCTTAGCACACATTGGCACACCTTGGCACTTGCAACATCTTTGTATGCTTCCCTAGCACTCTAACATGCCTTGGCAGTTCCTAGAATACTATGTCACTCCCTTCTTAGCACACCTGGAACTGGCTGATACTTCATTTCCATGAATTTTAAACTAGTGCTCCCTTGTGTTTCCTTGACACTTGGCCCTCACACTCCCTAGCATGTATTCATGCCACACCCTGGCACCTGCCACATATTTGCATGCCTATCATGCCTTAGGACTGCCTAAAATGTGTTAGTACTTCTAGGAATTCCCTGACACACCTTGGTATTCCTCAGCTTTCATGCCGTCATAGATAACCTTACTTTGTTTGCGACTTGGGAACCCAACCAAGTCATTGGAAAATAAATGTTGTACCCAACCCAAAGTTTCCCTTTGTTTGAAACTACTTTGTGCAACCCTTTATGTAACCATAGGCTTACCTTCTACAATTATTATTCCAGCCTTCCCCTAACACACTTTATCCTTGAGACACTTGGATTTTGTTGGAAATACTTGGCACACACTCTTATTCGTTCATTTCCATGCATTTTGACCTAGTTCTCACTTGCAATGTCCTGGCTCTCCCTAACCGTCCTCAACATCCATTGACACTTTCTGGAATGTGTTAGCATGCCTTTTCATTCCTTGGCACACACTGACACTCCTTAGTTCTCATGCCCTCACAATTACCCTTACTTTTTTGGAACTTGGGAACCCAACCAAGTCTTGCCTTGACTATAACAACTTGACCAAGTTATGGTTACTACAACTAGATTATCCCTTGTACACCTAATAAATGGCTATAACCCCTCACCCATTTAACCCCCTAAACCCTAAACTCCTAACCCATTTAACCCCCTAAACCCTAAACCTATAAACCTTTAACCCCTAACCCCTTAAACCCTAGTTCCCGACCCTGACCCATTTAACCCCCTAAACCCCTAAAAACCTAACCCATTTAACCCCCAAACCCTGACCCCAAAAACCTAACCCCTAACCCCTTTAACCCCTAACCGCTAAAATCCTTAACTGCTAAATCCCCTAACCCCCTAAACCTCTAAACCCCTAACCCATTTAACCCCCTAAACATCTAACCCCTTAACCCCTTAACCCCTAACCCCTAAAATCCTTAACTTCTAAATCCCCTAACCCCCTAAACCTCTAAACCCCTAAACCCATTTAACCCCATAAACCCGAAATGTCTAACCCTTAACCCCTTAAGCCCTAATTCCCAACCCCTAACCCATTTAGCCCCCTAAACCCCTAAAACCGTAACCCATTTAACCCCCGAAACCATAAACCTCTAAACCATTAAACCCCTAACCCCTTAACCCCTAAACTGTTAACGCTTAACCATTAAACCATTAACCCCTCACCCCTAACCCCTAAAATCCTTAACTTCTAAATCCCCTAAGTCCCTAATCCCTAATCCCTTGTATTTCTTCAGTCTCTCTTTCCTCTGCATATTCCTTATCATTTCCAGCATTTTAGAATTTGTATCTGGAGGGTCTCCTCCACCCCCAGTTATACATATAACTCTTCTTCGTTATTCATGACAACAATTGTAACTATTTCTGCCATCAAACAGAAGTAATGCATTCCATCCATCAACAAAATTAGCAAGGGAGGTTGATCAAGCTTGACATGGTAAATGCCTTTGACAGGGTTAACCTCTCGTTTCTCTATAAAGTCCTTCTTACCTTTGGGTTCTCCTTTTATTTTTTCAACCTGTTCAAGTATCATGGCCACTCTAATGGGTGTTTGGTTTTATGTGTGCAACCCAATAATCCTACCACTGATAGTCAACTTCCCTTTCACCTAGAACTCAACTGGGTCTCCACTGGATCTGACATGCATGCAAATAATTATAGTAAATCCTTAGTTGCATGTGAGATCACTGATTGTGAATTAATTAATATTTAATTCACTTGATCTCTCACTAGTTTATCTTCAGTTACAACTAGCATAACTAAGTTTAACTCACTTAACTGAGTTAAACTATTTACAACTAGCATTAACTAATGCACCTTTTCACTTAGAACTATGTTACAACTAGAATTACTCTGCATGCCTCATCAACTACCTCTAAATCGAAATCCACTAGCTAACTGAATTTATCACTTTCAGTTAACTGATTCAATTCCACATTGAGAATTTATCCTAAACAAGAGCCTTCAAAGGTTGAAGTACATACTGTTAGACTTCTCCTCATACTAATTTTTTCACATACTCGGAGGTTCAAACAAGGAAGCGGACAACCACACAAACAAAGGTTGCCTCCTCCCGTAAGGAGCCTTCAACAAAAATGACGAATTCCCTTCTCAAATCCTAATTCGTTGAATTTGTAATCCTAAAGTGATGTACAACCATTTCTTCCATGTCCTCATGACATACTATTCTGTCTTCAACCTCATTTTTTAGTGAGAAGATCCTCTTATGTTGTCTGTGTTGGACCATTACTTTATGGAAGAAGCGTGTGTTCTTCTCTCCTTCCCTCAACCAGTTGACTCCATATTGCTGCTTCCAGAGTATCTCCTCCTATTTTCAGCGTTCTTCTATTTGCATTATGAGTCACCCCTATTCTTCTACTATAAGTTTTGATCTGCCCTCTGTGATAATCTGCAGTTGTACAGTCTCTATCTTATTCTTTAACTCCTCCTGGTCTTTTAATATGTTTCCAAAGTCCTCTTTGTTCCACTTCTTGATCCTTTGCTTGATCTCTTTTAGCTTGAGTTGGAATGTATGCATAATATTTCTTCCCACCACTTCGTTTTTCTTCTACCATTCTCCAAGTTGACCCAATAACTTAGGGTCTCAGAGCCAAAATGATTCAAATATGAAGGGATTATTTCTTGGTCCTATTTTGAGGTTGATTTCCAATCTTACCGGCCAGTGTTCTGAGCCCATTCCGGGGATAATGGAGGTTTCCATGTATATGTGTCTAGAGATGACCTGTTCCGAGACCAAGAACCGATCCAATCTGGACGCAATCTGATTTTGACCTCCTCTCTGATTGTTTCAGGTGAAGGTTCTGTTGTTGGTTTGTAGGTCCACCATTTTGAGCTCCGATATTGCATCCCTGAACATATCCATATCTGGGTCATGTCAGTGAATTCCTCCTTTCTTCTCTTTGAGGGATGTTATCATGTTAAAGTCCCCTCCTACTATCCATAATTCTTCCTGAAATTCTCTTCTCATACTGGTAGGTTGTGGAGGAAGACCTCTTTCTCCCCTGGGGTATGAGGCCCATAAACCCTAGTAAGGAGAACCCAATCATTGGATCCTATGTTTCTAAAGCGCCCTGTAAGCATTCAGGGACTACTTACTCAATCCTCAAAGAATACTTCCGCCGGGTTACACAAAATGGTTAGTCCTCCCACACTTCCTCTAGAGTCGAGTGCAATCACTTCATATGGTAGCTTGAAACTTAGAACTATCCATTTGAACTTAGCTTCATGGATCTTAGTTTCATGGATGATCATAATGCTGCCCTTGTCTTTCCTTAGTCGCTCCTTCAAATACCATTTTTTGGATTTACTATTAAGGCCAAAAATTATCCATATCCTTTCCCTCCATATGATTCTTATTGGGCTAACATCACCTTAATGTCATGCCCATCAAAATCATCCATTGGTTTCTATGGTTGGTTTGTAAAACACCTACGAGAAAATATTCCTTGAGGGGGATATGACTATATTCACTTCCACTTGATTGAATTTTTCTGTTGTATGACATCATGTTGATGTCACTAACTATTGACTCTTTTAATTGACATTTCCTTCTGGTTGATGTCACCATCTCATTAGGTCAAACTATCAGCACTTGTCGATGGAGGGAGGAAAAATATTCCCCGAAGGGAAGTTTTTATGGAACTTCTTTGATGCCTTTCTATACTTTAACCCCCTAACAAAAATAAATTTTAAATACTATATTGGGTCTAAAATAAAGGCCTCCTAACACTTAAATGAATTTTTTACTCCTCGAAAAACCCCCTTTCCACATGGTTACCATCTTCTTTTCCATATGGCACTACTATGTCATTGCATGACCTCTATTTTGGGTCCATGTTTTGTTTTCTACTTCTTCCATCCATCCTCTACTAGCATCATCAATTAACATCATCATTCCCATTAATATGGTATCATGCTTATCCATCACCATTTCTCTTTGGTGTTTTCCATAGGCTAGGGGTAATGATTCTCTGAATGAACTACTCAATGGGTAAACTCCAAAATTTTCGAGGTAAACTTCCAAAACCTGACTAAAACCCTTTTTCATTCATCATTGGGTTCAAGACCCAAATATTTTCACATTGAATAATTTATTTCCCATGTTTTCAATGCAACTCATGTGCAACAAAAGTACCCCCTACTCCACCATGTTACATGACATGTCACATACTAGTACTAACACTAGGGCCACATATAAACATATAGGAGTATCGTGCCTCTCCATTCTTTGAACTTCCTCAATGCATTATCTCTAAAAATAATCGATCCCATCAAGAAAACATTAAACCATTTATAACCTTTATTAACATTAAAAATTCTATGATCTAACCTTTAATAAATTTAACAAAAATTAAAACATTTATTATTAATCAAATAATTTTTTTTATAAAACATTTATTATTAATCAAATAATTTTTTTTTTTTTTTTGCATAATAATTATGACAATCGTGAAAGTTTTGGGATTTTCATTAAATTTCATTTTCCACCTCGCGTGTATGGCCAAGGAGGATTGGTGGGAAAAACCAGTCAAATGATAATACTCACAGGAGTTGATTATACATGATTTTCTACATTTTTCCGAATCCAGTCTCTAGGTATGAAATGCTGGCAGAGTTTTCTGAGTTTTACAGGTATGCAATGCTGGCAGAGTTTTTTGATTCCATGGAAGCTACCATCAGATTTCTTCGGCTCCGCAAGACAATTTGTAGCTTCCGTAACATCTGTCCCCAAGTCGAAACAATGACCCACAAGTATGTCTCGGTTTAACCCGCAGACTGTTTCTTTTTCTCCTCTCGTACCTACAATGCTTATAACTAGAAGACCATAACAGTTATGCCTCAATTCTATTGTATCATCAACTAATAGTAAACCCTAAACTAATTTGCAGGAGATTTATGTATCATCTGGCACAAATGAAGCACATTTTCCCTAAAGGATTGCTGTTGGAGAAGACCATGGCACCTGACGAGGAGACGTTGTGCATGAAGCCAGACTTGAAAATCACTCTCTTGCATGATGCAGTGCTAAGTGAAAAGGATAAGGCCTCCAAAGGAAACAACACATTGGGTTTTTGAAAAGCATTCCACAGCCGCTTAGTTGCATTTGTCAAGGCTTATCCCAAGGCGAGTTTACTCTTGCTATCTTGTATTATTTTTTTGGGGTTCTATCTTTTTTTGGTCAAACCTTTCAATAGCACGGGTTTTAACTTTGTATGTACATTGTATGAATTTATTGCAATACAAGGAGATGATATTCCAGAGGCAATCCTATAGATCCATTCAATAGAAAATGTCAGCTAACTTATCTAGTATCCTCCCCACTTCCTCCTTTGATATGTAACAGCCTTTCCCCAGCAAGAGGTGCTACTTCTACTCTGCCTAACAATCATCAAGGAAAATCCAAACCCTCTATGATGTCTTCACTATTACCCAAAAGTTTCCAGAGGAATTTTTCTCAAACAACCCTCACACTCCAAACATCTGTGGATTGATCATTCTCTGTGCCCAAGCAAGACCCAATTCTGAAGCCTCATTCCGAGGTTCTTGAAATAGTGAAAAAAAATGGTGGTGATGAGGCTTCGAGGAGGATTTAAACGCTGGCAGGGTTATAAAATATGCCTTCTTTACCATCTAATCTAGCCCTTGTGATGCAATAGACAAATTTATAGATAGGGAAAAAGTTGAATTTGCTGATCAGCTGAAGCAGAATTGCACTGTTGGGGGCCATTATCCTTATCTTTATCATTTGGGTTCAGGGACTCATCACAACTATTTAGAGTAGAAGCATAGCTTGAGGAAGAAATTGAGGCAGAGGATCTAGGTGTCTTTGGAATTTCAGAGGATAGAACCTGATTGTATCCTAGTCCATTTGAATTATTTTTATCAAACACATGATATGAATTGTCACAACTCTTACTGATTATCCTAGTGCTAGATTCCTTCCTGAAAGCCTTCCCTGCTTCTGAATTCCATATATTTAAGAAAAAATCAGTGGGCGGGTTATTGCTAGGCATTGTCATCATATCCACTGTGTTACTGGTGTGATAACCAACATAATAATTAGAGGACATGATCAGTGATTCTCTGGAAAGACGAGCTTCTACTTCAAGTCTTGCATTTTTCGACTGTGCTTTGTGCCTCGTCAGAGCCAAGGCATCGTACCCCTGTGGAGCACTGGGACTGACTTCTGATTTAGGTGCATTGGTTGAGGGATCGAGACCCATCTTCAACAAACTCTTATTCAAATGGTTATTCCAAAAATTCTTGATCTCGTTGTTTGTTCTCCCGGGTAACTGTGAGGCTATTGCAGACCATCTGCAAGTACCACAGACATAAATAAACCAACTCAGTGATATAAATGAAATTGCTGATAAATGCGGATAGCTATCAAAATATTTATGTGCCATATATGAAGTACACAATTTGTAAATCCATGGCAGGAGTGAAGGTTATGGGCAAAAAAAATGGATTTTCGAAACAACTCTCTTTTATAACATGATCGATATAATATGTATTGCAAAATATTTTCAAATTATTAAATCTAGACTATTGAAAAACTATGAGAATTTGTAATGCCAAACCAAGAGTAAAGGTTATAAACCAAAAATTAATTTGGAAACTCTTAAATCTAAACTATTGAAAAAAACACATTGAGAACTTGTAATGCCAAAATAGGAGTGCAAGTTATACACTAGAAAATGGTTTGGAAACTCTTGGGATCATGTTATCAGATAGCATTGATGATTTTCTATGTGGTACTATGCATCCTAAATTATGTTATCCAGTAGCAATAATATTTGTAATTAATCAATTACATTTCATAGGGGTATGTTGCTGGGTGAGTTACAAAAGTATTGAATGCCACCAGGTGGTTAATAATGTCAATTAAAGACAGCCTTGTTATGCCTTACCGATGAAGAAGGTTTTTATTCTTTATAAATGCTGCACAGAAAACCTGGTTGGCTACCTTACACCTTTGAGCTGGGAAAAATGATCCTCACAGATAGTTGACTCATGACCTTGGAACTTCTATCGATGAATCATGATGGCAATTCATATAGCCTACCTTTTAAGCCTCAGAGTAAGGAAGCAACTGTGGGCCATGCTCAAGTACCCTTGAATCCAAATTAAAAAGATAAGAGCACCCAACTATAATCATTGGCAACCAATCAAAGACTTCAGGGTTTTCAAAAAATGAAATACTATAAAAAGTAATGCCTTTCCCTGTTTCCTTTCTTAAGGCACATAGTCCTTTGTTATGAATGTCCTGCTGGCTGTCAATTTCAAGCCTTCAGTAGGTTGAAAGTTTACTTAGGGATAGATGGCTTCTACTATGAAAAGATGACCCTAAGAACTCCTCTCAAAGCTCTACTAGCATATACTAAGACTCTTTATTTTCTTATCCAATCACTATTTAAAATGGATGCCAAAGAGCCTATCTTTTATGGCTCTTGTAGTCTCTCTCAAATTACCAAGACCTGAGATTGTCTTGCTTCTACATACGTGTACATCTCTGATTTCCTACCGACAGAATACTAAAAATAAAAATAAAAATAAAAATTGATAGAGGGTTGTTACAGATTTGTTCTTTGTTTTATATTCTTTTATGTAAGGATCACCTATTGACTTAACATCACGTTGTAATTTACCCAAAGATTTCTTGGTAAGAACTACAATACATGGAAGCAACATATGTTGAGAATATTTGAGTACAAGTGATTGGTTGCTATTGTCCTAGGTAAAGATACTCGACCACAAGTTGTTGGTAGAGATTGGGACAAGTTTGATGAGTGGCCCAGTAGCTTGCAGCTTGGTTTTTGGACTCTAAAGGCCATTCAGAGACATACCATTTATGTGTTATGTTGCTGGTATGTATTGTACTTAGTGCCATTTTGACATATTCACCATGACATGGTATAAAGATGAACAAACTTTGCAGATTTTGTCTCTCTAGTGGATTGGAATCTTAAAAGTATTTTTTTCATTAAAATTTTAATTATTTTATGTGTTTTTTTAAAAGTGGGTCCATTGAGTCTGGTTTGATAGGTGTCCAGTTCAAAGACCAGTTCCAAGTTTTAAAACTATGATTTGGAGTATTGTACCTTGATATATAGTATTGCCTATTGTTGATATCTTCAGTAGAAGTCTTGTGTATTGATTAATGGATTGCCGGTACAGTTGCATCTTATCTTCTATTTTGGTTTGCTTTTTGTAGTCTTTAATACAAAAATTTTCTATTGTTTTCATTTCCTAGGAAACTGCTAATACATTTTATTTATTTGGACTGAATAGCCCTTCAGTTGTTTCAAAGTGTGTAGCACTTCTCAAATGATATCTATTTAGGTGATTTTATTCTAGTAGTGTTTCATATAGTTCTTGTTCCATAGTAGAGATATGCAATAATTGGTTCCTTTTTCTTTTTACATTACGGCTCAAGTTTATATGAAAATATTCTATTGCTTCAGGTACATACCATTAACAGATTTTTTGACTTGTAAAAATGATGAAATGATAGACAGTTGTCTTTATTGTGTTATCAAACACTTCAGTTTTGATATACATATATTAAATATAGATATTCAAGATGTATATACAGTTTGTTGTCATATGGATGTCACATGTGAAAATATTGCAGGTATGCTTTGTGTGTGGGTTTGCGTCCATTTTTTAATTTCTTCTGAACATACGTTTCCAAAATAATATAAAATAAAGGATCGTTATCCTCTGTCATTTTCAATTGGGGATACTGAGCCAAATATATTTGCAAAATTTCCTCTTGCTATTTCAAAATTTGATTCTTCTGAACATACATTGCCAAAATAGTTATAAAACAAAAGATTGTTTTTCTGTGTGTCATTTTCAACAGTTAATATAGACCCAATTTCATTTGCAAAATTTCCTCTGGCTGTTTCACACATTTGATTCTTTTTCCCAAATATTTTATGGTTGATGCAGGTATATACCTAGGATAGAGACTCTAGAGCAGATTGATTTATTTTGTGTGAATCTAATTGCTGAGTGCAATGCCATTACCAACAAGAAGGCTTCTCCGTGGGTGCATTCTGCAAACATTTAGCATGTAGCATCGACTGCATCTATCAATTCATCTCCTCCAACCTCAACATCTGAAACACTTGCCTCAGGAGCTCTTGTTAAGTCATTGAATTATGTTTGTGGTTTGGTTTCACGACATATTCCAAGACATTCATTTCAGTCAGCACTGTTTGCTGGAAATTCTCATGCTAAGAGGACAATCACATCCTTGAGAAGAAAATTGTTTGGTTCTCCAGTCAGTCCAGGTGGAACTGTAACCAGAAGTTCTCCTGAGAATAAGGAGGCCACAAATTTGGATATCACGAATATATTAGGTCTGGAAATAATTAATGAGGAGAACAACAATTATATTTTTCTTGATGTTCTGAAATCAAGATGGATTGTGGTTAGGCACCAGCAAAGTTGGACCCCATCTCCTGTTATGACAGACATGTATTTCATTCATTTATATTTGCTTCTCTTTTTTCAGGTCCTACATGAACAACAAGATGAACATGTAAATGAGCTAGGTGATTTTGCTTCTTCCAAGTTAATTGGGCCTAGATGAAGTCAATACTTCTGTTGGTTTTTGTTAATGAGATTCATCTATGTATTTCCCTTTTATTTTCTTTAAAATTCTCTGTCATTGGAGAATGACAAAGTGCTGCAGCACCCCTATGATGAGTTTGTTGCATCCTATTGGATGATATGTTGCACCCATAGTTTTAAAAAATAGAACTAGGTTTTTGAATCGGCCCATCTATCTAACCAGGTTTCGAATTGGATTAAATGAGGCAGATTTGAAAAGTAAAATACATGAAATATTTATTAGATATCATTGACTGGCTTCACATCCATAGAGCTTGATTTTCTTTGATTAAAGGAATTGCTTTTAATAGTTTGATCCAAGATGCTTGCTGTTAAGCTGGGAACAATAGAGAGATTTTAATAGTCTCAATGATGGAGATGATAGTTGTAACCACCCTTGTCTATTGTCCAGCAGTACACACCTATTGATCCTTGAGTGTACTGTATAACATTGATCCACAGTCCTCAATCATGTTTTCTAATGCATTCAGTTTATCTCCAATAATTTCTACTTGAAACACCTTAATGTACTGAATTAGATGTAAAATTTCTACACCACATCTTAATGTAACATATGAGATTGCTTTCTTTCCCTTGTTTCTTGGTACCAGTTCTATATGTGTGGACATTGCCTCTTGCATGGTTATCTCCATTACAAATACCATTCCCAGTAGACTGTTTCAGATTCCATACTCAGCATATTTGGCACCTCACTTGCTTGTGGAGTTCAAGCTTACTGAGTGGACAATCTTCAGTTTCTTAAAACATTTCGTTGTGTTTCTACTACAACAATGTAGCATTTTTTTTACTGTAAAAATTGATCATGAACATCCATCATATCTTTCGCTATTTTTTCTCCATAATTCCTGCTCAGTTCCTTGTAACAATCCTTATGAGCATGAAAATAGAGGTACCTTGAAGAAAGTGCATAAAAGATTTTAGGTGCATGGTCGAAGCCTCTAAAACTTCACACAAGAGCTACCACAGGTCCGAGGGTAGCCTTCAAGGTGACTGTAATTCAATATTCTACACAGTTCAAACTTCAAACTGCTTCACATAATGATGCCTCTGTGCCTAGAAGAGAGGGCCTTATATAAGGCCTCTTGGCCCTTAAACAATCCTCCACGGTTTTGCAATTCTGAGCCACACAGATCTAAAGAGATTACTATAGGTCAGAGGTCTTTATTACCACAAATGGCTGCCAAAATAATTTGTTATCCAATTTTGAGAAGGAATAACCCAAACAAATAACTCTTACGTCCTCCTCACCTCGTTTTTTTGTGTTTTCATATGCTTGTCTTAGCTAAGTGCTCGCCAGGAAACCTATTCAACATGAGATCTATCCATTCAGTCATGCCATAAAGTAGGAGTTCCCTCTGTTGAACCATATACAGAAATATGTGAAATACTTCTGCTGCAATATTTAATGGTAGTCAATATTTGGTCACATTCAACAGCATAACTACAAAATAATTTATGACAACGGGAGTATTATCTTGTACATGACACTGAACTTCATGCATATGCACATCTACTACTAGTCCTTTCTCAAGATGTTGAAAAACTCTCTCATTACTAGGAACAAATCTACAGCCACCTGCACTCCCCACATCATAGGATGGAGTTTTTTGAGCTTCCAATAACTCCTTCAACCTCCTTGTAACCATGGTAGCCTCTTCAATTTTTGTTGAAGAATCATCTTCTGATGTTGAATTAAAGCTTGAAGTGTACACATCTCATATTCATTTTTCTTTCCTGTATTCCTAAGTTGTAGAAGCTCCCTAGTTTTCTTCACATAGTTTTGAGTTTTCAGTGTGACATCAACAGTGAGCTCTGCACATCTGCAAACATTTGTTGCAGAATTTCTTTTCCCCTTAGGATAAGAATCAGTAGCCTAATATTTGAAGGACTTGGTAAAGAAGTGGCAATCGTTCTTGTAACTAGTTCAATCGTTACAAGAAATTACAGCAATCCTTCTTTGAAGGATCAGATTAATAGATTTCAATTTTCCAAAAGAGAACTACATATATACTGATGCAGGTAGTGGCATAGCATGCCTTACAATGTTACCCAGCAATGGGATGTCAATATTCGGTAACATTCAATAGCAGAACTACCAAATACTTTATGACAATGGGAGGAACATGTTGTCCTTTGCACCTACGGTTTGTGATACCTTGTAACTTGTAAGCAAGAAGATATGCTGTGGTGAAATGGTTTTCTCTCTCTCTCTATATATATATATCCTATAGTTTCCTACTACCACTATAAAAGTTAGACGCAAAAAGCTAGAAGTTAGGTTATGGTGCTTAGTATTTGCAAGGGGTATGGATTTTCTATATCTATGTATTTTGTAATTTGCTACTACTGATGTGGTTTGGATGTAACAATATTTTTAGATTGTATATTTATAGATAAATATAGAACGCTTTTATTTCCTATTTCAAAATTCCTAAACCCATGACGTGTTTAGATGTAGGTTATTACTAGGTGTTTACATGTAGGCTATTACGTGTTTACATGTACACATTTAACTTAAGTGGAAAGTTGTATAGCTATTGGATTGATATTATAAGAAAGAGGGGGAGGGTTCTGTTCCATGTTGAAGTGTTGATATCCAAATTTCTTCTTTATTGATTTTTAAAAAGAGCTCCAGAGCTCACAAGAAGGATCAAAAAATGAGAAATTTTGTTAACGTTGAAAGAATATGTGTCTTATTTTTTTCATACAAAATGCTAAGTTCCTCAAGGGTCATGTGGAAGGAAAAAAAAATAAGTCGATATGTTTAGATCCTTAATTTTATAGTTGAGAACTTAACTCATGGATGAAGAAGTAGAATGTAGGATTCTGTTACTATATGTAAGGAGATGTACCTTAATGTCAAGGGTTGTATGGTTAAGTAATATGGAAAAATTGGACTTGGGAATAAACTTGTGGGGGTCAACAACTTTGAAATTCAGCAACTTGGGAAAACAATGGAAATGACTTGGCAAAAAATGGCTAAGCATTAAAAAATGAAAAATATTTCATTTTTTCATTTAAAATTATGTATAAACTAGCAACAATATATAATCATATTGCCATACCATATGAAAATAAGATACATATATAAAAGGTGTAAGATGCCAAATGATCTAGTATCTACTATCAATGCCTCTGCTCCTTTAGTGGGCATATATATTGGGTCATCCTCTAGTAGTGGAAGGTTCTGTAGCTAGAGTCATACATAGAGGTGGGTATTGAGTCTAGTATAGGACTTTGTCCATCCTGTAGTGGCTGGTTAAGGACATCCTCTACTACCAGCCACTCCTGATCATACTTGACATCTACCCAAGCAGGGAAATCCATGAAATATTTATTGGCACTGATTAAATACTCTAGTGTTTTTTTTGAAATTGTGATTTTTTCATAACTCAGAAAAACTTGCGATTTGTTTGGGTTATTTCTTGGGATGGGAAAATCGGAAAAAATAAATATATTCCAATATTTTGGCAAAATTTTCTGCATTATTATAGAGAATATAATATTCATTTACATTGAGATGCAGGGAAAGAATTATACATTGAGGCAAAATTTGCAACCGGTTTTGCTTCAGAAGCTTATACCAGTTTTCCCATCACATTTGACATAGAAAAATAAATCTTTCACTAGAATTAACAAGGAGAAACTAATCCAGAAAGGGAAAAAATGGAAGTAGACGGATGGTTGCTTTGTCAAACAAAATAATGATCTATTCGCAATTCCAATCTTTTGGAAAAAAGATTTTAACATTGAAATAATGTGTCCTCTTTTTTTCATACAAAATGTTGAGTTCCTCAAGGGTCATGTGGAAGGAGATGAAAAATAAGTCAAGGTATGTTTAGATCCTTAATTTTATAGTTGATAAACCAACTCATGGATGAAGAAGTAGAATGCAAGATTCTGTTACTATATGTAAGGAGATGTACCTTAATGTCAAGGGTTGTATGGTTAGGAATAAACTTGTGGGGGGTCATCAACTTTGAAATTCAACAACTCCGCTCCTTTAGTGGGCATATGTATTGGTTCATCCTCTAGTAGTGGAAGGTTTTGTGGCTGGTGTCAAACATAGAAGGTGCCTATTATGATGGACGTATTGTGATTTACCCCGCAATTTGAGGTGGTTGCATTGCTTGCTTACATATTTTCTCCTATTTGTCTATGTAAACATGTGTTTTAGGGTGTAGAGCAACCATTCTTTAAAAATAAGTTGACTTGGAGAGAAGTGAAAGTTGATTATGCAATCGGTTAGTGTTGCATTCTTCTATGTTTGGGTCAAGGAAAGGAGTTTCATAAATATGGGATTTTTAGGCATTTACAATTGTATTGAGTTGCATTAGGGGCTTGGCTTTTATGCTGCATATGTATAGGGGATGGGTTTTCTTGAGGTCAACAATGGATGCCCCCTTTTGTCATTATGCCTTAGACATATCAATTTGGTTGTACATTTTCATCTTTCTGATGATTATTGCATGGACGGAAATTTTGATATATATTCATGGACACTCGCTGACACCATCAGTTTAAGGACTGATACCATCAAGTGTGTGCGCTAACATGGATGGAATGCTAACTACATGTTGTATATATTGTAATGTAAATGAATAATCTCTTTTGGAAAGGCTCCACTCATGATGCCATTTCACAAATGCTTGCACTCACCAATTGTGGTCGGATTTTAAGGTGCCATGTTCTCGTAAGGGTAAACCTACCTATCCATCTCTTTAAATGCACACAACACACATGTTGGCTTGATATTCTGCTTTTTGTGGGGAAAATTTTGTTTCATTGGGTTGACGTTGATTTGAAAGGTAGATTTATAAAGGTTCTGCACAGTACGTATATAAAAAATATGTCAGGTTATATACAAATTTCCTGAGAGAAACTCCCCAACACAACAAGTAGAATACTTTTTGCAACCAAAGAGATTAACTGTTGCTAGTTGTTTTTCAGAACTAGTACAAACTATAGACAATCCAAAATGCCTCATTTTTGGACTATCAATATAGTATCCATTTAAATATGTTAAACACCATGTTAAGCACACACATGGTGTATGAGGAAGATGAACACACACACACAAGAGACTCAACACACAATGAAAGATAAGCGTGAGGCTTTTCTTATTTTCCATTATACAAAGATGTACATTTATAGTACAATGGTGTGACTCTTGGTTTCACATTCCAAGGTCACTTGGACTCCATTGTGACTTTTCGCATTCCACACCTACCCATGTAGGATTAGGTGTTCCAACATCCCCCTTAATCCGAAGGGGTATGTGTGAGTCCAAGAAAAGAGTTGTAATACAAATCTGCAAAGTATACATGGCAGCACTTGGGCTGAATCAACTCTCTGAAATGTTGGAAAAAAGAGGCGGTTTTAGGATGACCACAAACACTGGAACGCAATACTTGTTGCAGTTCCCGGAACTCTTCCAAAACTGGCAAGAAGCTGAAGGCTTCTGCTAGAGGAATTGTCCCTCATAAAAAAGGGAGACCTTCAACCTAAAAGAAGGGAGGTCTACTACCTATGATGGTTTTAGGATTACCAACAACTCTGGAATGCTTGAAGCATTTTCTGGAACTCAACCAAAGCTGGCAAGAAGCTGAAGGCTTCTGCTAGAGGAAGTGTTCCTCATATATGAAAGGGAGACCTTCGACCTAAAAGAAGGGAGGTCTACTACCTGTGGTGGTTTTAGGTTGTTCACCTACCAAAGATGATGGTTTAAGGTTGTCCACCAACCGAAGGCATGCTCATGGGCATCCGTGTCTCTGGCTACATCTCTGAATCTGGAATGACGAATTGTGGCTCAGGCTCGCTTGAACTGCTGGCTACAACTCTGAACATGGAATGAAAGATTGTGGCTCAGGCTCGTTTGATCTGTCGTCAAAGCTTGTACATGACCACCATTTTCCCCCCTGTCAGGGACAAGGTGAGATGACGGTGAAAACTCAACTGCAAGTTTGCTCAATATTCTAGAACATGTTCTGACATGCAACTTAAACATCTTCTTGGCTGTTGATGCCCATTGCCAAGAAGCGATCCATCCAAGATGAATCTTTGTTTTTGCAGGAGGCTTGTGTCTGAAGCATCTGTCTGAATAATGGGTGTGCCGACCACAGTGCTTACATGGATGAAGATCAAAACAGTGATCTTTCATATGGCCAACTCGATCAAAGTGTTGGCATTTTACGATATGTTGTTGTTGTTGTGGAGCAGGATCTGGAACAGCTGCAGGTGAACTGTCATACAAGAATCCAGCACTCTGAAATATGATGGGCTTGGTGTAGTCTGGAATATGAAAGGACACATACTTGTCATATCCAAGACGAGTTTTGTGCTTGTTGTGGACAAGCTCTTCCCAAGGTCTGATGATGGGCTTGAGAAGTGCAGGTTGAGCTGCTGCATCTACATGTACATCTGCTCTAGTGCAAGGAACTGAATGTGAATCAACTACAACTTTATCTTCTTTCTTCTGATGAGAGTCCTTCACAATCTTCTGAACAGAAACAGGTTCAGAATGGTGACTCTTTTGCTGAAGTTCATCTTGTTGGAGCTGAGATTCCAACTGCAAAAACTCAATCTTCTCTTGTGCATCTAGCAAACAACTTTGAATATTACAAAGAGCATCCTTGCTCATTTTTATCACATCATGAACATTTGAATGAATGAGGTTATTCAACAACTCTAATGCCTCATTGATTTTAGCCATTTTCAAAAACTTAGGCTTAAAAATGAAAGGGTGTCAGCTTCAACCGAAAATGCACCCGTTTACAATGTGATTCAACAACAAATACGAATGACTCCAAAGAATTTCCAACTATGGAAATCTCAAAGTACAAAATCTGCTCCTCAAATGATGGAGGAAAATCAACAATTTTTCAACTCAATTACACTTCAAGTCTTGAATGAAGATTCAAATCAATGTTAGTTCAATACAATATTTCTGAAAAATATGTGCAGCTGAAAACACTATGCAAGAAGCCTTTAAGACAGTGAAATTTTCCTTCAAAGAGTTGTTTTGCACCAATAACAACTCATCTTCAAATGTCAATTTCTTCAAAAAATCACCCTTATGCCACAAATCACACAATGTCAAATCTTCTCTTTTCACTATGTATGTTTACTGTCCATTTTCTCACATGTCATTTCTCATTTACTGTTGTTCATTTCTCTATCTGCTCTTTCTCTCTTCCTCTCTCTCTGCTGTTTTTTTTTTTTAATTAAAATTAATTAAAAAATAGATTAATGGGAATAATTAAAAATGGAGGGGAATGGGATTAATTAAAAAGAGGGGGAATTTAAAAAAAGATGGGAAATTTATTTGAAATGGGAGGGGGCTTAAAATAAATTTAAAAAAGGGAAGGGAATTAATAATTAAAAATGGGATTAATTAAAAAATGGGTAGGGAAATTTATTAAAAAAAGGGAAATGTTAATAAAAAAGAGATTATTAAAAAAGGGAAGGGGAGTGATTTAAAAAGGGAGGGAAATTTATGGGAGAGAGGTATTATATGAAAGTGGGGTCGAATATTAAAATGAGGGGATTAAAAATAAAAACAAATTTTTAAAAGGGAATCGAATGGTGAGAGGGGAAGGAATGGAATCGAATGGTGGGATGGGAATCAAATGGTGGGAGGCGTAAGGGAGAGTGTGGTGAGGCGAGGGTATAAGGTGAGAGGGTTGGGAGAGGGGGTAGGGGAGTGTAGTGAGGGGGACGAGGTGTGTGTATGTGTAGAGAGGGGAGTGTGGGTTGGGTGTGCGGGTGAGTGCGAGTGGGGGTGGTGAGATTGCAGGTGCAATGGGTAAGAGAAGGTTGGAACCAGCGGATAGGAGAGATAAGGGGGTGCGAAGGGTCGGGTGTGAAGCAGTGTAGAGGGCCGAGGGGGATAGGGGGAGTGCTAAGGGTGAGGGAGGATGGTAAGGCATGAGTTGAGAAGGATAAGAGGGCAGTTGTGTTGAGAGCAGAAACACAGGGTGTCGATGTGAGGGGGTATGGTTTGAGTGGGAAGGGAGGCACGTAAGGGAAGGCGAGATTTGAGAGTAGGGGAGCCGCAGAGCATTTTGCAGTGAAAGGGAGGGGTGAGGTTATCTCGAGTGGGATGTGAGTCGGTATGGAGTAGCGCTGTAGCGGGTAGGGAGGGGGCGGATTTAAAATGAGGGAGCAGCCGATGTATTGATGCAGGGGCGGGGTAGTGCGTGGTAAGGGAACGTGAGATGGTTTTTGGTAGAGTGCGTTGAGTTTCGTGAGAGGAGAGGGGCCAAAGGCCGTGCGGAGGTGTGTCGCAGGCATGTAGCCAAAGGGTCGAGTTGTGAGTGATGGGGTTTGAGAGTATGGGGTGTAGAGGGAAGTTGCAGAGACAGGTAGTGTGGTAGAAATTTTTTATTTTTTATTTTATTTTTAATTTTTAATTTTAAAACAACAGAGATTGGAGAAATACAAGAAATTTCAGCAGGAATTTAAACTTTAAAACAACAACATATTTTTCTCCAAATGTGTTGCAGAAACAAATCCAGCTGCAGAAAATGCAGAGATGAACAATTTTTTCAACAGAAAAACTAAGATTTCTTTTGCAGTAAAAACCAGAAATTTCTTCTTCAGAAACACAATATAAATAGTATCCATCAAATCTTCAAATTGCAGATTTTAATGAGCAGAAATTGGAGAGAAAATTTAGAATGAAAACCTTCAGATGGGCAGTGCTGCCTTTCTTCAAAGCCAATGCCTGAATGCTGTCAATTTCTGAATGCTGCTCCTTCTCAAAACCAATGCTGCCAATTTCTGAATGCGGAAAAATGTCTACTGCAGAAACTCTGAGTGCTGCAAAAATGCCAAGAATTTTTACAGATATGCACAGGCCATAAACACAAATGGCTCACTCAAATTGGAGCAGGGCCAGCAATCGCCCGCTCTGATACCATGTTAAACACCATGTTAAGCACACACATGGTGTATGAGGAAGATGAACACACACACACAAGAGACTCAACACACAATGAAAGATAAGCGTGAGGCTTTTCTTATTTTCCATTATACAAAGATGTACATTTATAGTACAATGGTGTGACTCTTGGTTTCATATTCCAAGGTCACTTGGAATCCATTTTGACTTTTCGCATTCAACACCTACCCATGGAGGATTAGGTGTTCCAACAAAATAGACACAAGCATAGCTTAATAACAGATACCTAACACAATCTCAATGAAATACTATGAGTAGAGAGATCCACGGTTATATATCTGGTTTAGTCGAAAATGGATTGATATATTCCTCAATGTGGACTACCAACTTGTTTTCCACTTCTTCAATCAGGTCATGGTTGTCTTGGATGCCCTTGTGACGGTCTTAAACTACCAGCTCCAATGCCGTCAACTTTATCCTAGTGACCTCCATTTCTTTGTTCAGTTCTTTCAGGCCCTTCTTGTTTCTGATTTCTCTCTTCCAATTTATAAACAGATACAAAAAAGCATTGATGGACCTCTTACTTTAATGCAATGGATACAACGTAAATAATTCTCCATGGAAAAAAATTCTCGGGGTCCTGCAATGGCTACAATGTAAATACTTCTCTAATGGCTACAACATAAATTCTCCCTTGTGTTTCCCTGACAATCCCTAACACTTCCTAGCAAATGTTGGCACACCCTGGCACCTGGCACATCTTGGATGCATGTCACCCTGACACTATTTTGGGTGTGCCACAACCTTGATCTTGCTGATAGTTCATCAACTGACTACTTGAATGCCTCCTCGGAGAGCTTATCTGCTAGTTGATTGATCTCATGATAAATGTGGGTGAAGGATGACCATTCTAGCTCCTGAATGCACCTCCAAATTTGAGACATCAGGGGTTGAAGCCACACATTCTACCTATAAAACTTGCATTGGCCTGGTCAACAACTAGTTGAGATTCTCATCTCTTGCAACCTCTTCAAACCACAAGCACTTTCCAAATAAAGAACAACAAACAATGTTGAGAACTCGTTAACCTCATTGTGGTCCTTTGGATCTATAACATTATTTTTGTCAAAAAATTCAAGAATAGACGTGACCACATCAAACCCTTTCGCTAGGTCCAAAGTTATACTTCTAGAATTTGTTATCATATGAAAAAATCTTCCAAAATGAAAATGGTTCAATAGAAAAGAATGAGAACTGATAAATATTTGGGATATAAGCCTTTCTCCATACCAAACCTCAGAAGGCCAATAACATATTTCAAAAAACTTAGAAGTTCCCAAGATCAACATGACAACATCAGAGTCTCAGTCCCTTTGGCTAGGTCCAAAGTTATACTTCCAACATTTTCTATCATATGACCCAATCTTCTAAAAATAAAATGGTTCAATAAAAAAGCACGGGAATTGATAACTCTTTGGGCTATAAGACTCCATCTATACCAAAACTCAAAAGACTGTGGATAGTTAGGATCTGCCACCCCAATTTTGTAGCCAATGCCATGGAGAAAGAGTTCAGGTCTTTGATGCCCCAACCCCCCCACTTTTTAGGGAGGGCAATGAGATCCCATCTAGCCCAAGCATAAGTGTGTCCCTCCTTTGAGCCATTCCACAGAAACCGTCAGCAGATTCTTTGAATCCTGTTGAGAATACCCTTAGGTAACCAAGCCAATGACATCCAGTAAACTAGAATGGCCTCCAGGACAGATTTAATAAGTACAAGTCGACCAACCCGAGAGAGAAATATGTGGTGCCACGCATTAAGCCTCTTATCAATTTTTGTAATCAACAAGGTCCAATCAACAATTATGTAGTTGGCTGGTTTTAGGTAAAACCCTAGATATTTTAGACCATCCTTTAGTCTAATAGAATTGAAGGGGAACCGCTGCAAAGCATAGTGAGTCTCGTGCGGTCAGCATCCATGAATGGTAATAGTAGGTTCGTAGTTATTACAAGACATACCTATTTCTTTGCTAAACAATTGTAGTATTGAGTTTAAAACTATTATGCCACCTAGGGAGCCATTCATAAATATGAGGACATCATCCACAAAGAGAAAATGTGTCAATATACAGTTTTCTGTGATTTTGATACCTTTCATCTTGCCCCTTTCCCTTTCATCAATCAGGCACCTGCTTAGGCCTTCCATAACGAGTAGAAATAGTAGAGGGGAGAGTGGGCATCCCTGTCTGAGGCCCCTCTCTACATGGAAGAATTTTTTTGCTGCTCCATTAATGAGAACACTATAGGAGACAGAGGTGATGTAACACATGATCCAGTTGATAATCGATATGGGGAAGCCAAGGTGAGTGAGGAGCATTTTGATATAGAGCCAGCTGGTCTGGTCAAAGGATTTTGCAAGGTCAATCTAAAGAATCATGCCTTTGATCTTCTTAGTATGCATAGAGTGAAGTCCCTCTTGTGCAACCCCAATAGCGTCATGAATCTGTTTTTTTTCCAGAAATGCAAATTTTTCATGGGACATATGTTCAGATAGAATGGGCTTGAGTGTGTTGGCAATAATTTTGACCATGGTATTGTAAATGCAGTTAAACAGGGAAATAGGGCGAAATTCCTTAAAGGAGGAGGGATGGTCAGACTTAGGGATGAGGGCAATGAAAGTAGAGTTAAATTCATCATATAGGTGACATGTACTCCTGGTTTCTTCCACCACCTCCTGTGGCTCTTGTCCCAGAAGATCAAAGAAATCTAGGTAAAATTCCACTGCCCATCCATAAGGGCCAGGGCTGTTGTTCTTCTTGAACCATTTGAGAACTGCCTCAAGCTTTCCCATCGTGATTGGATTGAAAAGTTCCTCTGTAGAGTCCCGGTCCACAAACCTAGGGAAGTATCCAACGACCTTGATGGTTTCTACCAGTGTGGCTTCGTGAGGGGCTTTGAAGAGGTTTCTGAAGTGTGAAGTGCCCAAGTTGGCCAGCTGTTCAAAGGATGTAGTTGAAGTACCATCCACATTTTCAAGTTCCCAAATGGTATTAATGGCCCCTCTACCTCTGGCATATTTCTTAAAGAATTTAGTATTTTCATCCCCTACTTTTAACCATATGGCCTGGCCTTTGAGTCTCCAATTTTCTTCCCTTACTTTGAGGATTTTGAGGCGGTCAGTTCCAATTTGATAAGGTGATCTTTGGTAGCATCAGATGAAAACCCAAAATTATTGGGATCCTCAAGTAGTGGGGCTTTCTCCTCTGCTACGCCTATGTGTGGCAGCTCATGTATTTTTCCACATGCCTGCAATTTATTTGTGCCTTTCTCCTGTGCTACACCTACGCATGGTAGGTCTACTATTTTTCCACATGCCTGCAATTTCAGATAACCAGAGTAATGAAACTCATTCAACACCAACCTCAAATTTTCGATACCGGCCAATTCTTCCATCTCGGAGCACTCTTGAACATCTAATACCCGAAGCTTTGCCAGCTGCACCAACCCTCATATGTTCCTGAGCTGTTTTCATTCACGTGCGCACAACTCCTCCAAATATGTCAATGTATCCAGGCTTGGAAACTCCTCTAGTTGTTGAAAACCACTTATGTCTAATTTTTGAAGCTTTGCAAGACCAAAAGACCCTCCTATTTTTCTCAATACACCATAGAACCGCATCTATAGCATTATTAGTGATGCTGGCAATGCTCCAATCTCCACCAGATAATTACAATACTCAATCTTCAGATGTTGAATGTTGGGGCAAATACTTTCAACAAACGATAGCTCTAATACCCGAGTTTCATACAACTGTAAGTTTTCAAGCCGAACCATGCATTTGTTAATGATAGACTCTGTTGATATCTCCATTCCTGTTTCTGAATTAAGAATATCCATCTTTTTCCTTTGTTTCAACTGTTCAACCGAATAGGGCAAACATTCCAAACTCTTGCGATCAAGGGGAGTGAGTTCCTTTAATGTCATTAGATCACGGAGTGAAGGTGGTAGCTATTTCAAAAAAGGGCTTCCCAATTTTAATGTTTTCAAATGGCCTAGCTCTCCGATATGATCTCTTGGTAGCTCTTCTAAGCTTGTGCCCAACAAATTTATGTCTTCTAAGGATTGTTGGCATGCTACTTGGGGAGGAAATACCTTCATTTTAAGACAAAATGAAAGGTCTAATGATACAAGTGTGGTGATATTTCCAAGCGTTCCTTGAAGATGCTCAACTCGGAGGAGCTTTCCAAAAAGAGATGCTCAAGTCGAATAAAATTCCCAAGTGAATGTGGAAACTCTTGCAATTTGGAGCAATCTGCCAGATAGATGCTCAAGTCTAATTAAATTTCCAAATGAATGTGGCAGCTTGTGCAACTTGGTGCAATCTGCCAGACAGAGATTCTCAAGTCTAATTAAATTCCCAAATGAATGTGGCAACTTTTGCGAACTGCAGCTCCCAGACAAGTCAAGATATTGGAGGTTTGTAAGATTTCCAAACGAGTCTGGTAGAAATATCATGTTTCTTTGATCTCTCAGTTAAATCTTTTCTAGGTGCTGCAACTGCCACATAGACTTGGGAAACTATGAAATGGGAACATTAACAATCAACTCTCTCAACTGCATTGGTGCCTCCAAGGATATTAATCTTAACTCTCAGATATGATTATTTTCATTTAGAAAACCTGACTACCTCCCGACTAATTTTGTGCTTGCTGGTAAAAGCAGAGAATTTAATTTAACATTGAAAAATAAACACAAAACTTTACTTTAAAATGCAGATGTACCTCACTTTCACTTTGCCAAAATGTTTGTAATGGTTGTTCCCCTATCACTTGCAAAACCCTTAACTTCTTTATTGGAAGCCAGTGAGGGAGGACGGAGTGGGGAATGTTATTCCAGTAGATCCATATGAGATCAGGTGAGTATTGCATGCGGTAAATATGCTCTCCAGATTTGGATGCTTAATGAGATCAATGCAAAAATGAGAAAGTTGAAACCTATTGGAGTCTTTGCTTACTATAATGAAAATTGGTGGTGTTGTGACCACATATATTGGTATATACAGTGGAGCTTAGCTCAGTGGCCAATATAAGTTGTCTTGTGTCACTAAGTAAAGAATCGTGGCATCTGGTCAGTGGTCCATTCGATGGGCATGGGAATTCATGGAGGTATTCTGTTATGTTGACAAGTACAGAGTCGTGGCATGTGGTCCATTCCATCGGCATTCGTGCCTGCATGTTCTGTGCTTTTATTTCACCTGCCATAAAAAAGAGAGGTCAGGCGGCAGTGCCAATATTTACAGTGGTGATTTTAAATTATTAATGTGGGGTTGTATAATGTATATGTTTATCATTGGATAGGGGAGAGATGTTTAATGTTGTGCACAGATCAGTAATTGTTATAGTACTGGTCCCACCAACCCACCAAAAATTGAGATATGTGCAACTAATAATTAAACCCATCCATTAACATCCTTAGATCTGCCTAATTTATGCAATAAGTCCTTAGATCTGCCTAAGCAACTTGCATCCATTAACATTCTGCCTTACATGCTCTGCTCAATAATTGAGGCTCTGCCTAATATCTTAGTGTTGAAAGCTTCAACTAGTGCATCAAACTCTTCAAAGAAAATTAACAATAACATTACACAATGAGATTCCAAGTAGCAATATTAGTTTATGACTACAAGTCTTATGCAAGCCTTGATAAGAGTACTTCTAAGTTCTACTTCATCTGAACGATGAGGATTTTGAATACGAGCTGGTGATTTAACAGAGGTATAGATATCCAAGATTAAATTAGATCAGAGTCATATATGTTAATGACTTTGCCAAAAATATTGTAACAAACTCAGGTCACTGTTATGGAATCTCTGTTATGCATCAGAATGTATAACAGGGTCACCAGCATGATAGATATTACTCCTCAAAGGTCAATATTCAATAAGCTTAAAAACTCTAGGATAAAGACTTCAGCTCATGCATAAGATGTGCCACATAAAGAACAGGTCCCTCTATCTTTTGTTAGCAAGAGAATTATGCTCAAAATTGTGCCTTCAGATTTCTAGAACGGTGAGACAGATTCAAGCATAATCATGCAAATACAGATCTTGGGTCATCACAATTCCTTCTCTGTAAAAGAAATCACTACTATGTAGAGGCTTGAGATTATGTTGGAGATATCTCTTCAACCACCGAATTACTGTCATTAATAATTTACGTTGCCACATGATATGGTAGTTGTAAAGTCACTGTCAGATTCACTAGAGTGACTCCCATCATTACCATTATAAAGAGGGTCCGAACTTTGGGCTTTACGATGTCTATTCGAAAGAAAGTTCCTTGCCGCCACCTAGATTGGCTTCATGATATCAAGCTATTTTGGGAGATGCCGTAGTACCAGGGTTGAAACCTTAGATTAATCCAGATTCCAAAACATCAAATATATGTTGTTCAAAAGGCCTCACGTCTCTCAAGGAAAAATATCATGGCCACAAAAATATATGGGTGCAAAAGATAAGGAAACAAACCTTAGGTTTCCTAGACCAATTTGCAAGCTTGAATGTGGCTAGTTGTTTCAGTAAATCTACTCGTTCCCAAGGCCTGCATGAAAGCTGTGATGATCCCAGAGCTGACTCTCCTACACTTCTGCTTACAGAAGTCCATGGCAACCAAGAACCAGCCCCTGATAAACTACCTCCCTTTGGACCCTGCCCCAATCCAGAGCGGTTTGCACTACCAATATTCACTGGTACTGCAGGAGAAGATGCCCCTGCAGAACTGTAACAATGCAATGCAAGAGCAGACAAAAGAATCATTTTAATTAAATTAGAAAAAATTCCTGGACTTTCCAGTCTGCACAAATGGAATAACACAAACATTTCCTCAAGTAAACACACTTAAGCCAAATAAATTAACGTAGCAGAAATATAAAATTGAAACATCTAGGCCACAACAAAATATCAGCAAGAAACCTAAGTCACAAAGTTTGGGTTCAGGTTCAGGTTATGGAATGATTAGATTTGGTTCAAGCTTTTTGATGAGGTTCAGATAAGGTTCACCACTAGGTTTGTCTATATAAATTTTCTATATATATAGATATATTAACTTGAATATGACATATATAAAAGTAAAAATCAACATCAATAAACATAAGGAATGCTATAATGGACTTGGACACACAAAGGATAGATTACAAGCTTGATCTGTGACATGAGGTTATGCACTTGAGCTATAGACTTGGTCAATAGCCATGAGCTTTGAGGCTCATTGAATTTTGAACCTCGAGATTGAAGTTGAGGGAACCTTGTGACACAACAAGAAACAATAAAAAGAGTGTTCAAAAGGCACAAGAAGCATTGCCAACAATGCATGTCATAATAGGATCCCTGAATGTATTTCAGCATGAGTATGCAAACATATATGCAACACTGCATCTCCTATGCAGGAGAAAAACAGAATATTGAAAACTGTTATTCTCATCTGACAGAGTTGAATGTAAAGTTAAATGCTCATTTTGAATTCATGAAGCACCACTCAAATATGTACATAACCAACAAAGAAATTAAATACAGCATTACATATTAAAAGAAAATTCAATTGCTACTATAAATTCCATCCCCCAAAATTAACCAAACAATTACAAAGTATGGTCAAGACAAGCTCGAGTCTCCTACTTCTGAGAAATGTACAGCAAACAAACTCTTCTTCTAAATAATGGTTTTCTTTTTCTTATAATCAATTGTTTTCATCAACAACCTGTTTATCTCCCATTTATACTTTCTTTTTGAATTGAGAAAGAAATGAGTTTAACAGAGTACGAGCAATATTAAATAAAAATTGTTATGCTATAAATCTCCAATTGAACAAAATTAGAAACTTAGGAGTCAACTACTTGGGTTCCACTTTTAATGTGAACTGGGTCCATCTAGAGACTTAGACCTAGTTAAAACCATGATGTACTTGAATGGAGATATTGAAAGTTCCTTACTAAACTTTCATATATTTTACGCTTGGACAACTTTTGACAAAAATTTCATCTTGAATTATTACATGTTGAAGCCATAGAGAATAAAGAAAAATAGGTACTATAAGCAAGAATATATGATAAAATAATCTTATTTATTTCCAACAAATTAGCATAAAAGTAGGGCATTGGGACTAAAAGCATACATCCTGTAATGTCCTCTTCTAACTAAATTCAAATTTCCAAGGGAGGACGTCCGACAAAGTAGCCTATCCAACCCCGTAGGCTATAGCCATTTGTAAAGGGGGAAACCCATTATCTAATGTTTTTGGGGTAACTTTAGATAATTTGGAGTAAATGGAGGGAAACTTGTAATAAAAGCCAAATTTTGAGCAAAATGGAAGGAAACTTGTTAACGGGGAAGACCCTAAAGAAAATCTATAAAAAGGAGAGAGAGGAATCATTTTAATCATCATGGAATGTGGATCTTTCTGATTTTTGAGCTGAGGCTCTTGGAGGATTTTCTGACCCCTTTCTCTGATTGGTTTCAATGGTGAAAGATGCCACCCTATCCAATCCCTTCTCTTTACTCTGTTTAAACATAATTCCGGAGGCAACATTCACCTATTTGTGGCAATAAGGGTTTTCTGAGGGAGAAATTATGTGGCATCAAGGTTCTGTGGCCTTGTTTGGGCAGCAAAGGGCTAATGTGTGACAGCATAGGCCTGTTCAAGGCATTTCCAGGGACAGTGAGGGTCAGCGAGTGAGGTCTGTGAAGAAAACAACCCTGAAACCCTATCTGTGGCATGTGGCCCACCTTGAAGAGTCCTTATGTGGCAGCAAAATTGTTTAAAGAGTAAATCTTTGGGGCAGCAAAGTAGCTCTAAGGCCAAATATTAGGCAGCAACCCTTCTTCAAATGTTGATTATTAAACAATTTGAAAGAAGGGTGTTTGACTTCAAATCACACTTAAGAACACCTTCAAAACCAAAAGAGAGGGAACTCTGTTTAATCCTGCGACAGAGGGCATTTTGTAAATGACTGAAAAAGCATACCTTTAGGATTTCCACACTGAGTTGAATCAATTCCAATCTTCTCAAACACTCATACAGCTCAGTAGCAGACTGTAAACACAAAAGAGGATTGACTATGGAGAGAGACAAATAAACACACCCTAGTGCAGACAATTTTCAAGACTTGTAATTATTTCAATAAAAAGTTGCATGAGTAGCAAGTTATGTTTAATGGCTGCTAATGAAAAATCACCCATCAAAGGAATATTGCTTGCAATAATTGACTCAATAAAACTATCAGATATTTAACTTATAAGAAACACTACTGTATATGGGTTCGCAATAATCTCTCTGATCTTGAAGACCTCTTTGAGAGCTGGGGATCCATCCTCAATTTCTTCGCTGAGGGCTCTGGCCTCATCATAACTGTAATTTCTAATCCTAATCCCATCTATCTCACCAATGCCGCTGTTTGCCTTGTCACTGTTTTTGTCATGGAAACTCGTGATACCCTCCTCTGCATCCTCATCATCAATATTTTCATCATGGGGTTTAGCCAAAGTAACAGAAGTACAGTCACAACACTTGACAATCCTAGATGCATACAGTCTCTTTGCAATCCTATCTCTCTTTCTACTCAATTCATCTGGGCAATCATAGGCAGCAACCAGGATCGTGTATTCAATAAGATTGCATATATCAGTCCCTGAACCTTTGAGAAATTTTCTCCATTTATCAAGAGACCCCATTTTAGCCCACTTGAAAACCTGGTCTACTAGGGTTCAGTTCAAATTGATCTTTAAATTTCTTGATTTGAGATATGCTCACAACTCTGTTTGCTTTCCAACATTGATGTGAGCTTTTGTGTGTTCAGAAAAAAATAGGATAGCTTCATTTGTGTTTCTTATAATTTATTGCATTCCCTAACCTTTTCATTGGCTTCTAGGATTCTTGCTTGGCACGGTGGTTAATTATGTTGTCAGGGTAGTTTGTTTTTTATTTTCTTTTGCATGACTTATAGGTGCTTTTCAATTCAACTGTGATTCAAGAAATCAGCTATAATCGATCATGTATATGTGACTGCAGTTCATTGGAGCATGTAAATATCCAATCAAGGAAATAGTTACCTAACTGCTCCCAGGCATGTCACTTCAGAAGTACATGATGAGTTTATGTCCCAATCGAATTGATCTCCATGTTGCAATAAGTTTTGCACTTGACATTGCACAAGCAATGGACTGTCTACATGCCAATGGGATTATACACAGGGATCTAAAGCCTGGTAATATGAATAGGTTTACTTCTAACCAGTGATAGCTTGAAATTGTGAGATTCTATTCTGTACAGATCTTTTAAGTTGCGCTTCTGTTGTGCTCTATACATGATGTCTAAAGAGATCAGTAATAGTTCTCTGGTGGAAAAGAAATTTGAGTTTCTTCGGTTCTTTTGTTTCAGAGAATTCATGGACAATACAATCAGGTATTTTAGCAGATTAAAGAGTATAAGTAATGCATGTTGGATTTTCTTTCTAATCATCTATGTTGTTCGTGTTAACATGTTTACATGATGGCAGCAAGAGCGAACATCTTGGTAACTTCTACAACTGATTGAAGGTGTTTGATTTGATAAACCATAACATTAATTTAATTTTGATTTCCTCAAATTAGAAATCCGTTATGTTTTATTTTTTCATCTGAGTTCACATCCGGATGGAGCCAAGTTAGACGTTGGAGGTTTAGCTGATTTTAGAAACCAGAAAAAATAATTCAGAGAGGAGAAAATAAATTCCATATGCAGGGGTTTGATACCTCGTCAATCTGTCTTAGTTAAGGTCTTTTTCTCCAGAATTTTGGCATTTTATAATTTGACAGGTTTGTGTTTTGGTATGTTATTGTTGGGAAGTCAAATACATATTTCCGTTAAATATCAACATAAATATTGAAATGTGAGAACTTATTGTGCCACACCATTTCCCCTCCACCCTATCAAAATCACCGTCTACCTTGCTCTATAGAATGTCATCTGGCTTCCTGTTATTTAGTCATGGCATCTTAAAATTGTGGAAAATTTTCAATTATATACTGTTTCCTTAGGTTGGAAGTTTCATGCTTTTCTCTGTCTGCTAGCTAATTTTCACTGAAAATCTCTATTGCCTCCCATGAGTCTCCTCCATCCATTTGCAGGGAACCATAAATTACTTAAAAGTGCACCTTGACATTTTCAGTTAAATTCTCCAGTGACTGTTGCATGGATGAGATATGCTGCTGTTGTTGCAATACGTGAAATAATTATGATGGAGTTATTTCTAGTCTAGTGTTTTCACTCCAGTTTAGTAGTAATTGAATGTTTAAACTTTAGTTGGAGGTGTGACTGTTATTTCTACAGATAACCTGTTGTTAACTGCAGATCAGAAGTCGTTGAAGCTAATTGATTCTTGCCTTTCACGAGAAGAATCTCTTACAGAGATGATGACTGCAGAGACAGGAACATATCGTTGGATGGCCCCTGAGGTTTGCAGTTCATGGCATGTTCCATGTAAAATATGAGTCCCTTCTGATTTCATAATATGAATTAATTTCAAAAGTGTTTGTATTTTACTGGCATAAGCATCACTCAGATACAACCAACTTTTATTGGGTGCAGCTATACAGTACAGTAACGTTAAGGCTTGGTGAAAAAAAGCATTACAACCTTAAGCTCGATGTATACAACTTTTCTATTGTTCTTTGGGAACTAATAACTAACCGCATGCCCTTTGAGGGTATGTCAAACTTGCAGGCAGCATATGCAACAACTTTTAAGGTAAGAAAAACACAAAACCATAGATTTGCAATGGCTTTATAGAGATTTTATTTCCAAGCTTTGATTTTGTTTGGGAGACCTATAAAGACCAGATCAAACAACCGAGTATCAATTGGGGGATTAACTCCATAGGAACATTCCAGTGGAAGGGTTAATTTGAACGATGGGCTTGGGATTTTTTATTTTGTTGTTAATTTCATTGGTTTTTTACCGTCTAATTAGTAATGACACAATTTGATGCATGCATTTTATTGATATTCATGTATCAGCGAGTTATACATGGTCTCCCTGATGATCTGTTATGCAATGATAATCTGTTATGCGTTCAAGACAACCATGTTACACTACATTGTTATGATATATTGAATTTTATTGATATTCTCTTTATGTCAATTTTTTTTTCATTGATAATGTCATAATTTTATTTATATTCTCTTTATGTCAAATTTTATTTATATTCTCTTTATATCGAACAGGAATAGGGGCTGCAACATTCAGAGAGTAGGATTGCAAAAGCTTCTCCATGGTTTCTTCAATGGTGGCTTGATCAAAATCCTTGGGTTCCACCAGCTTATCAAGACCTGGATATGTGACCAGCGTAGACATGGAATGTTTGAGAGCAGGAGGTATGGAACCTGATTCTCCTCATGTAGCATCAGGGCTGGACCTAATTTTCCTCTATTTATTGCCAACAATTACAAGAAACCAGAAGGCAGGCAACGATGGCAATCATCACCACCGATCTGCTCATTGTCAGGCGTCACCCTGGGACAAATATGCGTACAGAAATCACTCCAGAATGTGCGTGAAGAATGTGCCAGAGAGCGGGAAAACAATTCAAAACTCTGCAATTCAATTCAGATCTCCTGGATTTAAAGAATACATAAATAAGAACTCTGCAACTCAGATCTCCACGATTCATAGAACTCTTTTTGCTTGTGAGAGAGAGAGAAAAATGAAATCAGCAATTCACATCTCCAAGATTCAAAGAGTTCTTGTTGTCTGTGTGAGAGAGAAAGCTAGCGCAGTGAACCAGAAAAGAGAATGCAACGGGAAAGCAATTTTTTTGGAAGGGCTAGCAGGAACTCAAACCCTCGCAAAAATCCAGAAACTCAAAATCTAAATGTTTTGCCCCACTTACATCATTGGGAGGTCTCCTTTCGGCGTTCTCTTGCGCCTCCCGGTGCAATTGCTAGTTTAAAAATCAATGCCTATTATACAATTTCAAAGACTTCCATAACTTCTCACATAATTCTTTAAAGAGTGTTAGCTCAATGGAAGAGCCCCTACAATGCAGGAGGTTGGTGGTTCGATTCCACCGTACCCTAATATGAATTATTCAATGATATTGTAGATTTTTTTAATTAAATATTTTTATATTGATTTATTTTAATGGTGAGATATTTTTCTGGATTCATTGTTTTATATTGTCTCTAGAAAGAAAATAGATAGGATTATAGACATTGTCTCCATAAATAAAATATGTCTTTAGTTCCAACTGTTGTCTTTATAGACACAAATTTTAAGACAATAATTTGAGACAATTTACCCAAAAATTGTCTTAAAACCCCTCTTTGTATTGTAGTGCTACTATTGTCTCTAGAGAGACAAAAATGAAACTGTCTCTGGAGAGAAAAAATTCTTTTGTTATGTATTGTATTTATAGAGAAAATATTTTAAGACGATTTAATTTGAGACATCCGCTTAAAGACAATATTTAAGACAATACACAAGTTTACTTTTGTCTCAAGTTAAGACAATTTCTCCAAAAATTGTCTTAAATATTGTCTTAAAACCCCCCTTTATGTAGTAGTGATAGGTGCAACAAATAAAATCTCGAGCTATAGCAGTGAAGCCAAAATAGAATAGGGCTGCCAAAGTTATAGAAACAACAGTCTGTTATTGGGAATTGTTTAAAACCATTGATAAAAAAGACTTCATATCTGAAAAAATAGAAAGCAAATAGTCACACTCAAAAAGTGAGATTCAACGACTCTTTTAAAATCAATGTCTTGATATATAATTGACCTTATGCTAATAATACATACAGAAAGAGAATGAGAATGTATATATCGTACCAAGGAATGCGTAGCTCTAGGCTCCAAGCTTGTGAATCCAAATTCGTAAACTACAACAAACTCACCAAAGGAATGAAGCAGAAACCCATCAGCCCCGAAGAAATCCCTCAAATTTATAGGCCCTAAGGGAACTATTGTTGGAACGTCATTGGTGAATACAGTTATACCAAAACAATAGTGTTTCAAGTAAGAGATATTTCAAATAATATTATTGAAGAATTCAATGATAATTTTTTTCAATCCAACCTCATACAAAGTCTTCGGGAAGGGGCATCACTCGATATTACGATTTACTAAAATGGGGCAAGAAACATCGTAAAAGCGGGTCGAAATTATTGATCAACTAACTAAGGTCGACTTGGAAAGTCATTGGAAATTCTTAATTAAACCACTTAATCAGTGGTTAATGCTCCGATGTCTATCTAGTATGACCACTCAAATGTTGCCAGCATTAAGAGGTGCAATATTCACCAGCCTAATGCGAATGGAACCACGGGCTCCACCCAATTTGAAGAACATGACAAATATTTGTGAGTTGCAACAACGAATGGGAGATCTTATTCCAAGGCTTATGCAATTTGTTTCAACTTATTCTAAATTTTTCCTTTTTATTTATTTCAGCTACACCGCAAGAAGTTGTTATGTTAATATTCATTATATTTACATTTTGTAATGAAACTGTAAATCCCTTCCATTTGATGTGAGAAGGGATTCTGAATTTCTGAAAAGAAGGCTTAAGCTTGCACTATTGTAACTCACGTTTTTCTTAATATATAGCTGAAGCATTGTCATTTTTCTCATGAGCATAGTATTGATATATCAGGTGTTATTATCCTTGTATTGTTCTTTTGTTTAAAAGTGGAATGGATATTTGATTTTGTTCATTATATATTTGTTTTAAAATTTGTTCATTATCATTATTGATATCATGGATTGTATTCTTTAAATTATATAAAAGAACAAGGAAATTTCATATATGTGACAGTTTTATAAGCTAATTTAGTTAACTATTTAATTGAATTAGTTATCTTTCTTAGTTTTAACTTCATATTTACATGTTAATCTATATTTTCATGTTAGTTATGAAATCTTTGCAATCACATATGCATATAACATTTTTCGAATATATATAAGTTTATTAATCTTTATTTTAGTTTTAATTATATCACAACTCTATTCTTTCATTCAATTTATTTATTATAATTTCATATATCGGGAAATTGGTCCCATTAATTTCCAATGGGAAAAGGATCTTGGGGTTTCTCCAATCAAGCTATTAACACATTGCTACTTAGTACCTACTTCTTAATTAAAAAGTGATTGATAGCAATTATTGAATGTGTGAATAAATTCATAAATCTAATAATGAAACACATTTGAATAGGAGGAAGAGAAGTAATTGATCAAATTAATGGACTACCTAACCTTGGAGCAAAATAGAAGTAGGTGGATAGATAATTTTTCATGAAACATTAGCCCCAACATCATCATTTGTTACAAAAGTTAAGAAATTATTGAAATGTGCTTGTGCACATTTTATTCCATTTTCAGCTTGTGCTATCAAATGAGGAAAATTTGCAATGTCTAGTATATATATATATATATATATATATATATATAGATTTTTTAAAAACAAATTATTGTAACAAACTATTTATTTAACTTTGAATAAATAATCCATAGTAGAATTTATATATCCAAAACACAAATTGATCTAAAATATATCTTGTCTCTTAATGGAGTGACAAAGAATTCATATGTAATAAAATATCTAATATAAAAAATTACAATGTCTAGTATATTAAAATAAAAAATTTGGTTCCACAAAGACTAAACTCTGTGAGTACAACAGATTCCAAAAAAGTACTTTTTATTGAGGAAAATCCTATCTATTGTAGTGTTGACTTAAATTTTATTTTTTATATGGCATAATGATTTAAAATTGAATTGTGAAAATATTTAATATTGAGAAAATTGGTTGAACCAAGTGAATTCAATAATAAAATTCAGCAAGGGAAAAATATGCAGAAAATCAACAAGAAAAATCATTGTAATATAAGGTTGTATTTATTTTTAAATAGCTCAGTTTCCATGGTTAGTAAAAATCCTAAACATAATAGCATTATGACTTGAAAAATCCATAAATTTGGATTTTTTTTCTATAATTAATTTAAGAGGACACTTGAATATTAGAGTTTTTCTTTTAAATTTTTTAAAACAAAATTTAATTATGAAAAGTTGATTTTAAAGGGCATAAAATTAGTCATCCACTAATGAAAATTAGAAATTCAAATTTTAAGAAATCCAAAAATAATTTAAAAATTACAAAAAACTTTCATAAAGTTTAGATTTAATTTTATAAAACTTTTAATAAATTTTGGAAATAGTTTCTAAAAAATTGAAAATTAATTAAAAGTAAAAGACCAAACTCTACCTTAGTATTAAAAAAATACAAATTTCAAAAATGTAAAAATAATTTTTTTTTTTATTTGTACATCATTAGGAACTCATCCGACCTCACCCAGCTATGACATGAATTTCATCAAAGATGTCAGAAGCATGGCACTTATAGGTGTAAACAACATAAATAAGCAAAGGGATCTCTTTCTTATCTGAAAATGGCTAAGAAGTGTTTCTCCCCTATGTCATAAGTTATCATACAATCAATTTTACTATCGATAAATTGTGCATTCATTTACAAATAAAAACATGAAGAGAGGCACGCCTCATCATTGTCACAATACATGCTTATAACCAACATAATACCAACATAAGTACCATGGATATATCAACAATAGAATCCATATATATATACCAGTGAATATACACATCAAATACCAAGGGAATGAACCAACCCGGAACGGGACTTCCACGTTCCACCCAACCATAGACATGACTTAGCCAAATCTCACTTCAAACACTTAACCCCGTTCCATATTCAAATCATGAATGTGGAACTTTATAAAACACATCAATCAACACCAAACCAGGGCTCCAGAGACCAAACCGTCTCAACCCCAAACCAGTGATTCCACCTCATGGTCGGACATCACTAACCATCATAGATTGGTCTCCATCCAAGATAATCGAGGGATCCTGAGTGTTTATTCAAACTAGGGCTTCTAGGACTAGTAACTCAAGCCCAGCTATTCATGAGCTCCAGAGCGTTTGTCCAACCAAGGCTCCAGGACTAGTAACTCAACCCACTTAGGGCTTCCAGGGCATTTTTCCAACCAAGGCTTCCAGGACTAGTAACTCAACCCACAGTTGTTCGTCGGGCTTCCCGAGTGTTTTTCCAACCAAGGCTTCCAGGAACTAATAACTCAACCCAATAGCTAAAGGAATCATGAGAACCAACCAGAAAACAAATAATGGAAATAAACCCACAATACCATGGTTGTCCAGGAAATGATAAGGCTAGGAAAATGCACATGCATACACCATGCATGCTAAAACTAGTGAGGAAATCACAAATACAACTCGGTAACTGCACTCAGAACCTGGTATAGATGTCGATATCGATGTGCTCTTTCACTTTCCTGCTTTTCCTTTTCTTTCTTGATCCAAATCTTCAAATTCCACATTCTCCAAGAGTGCTCCAAGAATACTCTAAGTGCTCAAGTGTGTGTGAGAGAGATAATACAAGAGAGCTCCACCATAGAACTGAAAAAAGCCTTGCCCACTGATCCTCAGAAGCCTTTTTATTAATGAGGCCAATATTTTCTTCATTTTCCATTATTTTCCTTCATTTATCTCCTCACATGAAATCTTTGACCTTTCACCTTTCTTTTCTCCTATTTTCCATTATTTTCATAAATAAAAACCAAATTAATTCATCATGCCTTTTCCATTGCCTTTTCCTTTCCCAATTTCCTTAATCATAATAAACCAAATGTAACACCCACTAGGATATTTTTTCCCACCATTAAGCTTGGAATCCGTGTCCCATCCACCGTGGTCTTATATATATTTTTACGTGGATTTTTACTAGAGTTTTTACATGTATGGACTAGCTTGGATTTTTTTTAAATTGATTTTGAGGAGTTGTAGTTGCTAGATCATGTGTCTTCATGATTAATAAACACAAAGTTCCTCTTTTGACATGGTGTAGACCGACCAATCATGAGAACTCAGTGGAAGGAACTAACATCAACAACTCAAAAATTAGTGTTCAGTGAAGAATTGTTATGCATTTTGAAATACTTCATCTTTATGTAAAAAAAAATTCCTTCTCTCTACTCTCTCTATAGGGTATACACTACAACAGTCCATATGGTATGACTGTGTGTTTTTTATTTTTCAGTCACGCGGACAACATGAAATGACAAGCATAGTACACACATTGCCTCCCTTCAAATCCTTTCAAAATAATGGGAGGGACATTGTTCAGTGAGAATTGAAATTTGGTAGGTTATGGGCATGTAGTGGAGTCCATACCAGCTTCACAACATCATAAGCAAAGAAAGGGTCGAAAATACTGTGAGAAAAAGGTGAAGGAAAGACTTCCAGTAGGTCCTACACCCTCAATCTTCTAGGAGGACCATCAATAGTGAAAGGAAGACTTAGAGTAGGCATCAGGGCATCCTAAAGGCAACTCTCAAAGTAACATTGGACGCTAACATTTTCAGGAGTAGGTTAGATTATCATAATGATTGCATTTCGAAGAAGTTTATTTAGAGTCTCTGCAGGCATTTTAGTGTTTACACATCTCATTCAATTTAGTATTTTGAGAGCACTTTCAGTAGCTTTGGCTATGTTTTTGGCTTCAAAAATTTGTTTTCATTATTCTACTAGCTAGTCCCATGTTCAAGAGGATACATTTTAGGCGACTATGTTTCATTTAGATGTGCTTTTCCTTACTACCAAATCCATAAATATCTATAAGAGTATCTATATAACACTGTTACTGATGAAATAGGTAACCACATTGTTACCTAATTTTTTTTGGTAGTATAAAAAGCACCTGATTTTGAAAAGTGGTGATGCAGAATCACCTTCTTCTTTTTTTAGCACATTTTTGACACTCTAAGACCTCCTCGGCCGAGTCGGGCCTGAAGTCGAGAGTTCGGCAAGCTCACCCTCTATTTTTGAGGAAATAGAGAGATTAATCCCTTTCGGGCCTTTCGTCGAGCCCCCTCACCATATGAATAGTGAGTGACTCCGTCCCTCTCCTCAACCTCGTAACCTCGGCTGAGTCGATGGCGGCCTTGTGTCGAGAGTTTGTTACCTCTCCTCGACCTCCTCGGCCGAGTCGGGCCTTTTTGTTTTTAGAGCGGTGATTTTCATGCTAATTTTAAAACGTATTGATGCAGCATCAACCATTTTTTTTTAGAGTGGTGATTTTCATGTTGGTAATAAAACACAAAACTTAGATAAAAAAATATATATAAAAACAATAAAAAAAACCAATAAAAATGTTAAAAAAAAAACAAAATTAACTCGTAAAAATAAAAAATTTAAACAAAAATAAATAAATAAAACAAAAATATTCGAAAATTATATCAAAAGAAATGACAAAATTTGAAAAAAAAACACATAATTTAAAGAAAAAAAACAAAAATTAACCAAAAAAATAAAAAAAACATCAAAAACATTTTTTTTCTAAGTTATTAAAAAAAACCATATAAAAAAATAAATAAATAAAAATAAAAATAATTTAAATTACAAAATTGAAATTTAGATAAAAAAAAAAATTAAATACAAAAAAGAAAAATTTAAATTTAAAAATTTAAATTAAAAAAATAATAATAATAAGAAAACAAAAATACAAATTTTAAAATTATAGAAAAATAAAATAAAATAAAATAAATAAATAAATATTGAAAATTGAAAAAGAAAATTAAAATAAAAGAATTAAAAAAAATAAAAAAAACTATCATTAAAAAACAAAAAAAATGAAAAAAAAAACCATGTGCAAATAATTAAAAAAATATCCATAAATTTACGCATTTTTTTTAAATGAAACAATTTATAAATTTTAAAAATGAAAAACTAAATAAACTAAAAGATTAAAAAAAATAAAAATTAAAATTAAAATTTAATAAATAAATTTTAAATTTTAAAAAATAATTAATCTAAAACATTAAATTTAAAAACAAAAAAAAATTAAAACAAATTAAATTTAAAATAAAAAATTAGAATTAAAGAAAATAATTTAAATTTTTTTGAATTTAAAAAAAAAATTTAAAAACTCAAATTAAAAAAAAAAGCATTAAAAATTAAAAAAAGAATTTTTTGATCGTGGTGGCGCCACCAATCAGCCTCCTGCCCAAGTGGCGGTGGAGGTTGGCCTCCGCCGCTACCTGGGCGGGAGACCGATTCCGGGAATCGCCCTCCTACTGGCCTCCACTACTACCTGGCCTCCGCCGCTACCTAGGCGGGAGGCCGATTCCGGGAATCTCTCTCTGATCGGCCTCCGCTGCTACCTGGGCGGGAGGTTGATTCCGGGAATCGCCCTCCCGCCGCGGGTGGCCGGTTCCGGGAATTTCCCTCCCGCGGCAGGAGTCCAATTCTGGGAATCGCCCTCCCGCGACGAGAGGCCGATTCCGAGAATCACCCTGAGGCCAATTCCGGGAATCGCCCTAGAGTCGATTCCGGGAATCACCCTGATGTCGATTCCGGCAATCGCCCTCCTACCGCAGGAAACTAATTCTAGGAATCGCCCTCCCGCTGCGAGAGGCCGATTCCGGGAATAGCCCTGAGGCCGAATCTGGGAATCATCCTCCCACGTTGGGAGACTGATTCCGGGAATCGCCCTCCCGCGACGCGGGAGGGCGATTCCCGGAATCGACCTCCCGCCCAGCAGCCGGCCTTCGCCGCCACCTGGGCGGGAGACCGATTGGAGGCGCCACCACGATCAAAAATTCTTTTTTATTTTATTTTATTTTATTTTTTTTAATATTTTTTTTAATTTGATTTTTTTATTATTTTTTTTTTAATTCAAAAAATTCAATTTTTTTTTTTAATTTAATTTTTATATTTGAAATTTAATTTGTTTAAATTTTTTTTATTTTTTTTTTGCCTTTTTTTTTAATTTTTTTTAAATTTTATTCATTTTTTTTGTTTTTAAATTTGTTTTTTCTAAATTTTGTTAATAATTTTTATTAAATTTTCTATTTTTTTTAAATTTAATTGATTTTTTTTTTTAATTTTTCATATTTTTTTTTATTACTATTAAATTTTATGTTTACTTTTTTCATTTAATTTTTTAAAATATAGTAAATTTTGTATTTTTTTTAATTTATTTGAATTTAATATTTTTTTTAATTTTTTAATTTTTTATTATTATTTTTTTAATTACATAAAATTTTTATATTTCATTTTATTTCAATTAAAATTGTGTATTTAAAATTTTATATATATATATATATATATTTAATTAAACTTAGTATTTTCAAATTAATTTGTTTTTTATTTTAATTTTTATTTAATATATTTTTATTTAATTTATTTTTTTCAATTTTTCAATTTTAATTGATTTTTAAAGTTTTTTAACTTTTATTTTAACAATGTTTTTTTTTCCTTTGTATTTAAAATTTATTTTTTATTTCAAAATTTATTTGTTTATTCATTTATTTATTATTATTTTTTTTTTAATTTAATTTGTTATTTTCATATTAACATTTTTTTTAATTTAATAAAATCTAATATATATATATTTTTAATTTAAGTTCATATATATATATATATATATATATATATATATATATATATATATATATATATATTATTTTTTATAATTTAAATTTAATTTATTTTTTAAAATCTATTTGTTTTTTTAATATATATTTTTTAAAATTTAATATTTTTATTGTATTTTATTTTTAATTAATTTTTCATTTTCTTACTTTTAATTTCAATAATGTTTTTTTTTTTTTTTTTTTTTAAGTTTTAAATCTATTAAAATTTAATATATTTCTTTAAATTTAATCTTTTATTTTAAAATTTAATTTTTTTTTTTAAATTTAATAAACATTTTCTTTTTCTTTTTTAAATTTAATTTCTATATTTTATTTTTTATAATTTCTTTTTTTTTTAACTTGTTTTTCTTTTTAATTTAATATTTTTATTTTGTTTTTATTTTTATTTTTTTTATTTAGGTTTTTTTTTTTTTTTTAATGAAAATTTTTATTTAGTTTTTATTTTTATTTTTTTATTCCTATATATTTTTAAATTTTAAGCTTTAAAATGTTTTTATTTTTTAAATTTATTTTTTTTCTTAAATTTTAGGTTTTTTTTTAATGTTTGAATTTTAAAAATTAAAAAAATGTTATTTCTATTTTAAAAAATGTCAAAAATATGATACAATTTTTTTTTTTTGTTATTCCAGCATCAATTGGTTTTGTTTTGAGGGTGTTTTTTCAATCCTTTTTTCAAGAAATAATTTTGTTTTTAGCATAATTTTATAAAATGTTGAAATTTGACCTTAAAAAAAAACCAAGTGCGTTCTGGAATACACTTTTTTTGTTTTTGGGGTGTTTTTTCATGTTTTTTGAGTCTTTTTGGTCTAGAGTTCCCGTTTTGAGGTCAGATTACCTATTTCATCCGTAACAGTGTTATATACGATTTAGTGATTTTTTATAGATATTCATGATTTGTATTCTAAATAATCAAACATTTCCATAAAATCGAAACGATTTTATAACATTGAGTAAATTGGTTCCAAAGGCTCTGTGAAAGAACAATCGTATTAAAATCTTACAAAGGAAATCATCGCCAAATTTTATAATATTTTATAACTTACATGTAAAAGAAAAGAAAAAGTAGGGGAATATGTGGTAATAGTGTAAATTTTTGTAAACATTTACATGTAGGCTCAATTAAAAGATAATTAATAATTAAAATAGTCCTAGATTCATCTTAATTGTGGATCTACAAAGGGCCTAGTGGAATACTCTAGATCTACAAAAGACCTAGAGAGATCAAATCTCTTGAGATGCAAACCTATTGTAGATCTTGAGTTTAGATGGATCTAATCTATTAAAAAATACTAGAAAAGGTTAAATGCGGAAGTTACTTGTGAGGTTACATTATATATTTGTTATAAATAATAATGAAAGAAGTTAAGAGTGGAAATTAATTGTAAAATTACTTTTTTTTTAAATAATGTTTAGAATTGATAAAATCTTGCATATCTGTGATGATAATATCTAATTATTTATAAGATTATAAATCCTTTCAATCTTAATATTAAAAATCAAAACAAATCCACATAATAAAACTTACATAACTCTACAACTAATTCAAAAACTAATCAAGATAATTTATTCCAAAGATAAGATTTATGTAGTTTGTTCCAAAGGGTTATATTTGTCCCAAACCAATTTGTTCTCCTTCAAGTTTTACTTTTTTCTTTTTTTATCCAAAACCTTATTGTAAAAAAACTTATGCAATTTGTTATTTGTCCAAACCCAATTTCCGTCCTCCATCTTTTGTTGTTTTTTATGTAAAATCTTATTGTAAAACAAGTATAATATGTATCATTGCTACTTAGTACATGCCTTGCCTTTTAATAAAAAATTAATTAATAGCAATTATTAAATTCATGAATAAATTCATATTCATAAATGTAATAATGAAACACATTTGAATAAGACGAAGAGAAGTAATTGATGTAATTAATTGACTACATAACCTTGAAGAAAAATAGAGATAGGTGCATAGATAATTTTGGATTAAACATTAGCCCCAACATCATCATTTATTACAAAAATTAAGCTTATGCTACCAAATAAGGAAAAATTACAATGTCTAATATATATATATATATATATATATATATATAATGAATAAAATAAATATATATTTTTTTAAACTAATTATGTAACAACCTATTTATTTAACTTTAAATTTATACTCATCCTAATTAAGAACCAAATAAATAATCCATTGTAGATTTTCTATATCCAAAAAAACAACTTGATTGAAGTATATCATGTATTCTAATGGATTAACAAAGAATTCATATATAATAAAATATCTAATATAAAAAATAACAATGTTTAGTATATTAAAATAAAATAAAACTAGTTATACAAAGGCTAGAGTGTAAATGGAAAAGATTTCAAAAAAATATTTTTTTTATTGAGGAAAAGCTTATTTATTGTAGTGTTGACTTAAATTTTATATTTTATATGGCATCATGACTTAAAATTGAATTGTGAAAATATATAATACAAGTAAGGTTTATTGAGAAAAATGATAGAACCAAGTGCATTCAATAATAAAAATCAGCAATGGAAAAATATCAAGAAAATCAACAAGAAAAAATCAGTGTAAGATAAGGCTACATTTATTTTTAGATAACTCAGTTTCTATGGTTAGTAAAAATATGAAATTTAATAGAGCTATTGCTTGAAAAATCCATAAATTTGTAATTTTTTCATCATAATTAATTTACGAAGACACTTGATCATTATAGTTTTTCTTTTAATTTTTCTTTTAATTTTTCTTTTTAATTATGAAAATTTGATTTTAACATTTCAAAAAGTCAAAAAAACATTCAATTAAAAAAAAAAGTTTAATCTTTAATTTTACAAAAACTTTAATAAATTTTGGAAATAATTTCTAAAAATTTACAAATTAGCAAAGATTCAAAAATTCAAAGTATGTCTTTACTAAAGTATATAAAAATACAAATAAAACAAATATACAAATAAAAAAATTTATTTATAAATATTGTGGAAAGAATAGAGCTTATACCATTAAAACAAAAAACATATTCAATTTTAGAAATGCAAAAGTAAATTATTAATTACATAGTAGAAGTATAAGTGGGCTTAATGGTTAAGAGCTTGTGTTTCTCTCTAAGAAGTCATATATACAAAACCAGAGGAGATAGAATATGTATGCTTTGCTAAACTTAGCAGTTCCTTCCTACCTCCTACAATGAGACTATACTAAAAAAATAATTATTCAGGTAGACTTGCATATCTCACACGAACATGACTACTCTAATAAAGAATTATGTCTGTACACTTGCATATCTCACACGAACATGTGGATCATTTTGTAATAACAAAAGAATAGTTAAATCGCAGGGAAGTACTGAAAGCACGCAATCCGCAGTACTATGCTCTTCATCCTGCCGTACACTGTAACAAATGGATGAAAAACATAGGTGCAACAAATCAAATCTCGAGCTATAGCAGTGAAGCCAAAATAGAATAGGGCTGCCGAAGTAATAGAAACAGCAGTCTGTTATTGGGAATTGTCTGAAACCATTGATAAAAGAGACTTCATATCTGCAAAAATAGAAAGCAATCGCGCACACACGAAAAGTGAGATTCAACCGCTCTTTTACAATCAACGTTTTCATATATAATTGACCTTATGCTGATACTACATACAGAAAGAGAATGAGAATATATATACCGTACCAAGAAATACGTAGCTCCAGGCTCCAGGCTTGCTAATCCAAAGTCATTAACTAGAACAAACTCGCCAGAGGAATGAAGCAGAAACGCATCAGCCTCGAAGAAATCCCTCAAATTTATAGGCCCTGAGGGAACTGCGGTTGGGACGTCATTGATGAATACAGTTATTGATGAGTTAGAATTAATGATGGAGCCATCTTGCAGGCCTCCAATACCTGCACACCAAGGCTAATATAGTGAGACATGGCCAACAGAACTTATTGACATTCACGACAATCCGTGGATGGACATGCACGTTTCCAGCTTCATGTCAAGATAAGAAAATGATTTTGATACCATGTACCTTCATTCAATATGCTTTGACCTCCTCCTGCTGCTGCACCACCTTTTGCTTGCATCTTATAACTCATTTCATCGTACATTGTACGCAGATCGTTATGATCTGCCGCAGAGGAATCAACCGGGGCAGCAGAAGAGAGGCAATATTGATCTCCAATGTTAGCGGGCATGGGACTGGGTGGACAATTAGAATGGTTCGGCAAAGTTTCATAAGGAACCGATCTTGATGCATGCATTACTACATGTGGGGGTGTTTTAAGACAATAGTTAAGACAATTTTACAGTGAATTGTCTTAATTAGAGACAAAAAGAAAATTGTGTATTGTCTTAAATATTGTCTTTAAGCGGGTGTCTCAAAATTAATGTCTCAAACAATTGTCTCAAAATTACTATCTCAAACAATTGTCTCTATAAAGACAATATAGAACACATATTATTATTGTCTCTATAAAGACATAAGCGTTATTGTCTCTCTAGAGACAATTTCATTTGTCTACAATTTGTCTCTGTAGAGACACTTTCATTTTTGTCTTTGTAGAGACAATAACATTTGTTTCTTTATGGATAACAGCTGAGATTAAAAATGTATTGTCTCTATAGAGACTATATGTCCATAATTCAAACTATTGTCTCTCTGGAGACGATATGAAAAAATATTTAAAAAAAAATAAACAAATCATTTTAAATGTTATTTTAATGTGGTTTCAACATTTCAAGTTCCCAAATAGTGATTTTAATTACCTTAAAATCTGTTTTTTATGGAAAGAAAAAATAAATTCCATTTTTTTTAAAGCTAACAGCAGTCATTTTAAATCTAAGTGAATAAACAATTTCCCAAAACTTAACAATTCTAGAAAGCAACCTTGAAAATAATAAGGCATCACACT
>CM076573.1:869282060-869518450 GCA_034641835.2 Pinus albicaulis | reverse complement strand
TTGTATAGCACAACAGGGAGTAATATCCAAGTTGAAATATTTTGTGAGAAGTAGTATCCCCACTGTAATGTCTTGATGTTGGTCCATCATGCATTTCCTGGAAGACCTTTTTGGCTTCAGGTTTCTCAAGACATCTAAGTAAGATAAAATTTCAGCAAGTTCATATTGATTAGATTTACGTATTATGGCTCTCATTTTCTTGTAATTAAGTTTAGCTGGAGCATACGAATTTTTCAGAAGGAAAATCAAATCATCACATCCAAATTCAGTTTCGAAAAGACTTGAAACAACCTATGAGATTTGAACATTATTACCCAAATATTCCTCAACTGAATTATTATATGCTTCAGTCATCAATCTGAAAAAACCTTGACGTATAACTATTTTGGCAGGTTTAATTTCTAGATCATATTCATGCAAGTCTATAACCCAATTAGCTCTCTTTTCACCTAATTCTCTTTGAATAATAAATTTTCTAACAATTGGGAAAGGGACAATTAATTTTGTATGTGATTTCAGGAAAAAATGTCTAAAATTTTTTATTGACTTAGAAAGTGCAAAAAAATTGTTTTTCCACTTCTGAATAGTTTAATGAACTTCTTGTAAATTCGAACTAAAAAAGGAAATGGAAGCTTCAACTTTTTCTTCATTCGGTTGGGTCAAAATAGTTGCGTAGGACTTTTCAGAAACAAAGGTATATAAAAAAATTATTTAGAAAAAATGGGTGTCTATAATGAAGGGCCATCTATGATGGCTTGCTTTATTGATTTAAAAGACCCTTTCTCAAATTTCCCCCATTTGTAGAGTGATTTATTTTTTATCATGGTCTGCAAAGGCAAAACAATTTGTGAAAAATCAGGAACAAATCTTGTGACAAAATTAATCTAAGAAAGAAAGAAAGAATTGTGAGGATTTTTTGTTGTGAGGAAAAGGGATTTCTGATATTGCCTTGATCCTTTCTAGGTTTATGAAAATTCCTTCCTTTGAAACAATAAAGCCAAGAAATTTACCTTCACTAAGAGGAAAAAAATTACTTTTTAGGCTTTAAAGAGATTCCAAATTTTCCGCATGTTTCAAAGATTTTTTTTAGGTCATGAACATGATTGTTCCTCCTTTTCGAATAGATTGTTAGAACATCTAAATACACAACAATTAATTTATTGATAAAACCTTTGAAAGTGATATCCATTGTTATTTGAAATGTAGCTCCAACATTTATTAACCCAGAAAACATCTTTTGATAAGCATATGTTCCCCATTTGGTTTTGAATGTAGTTTTTAGTCTATCTTCAGGATGCACAAGAATGTGGTTATAGCCTGAAAAACCATCTAAAAATGACATCAGTTCTAAACATGCAACAAATTGAAAAATTTGCTCCATCGGAGGTGAAGGTAAGTTATCATTTTCACATGCTTTATTTAAATTCCTAAAATCTATGCAAATTCAAATATCTCCATATTTTCCTAACTGGTACAAGATTTGAAACCCACTTGGAGTGTCTGACCAGAAAGATGATTTTAGTTTTCAGTAGCTTGTTTAATTGAGTCTTAATTTGAGCTTCAAGATTAGGATGTATCTTCCTAAGTTTTTATTGAATTGATTTTACATTTGGCAGCATGGGTATAATTTGTTGAATGATAGATGTATCATAGGTTTTTTAATCATCATAAATCCAAGAAAATAAATCTTTGTCTTTCTTTAACAGATTGATGAAAGAAGATCTTTCATTTTTTGTAAGTCCAAGGCCTAAATTAGTTTTTTGGGGTTTATGATTAGACACTAGATTAACAAATTCAAATCTTAAAGTACTACTCTAAAGTTTGCAATTGGTAACCTTCTTGAATCAATATTTCAAATCATATAAGTATTCCAATTTCACTACAGGTTTGGGCAAGGAATTTTCTTCAGAATAATTATTTAGCTACTCATTGTATTCATATTCATGAATGATTTGATCAGAGTAAGAACCTTTAGAAAGTAAAAAACTTAGGATATAATTTTCATCATTGAATACATTCCAATTAGTTATGTTATCTGGAATCGAAGGACGAAAAATTAACTCAATAGAAAATATATCACGACAAAAATCTTCAGGAGGAATGAGTTTTGAAGAAACATAGCTATGAGATCAACATTAGCATTCTTCAAACTTGGAATCATAGTTATATTGAACGCATTAAAATGGGATATTAAATCTAGGATTAAGGATAATGTTTGAGGTGACTAGAGGCACAACAGATATTGTTTCTTACTTTCTTAATGACAATCTATAAATCACCAATAACTTTAAGATACCTAACATAAAAAAATAATAGCCTTATGCAAACCTTGCACCAACACTTCATATTCATCAATGTTATTGGTACAATCAAATTCCAATCTTCATGCAAGCATAGTTTTTTCTCCATCTGTCTTTACTACAATGCATACAACTCCTGCACCATCATTAGATTTTGACCCATCAAAATAAAGATTCCAAAATAATTCATCACACTTATTTACATGATTATCTATAATATCGATACATCTTGGTAAATATGTCTACGAAAATTTTTCAATTTGGCATAAAACAAAATCAATGGGAAAGGGAGAGTTCTAAGATGGGAAATTACCAAAAAAATATTCTAGAGAATAATTTACCAAATCATTATTTGTGAATATTACTGGTTCATTTTCTTAATCTAAATCAGTCACCAAATATTTAGTATATGCTTTTCCCTATCAACGCGAATTTGATTTGGTTTTCCATTGTAGGGTAGCCAAATATGTGACCAATCATTTTTGAAATAACCATGTAGTTTCTAAGACCAGTGCCTTCTTAAAATAATACCATATATATCAATTATTTGACAAAATTTTGAATTAGAAGATAGACTAATTAATACATAATTCATCTCTCCTAAGAATTTAACTTTTGTTTGATCTAATTGGATGATCTGAAAAACATATTTTTTAGGTCTAACATCTAATTTTAGGCAGACTGAGTAAATCATGATATTGGATTATGCATCAAAATATACTAGACAATTATGCACATTCTTGTTAAATATTTGAAATGTCAAAAGAAAAGGAGGAGTGTACGAATTTTATCTATCTCCAGTTAAAATAGCATCAGAAGAATCAATCTTATCTGTAGAGACATTTGGAGGATCTCATTTTCCTTTTGAGGCTTTCGAGGTAACATCAGTAGAGGGTAATGGGGATGCAATGAAAACATTTACTTCATTGAGATTTTTTTTTTCTATTGTTTTAATTTCCTGACCTCATATAAGGAAATGCTGGCTTTTATCTTTTTCATGTATTCTACTATATTATATTCAATTATATCTGAAACCAACAAGGTTTTAGATGATGAGGAAGACTTGGAAATAATTTGAGCAGAATTAGAAGACTGAGTAGAAGTATTTTTAATAGTACCTTTTCCTTTAGTTGAAGGATCATGAGACGTTTGAGTTCTACTGGAAATAGTAGTATCAACAGGTCCCTTCCTTCTAGTATTTACTGGCAAAGCTTCTTATTCTTCCTCATTTTCTAAAGTCCCATAAGCCATGAGCCTCAACTATTTCCTATTCTTATGTTTCATTAGAAGATATAGATGTTTCTTCTTATTCATCTTCTTCACCATGTTTCGCGTTTGATATATCAATAGGAGGTTGTGATTGTGATGACTGATTTATTTTGAAAGGCCTATATGACGTTCCTAAAGATTCAACTAATTCTATTTTTAATTTCAACCATCTCATTTGACATTGATTTCAATACTTTCTGTAATCCTTCCAAATAGAAAGTATCCTTAGTAACCTTTTTCATAGAGTCTTCTTTGAAGGTCACTTTCTTGGTCTGTTTTTTTTCCTTAATAGAAGATTTATTTTTAGGAGCCAAAACTCTCTTCTCAATTGAGATAGATTCTTTCATGTTATCAAGCAATACTGTTTTATGGGATTTATCTACAAACATAGAAATATTTTAAGGAGGATCATTGATATACCATTCACTTTCAAAATCTACACCAGGTCTGGAAGTAGTTGGGATCTTATTTAACAACGCGTTAAATCTTGAATTGAAGTATTTTATTTTTTCGTTTAGTAAAGTCTTAAGATTTGAAAAATCATTTAAAAAAGTAGCAGACATTTGATCATCACCAAAACATTTCAAGAATTATTCTTCAAATTTACACCAATCTATGATTGATCCAGTTGGTAAAGAAAAATATTAGGACTCAGCTGATCCTTCAAATGTACACGGAAACGTATGCAAACCACATCTTCTTCTGAAACTAAATTAAGATTAATTTCCAACACAAATTTATGAAGTTGTTCCTCTGTAGGTATACCATCATTAGGATCATATTTAGGTAACCATATTTTTGTATGTTTAGGAAGAGGATGTAGTGGTGGTGTCATAGCAATTTCTCCTGGGTTACTTCATGGTCATCTAGCCATTCACTAAGTAGTAGGTCGAGAAGATGTTGTACTTGAGGTAGAGGCTATAGAATTATTTTTAGTTGTAGATTATCCCCTTGTAGTACTAATTGTACTAGTTGTTTGTGAGAGATGAATGTGAGTGAAAGTAGGAGAAAGAGGATGATAGGAAGAAAGTAAAAGAGTTTGAGAAGAAACATGGTTGAGAGAAGGATTTTGAGTCGGAGAATATGAGGTAATCTCACTAGCTTGAGATTCTACTTCTGAAGTTATTTTTCTTCTTCGATGAGTGGGTAATGGGAATTTAAGTGGCTTGACTCCAATATTTTCACTCTGGGATCTAGTCAAAACTCCAGAATATTAAAGGGATGAAAAAACACTTCCTTTAGAAAAATGATATTGAGCAGACTTTTCTCTAGATATGGAAATTCCTTCCAATCTATGAATTAAAGTTTACAATTCGTTTTATATGAGTGTAAGTCTGCTCTTTTCTCTTTGGAAATAAGCTAGGATATTGAGTGGTTGATTGAACAACTTCAGATCTATAATTCAAATATTTAGAATGTGATCTTGAAGTTGGGGGGATTTTGAGGGAGAACAACTCTTTGGATGGCCTTTATGTTTTATAGAATACTTTGTTTCCATTCATAGCTTGATGGACCTCCTTCTAGCACCAAAAATGTTGGAATATCTAAATGTCAGCCTTAACAATGGGGAAAACCACCTGATCGAGACCATAGAGAAGACCCTTTTCTATTTGGGATGATGGCTCTGACTGAAAATTATTGGGACCAGTTTCCTAGTATATTAAATTATAAGAAATAAATTGAATGAAAGTATAGAGTTGAGATACAATTAAAACTAAAATAAATATTAGTGAACTTATATCTATCCTGGGATGTTATATATGTGTGTGTGTGATTAAAAATATTTCATAACTGACATGACAATATATATTAACATGCAAATATGAAGTTAAAAATTATAAATCTAACTAATTTAATTAAATAGTTCATTAAATTATCTTATAAAACTTTCACATATATGAGATCTCATTGTTCATTTATATAATTTAAAGAATCCAATCCAACATATCAATCATGATAATGAACAATTATTAAAACACATATATATTGAACAAAATCAAACATCCATTCCACACTTAAACAAATTAATAATACAAGGATAATAGTACCCGATATATTAATACTCTTCTCATGAGAAAAATGGTGATGGTTCAACTATATATTAAGAAAAACTTGAGTTACAATAGTGCAAGATTAAGCCTTATTTTCAAAATTTCAAAGCCCCTTCTCACATAAAATGGAGGGGATTTATAGTTTCATTACAAAATGTAAATATGGAAAATAGCTTAACAAATTCAAGAGGTGTATCTAAAATAAATAAAAAGGATAAATTTAGAATGAGTTGAAAAAAATTATATAAGCTTGGGAAGAAGATTGTTCTCCAATTTTTTGTTGCAGATCATAGATATACGTCATATTCTTCAACTCGGGTGGAGTGCTTAATTGCATTCGCATTAGGCTAGTGAGGATTGCATCTCTTAACGCTAGGAGCATTAGAGTGGTCGTACTAGATAGACAGTGTTGGAGAGGGGTCCCTTGGGGTTCATTTTTCAGTATATTTTTGTATATTTTTGCATATGTGCACTGCATGGAAAGGTCAAGGGGATTTAGGGTGGGTGAAAGTCCCTCTTTTATGTAAATGGGTTGTAAGGGTAACCTATGGGCCTCAAACCATGGTTTCAAACCATAGTATTTGCATGCTAAGATGATATAAATAGATAGATCGAGTCTAAGTAAGAATACTGATGTTTTGGATCTAAGTACATTTATGTGTCTGTGATACACTTTTGTAAGTCTAGGTCTTTGGGTAGAAAGGCTCCTACTGGCTGCATGCATAGATACCTAGTCCTGACTCTATGCGGCCTCTACTAGTTTTGTGCGTGGAAGGGTAATTGTAAGGGAAAAGTTTGTTTGTACTGAACTGTTGGAATCTAATACAAAGACTCGTTTTGGCAAAGCATTGTGTTATCCATTTATTTTTTCTACTTTGAGATCGCTTACTTCTGTTATGCTTAATTTTATCTATGTGAGTAGGTCTATTATTTATGCATGAATATATGTTGACAATTGAATACATGAATAAATCTTCTTAAGTAAATGAACAATGTGAAGATTTGGTCTTGTTCTTATATATATGTGACAAGCTGATATGATACGTATTGTTCTGTAATTTCACGCATTTGTTTCTAATATAAAATAAGTTCTACATTAGACCTGTTTAGGGACACCACATTATTTTTCCTCAGGGTGCAGAAACTTGGTTCCAACACCGCCCCATACTGATTGAGGTGAGACTTTGATCTGCACAAGCAGGTCATTTCTGAAAGGGCTAGTAGTTGTAGGGTTTGTTGGTTGTCTAATAAACTCTGAACTTGGGTCTGTACCCCTCAAGCCAAAAAATGATTCTGTTTCCAAGACTGGGATCATTTTGAGGGAGATTTGATGTTGTGGCACCCTACACAAAACAAATTGCAAGATTTTTTGTATAGAAAGATCCTTCAATTCATGATCCAAGAAAATCGAAGTTCTAAGATATCTGTTGAAAAGTGGGTTCCAAAGTACATCTATACAGAATTCCATGACATATTATTTTGTTCCTTTGCAACTGAGTTGCATGAGTGGTTCTCGCAATTGACTGAATTCAATGCCTGCGCGAAGGACAACTAAGTCACTGAGTGGACTCCTGAATTAATTAAGAAATTATAAAATATAGACAATAAGATCACCTGTGTGATAGATAATTGGATCGATCCTACCTTGGGAGAATTTGTGAATGATTTGATCAATTTGTGTCATACTTTGAAGCAGAAAGAAGATTTTTCAAGGGTCTTAGAGGTAAGTTCGTGTGCTCTTTAAAGTTATTGTCGAAGATGATATTATGTGAACAAGGCTCCATGTGCCAAGATATTACGTGAATGTATTGAAGAAGTCCGACTACGTGCAATGGAAGAATTTCTCGTACAGACCTAGAAAATTGTTTATTTATAGTCCTCTCAAGCATAGATATAATAGTGACGGTGAACCAAAAACTAGTAGCTCTAGTGAATCTGCGCACTCTGAAGAAAAAGAAGTCTCTAGAGAAGAAGTTTCATCAAACCAGAATGATCCAATAGACCTGACCATCTTTCAAATCCCATCCACTCCACTTGCCAACACATCTCACAAAGCGTCCACTCCACCATGCACTCCATCTCCACCTCCACATCCTATAGGCGCATATATGGCCACGTCTATGAAGCTACCTACTTTCATAGGTATTGGAAATGAAGATACTAAGCACTTTTGGTTTGTGATTGATGTTGTATGGAGAGCTTAACAGGTTAATAATGATGATTTTAACAAAGTGGAGTTAGCCACTACTTTCCAAGATCGTACATTGGATTGGTATATCATATTTTTCCAAGCAAATCCTAATGCCACCCTAGATGAAGTAAAATATGCCCTAAAAGAAAAATTCAAGAAACCTAATTCATATGCACAGTTGTTTATAGAAATTAAAGAGACTCATTAGGAGGTAAATGAATCTATGTGGGAGGAAGATCAAAGGCTGAAGTGCACTATCAGAGATGGTGGATTCATTATTGATGATACTCAACACAAGGAGTGTTTTATTGCTATGCTACTCCCACATCTGCATCAACCCTTGGGTCAACGAAATATTGTCACGGAGGTTGAGGTTGTGGAGATTGCGATGAAATTAGAAGCTACCCCAACACATTCAGAGTCAATTAGAAGCAATGCATTTGGAGATACATAATCTACACAAAGATAAGGGCAAGGAGGTATGCAAAGAGGTCTGGTGCATAAAATGTAAAGCTACTGGGCACCATAAGGACCAATGTCTTATATTTAATAATTATTTGAATGTTGGAGGACCTAGCGTGCTGAAGAGCGCAACTGGGCCAATATGGTGCACGATTTGTCAAGTTGCGAGTTTGCATGAAACAAATTTCTACCCAAGGGTCGGAAAGTATCAGCCTGAGATGAAGCACCTGTTTTTGTAGATTTTGTTCGTCACTGGGACATTATGAGTAGCACTGTCGAACTTATGATATGATGTTGAAAAAAGAAGAAATATATAGAATGCAGGCCGAACCTACCTCACCAACATCCCTGTTTGAGTGTGTTGGATTTAGAACAGAGTAAGAGGAATAGGAGATATATCAATTGGGTGAGGAAGGGGATAGGTTATTTGCTATAACCGCGAAGATGTTGTCCACTATGTGGGTGACTATCCAAATCCGGCACGACAATCATGCAGGTATTGTAGAGAGTTTGATCATGTAATAGAAGATTGTCCTATTCTAATTGCTAAGATGAAGGATAAAAAGACACAAAATTCGACGCAAAATCTTGAGATAGTCAGAGAAGAAACCTGCGAGGAAGATCCTAGCGTGAATGTGGGAACTAAGGGAGGTGTATCCACTAAAGAATATAAGGGAAAGAAGCTGGATAATTACCTTTGTATTCTATTGAGGCCTCGGAATTTCGTTGCCACAACATGGGGGGAAACCACCCAGTACGGATCTTAGAGCAAGTCCTTTTCCGTTTTGTATGGTGGCTCCGACTGGGGATAAAGGGAACAGTTTCCCAATAAGGATGATTTTGGGTGTGTTTTTTTTATATAACATGCAATGGGAAATGATTCTAATCTATCACATGCATTTATCTAGCACTATATATTCTACTATATATTCTGGGTGTTTCTTCCTTTATGCTATCTAAAGAGATATCCTTCAAATATTAGTAATGAAGATTATTTAACAGTTGAAAGAGATGAAAATTATGTAAAGATGATTCTTTTAACAAAATAGTTTGATTAAAATAATTGTTAAAATTATATCGCATTCATATGTGTGATTATATATCCAATAAGAAATCAAAATATTAGTGCAGAAGTTCATTTAACATTCATCTATGATGACGTTTCAAATATATAATGAAATAAAAAGATAACTATCAATCTAGAAAGAAAATATTAATACAAGTGAATAGAAGTACCATATGTATGAAGTCACACTCATGTGAACTAACAAGATATTTTTTCTCCTTTTCACTTTCAAGCAATTTAAAGAGTACAATAGTGCAACATCAGTTAAACAACTTCAAATGTCAAAAGATAACAGGCTGTGTTCCATTAATTCATCAAAGCATTCACAAACTTACAAAAGTGCATTATTTGAAAATGTTTTTGACAAAATTCTGGACCATTCTCTAAATGCATGAGAGGGGTTTAAATAATAAAATAAATATGTTTAAAAATAGATTATTACATAAAAATAGAGGAGGTTTAAAACGACTATCCTCGTAACACAAAATTTAACTACAATGTAGGAAAATAAAGAAACAATATAACTATGAATTCTAATCTTTCATTTGGATTCGATCCCGAAGTTGAAAAATATCTAGCATGGGTTTGATATGAGCTCGCTCTGAAATTCTCGATCTGACCTGTCCCTTGAATACCGCATTTGAGAGTGCTAGCTGCGATATTTTTGTTGAATCCGTTAAAGACTGCAGGGTTTGGTACTGATGATAAGGTTTGATCAGAAAGTTCAAATAATTTTCTTGATCAAATTTTTTTTTTTTTAATCATTTTTTCCTGCATTTCCATATTTTGTTTCCACTGTGTTTCCAACTACTTGATTTCTGAGAGCAGTTCATATGTGCACTCTTTGATAAGTTCTGATTTCAGATGCTGTTCAAATACAGATTCAGTAATTTCCTTTGTTAACCTTGATTATTTCGTTGTTTCTTTCTTTTCTTTCTTTATCTGTGTTTCCCAATCCTTAAATAAGATTTCTTTGTGCAATTTATCTACCTGGGGTAGATCATTTTCCTTGCCTGAATCTGATGCTTTCCATTGACTGTGTTCATTGATTTTCTTCTCAATCTTCTCACACTCAAGTTTCTGGATAGCCACTTGCTGAATCAATATTTCACTTGAGTCACAATAAGAGATAGTGATAGAATCTTGTTGGAAAAATACTTCTTGTGTTGCTTTAGCTTAGAATTCACATCAAATGCTTCCTTTATGAATTGCTCTAGATGTGGCTGGATTTGTAGTTTGTTTATTGCTGCTTTCAATTGTGTTTGCTTCTCAGTGAGTTGTACCTGATGCTGCAATTCTAAACTTTCAAAATCCTTTGGAAATCGAGACATCTTCAATTCCATTTTCTTGTTGGAATTATACTTTTCTTTCTATAACAATCTCTCTAAATCTTATATTTTATCTTCTTTCTACTTCAGTAACATTTGAACTTTTGTGTCTTTATCAATAGTGGGATTATCATATTCCCTTGCAAACTGTGATAGCTTGGTTAAATGTTTAGTAGGATCAGCTAGAGGATCCTTCCATAAAATGTAAATAGATTCATTTGTAAGACTTGAGACCATATCATCAATTCTTCTCCTTTTTGTTCTCTTTACTACAACGGTATGACTAGGACTATAGAAGACATCTAGTGAAGGGATTTCCTCAACTTGTAAAACTATCTGCTCTGTACGATAATCCGGAATGATCTATCGATCATGAGTTTCAGGAACTTGTTGTAGTGGAGTAACAATTTCCACTAATTTCTGAGAATGTTTTGTCATCTGAAAAATGGTAGATTGATCAGTATTAGAATTTGTTTGAGGCATGTTTATTTCCTTATAAAAATTATCCCATTCACTCTTCGAATCCTTTGGCTGATATTTTTTTTATTGATCAGGTGTATCATGGCTATGCTGAACTTCTTGGGAAGATGATTCTGTTCCATTAATTCTTCCTTTCTCTTGCATCTCAATCTCTTTGATTACTTGATTAATTACCTTTTTCTAGGTTCTCATTCCTATTTTTGGATTCATTTTCAGAATGATATGAATTCTGAGATTGATGTTCTAATTTCCCTTACTCATCTTCAGATATGTCTTTAGTTTCATTATCCAATATAATACTTGGATTTGGTCTATTGAAATCTTCAATACTTAATAAATCTAGAGGAATCCTTTCCAGTATTTTTCTTCTATATGCTTGGAAGGCTTCCAAGTCATCTTGATTGAGTTGACTGGATGCAAACGTTAGTACATCTGAAAACTTTTCAATACCTTGAAAGAAATCATCAAATCTATCTATCTCTTTCAAAAAAGGCTTTACTTTGAGCTCTGTGATGAAGATATTAATCACATCATTGAGGTTAGATGGCCACTTTGGCATTACAGCCAAATTCAAAAAATTAACATTTGAAACTTCCTTGTAGGCATGACCAATATCAAAAAGTGAAAAAGTACTGCACTACAAAGGAAAATTCAGCCAAACTGCCTTCTTATCATTTTTAAGCTATTTTGAAATACCATTAACAAAAATCTGGTAGGAAATCTCTCTAGCAAGTACCTTGTTAGGAACATAATATGGCATGACATGAGGAGAAGCATAACACCCAAAAAAACTGGCATAAGCAAAAAATTTCTCTGCAAACAATCTAGCAAAGGGAAAAATGTCTATACTAGCTTCTTTGGAAATCATAGGGGCTTTCTCATTGAATATAATTTGGTGCATAGGTAGTATGAATCTATGGAAAATTTTGTAAAAATGTAGATGAAAATCTGATTCCAAAAGGGCTATAGAATAAATTTGGATTGGATTAGGGTCTTTGGTCGTCCATTTCCATCCCATGGTAGGAAAACTTGAAGAAAAGAAAATTGTGTCCATGACATAGGAAATCATGTAAAAGGGGGGTATTTCTCTAGATGAAATACTTATTTTACTCCTATACTCCATGATATTTCTGGATAAATTATCACATAGTATATTTTCCCAATTCAGAATTAAGGAACTAACGAATGCGTTAATTAATGGGACCCAATCTACAGAAAACCTAGTAGTATCAAGTTTTTCAAATAATCTACACAACATACCGACAGTGTAGCAATAAAGGGAAGGAATTTTTGCTATTGGGTACATACTGATTTTATCTTGTTTAAGCTTGCCTTGGTCATCCTTCCATTCCTTTATGAATTTCATCAGGTTTGGATTTTTTGTTCTAAAGCTCTGAAGAAAATCTTTTTCGTAGCACTGTTGCGAGATAGGTAAGTGGTACATTGTCCTCAATCGAGATGGGTAAGTGGTACATTCTCTCTCTTTGAATCGTTAAATTTTCTATCTTCTATGTTTAAGTGGTCAATTACCCACTTAACCATATCTATATAGGGAAGAATATTTGGTCTTGTTGCTACCTTATGGATGAATGAGCATGCAACGTCGAAATAGGTCGGGTCTGAAGAAAGTGATGCCCTTGTTGTTGCAACTTTTCTTATTACCCTTGGCTTTTCATCCTCAAAGAACTAATACATTACCTCCCACGAGGAACTTCTGCAATATTTGTTGCGGGTATTATATGAGAATAGGAGAGACACATATGAGCCTTAAATAGATGATGTTTGCGCTATTTCTTTCCCTTTCTTGCTCATCTCTACAATACTTGCTCCGTTCAGTGGTTTCCTGAATTCAAGCGAACAGAGAAAACTTTAAAAATATAGAGAGTAGAGAAGCAGATATAATTAAAACAAGTCTTAATTTTAATCATTTTAAACATGCTCGAAGTAGATATTAATCTTTCAAACCTTACTCCAATTAAATGTTGTTAATCACCGATAATCCTTTTAATCAAATCTCTTACACACTTTCACATGAAATATCTATCGATCAATTTAAGATGTTAGATCTTATATTCAGTTTGATTTTACATGAATCATTTCACACATTTGAGAAATAACTACCAATTATCATTTTTTATGTTACCAATCATTATTATAACTATTTCCATTCGTTATTTTACCAATAAATCTCGCGAAATGCGATCTGCACAAATCTCACATCACAATTTCTATGTGGTAATAAAACTTTCTTTTAGTTATTTTCTGCAAAATGTGAAATGTGCTTTAAGAAATCATGCTGATGGGATTTATCGAACACTTGGAGTTTTATGTTTATTTCTTTATTTGTTTGTTGGGTCCGTTTAATTGCAATTCTTACCGAATTCTTTATAAGTTTGATCGTTTTACAAGGTGCGATGTGATTTTCATTTATAATGATGTTTAAAGTGTTTGCAATAGGAATTTTATATAACTTCGGAAAAGGTTTAGCGCATATCGTAGCTTGCATGACTTAATACGTTTTAAGTTATTCAACTTGTAAGCTATGCGATTTGCGATGCGCGCTAAGGAATGAAAGCGAAAAGGAAAAGAACTTTATTTCCTAATGTTTTTTAGACTTAGGCTAAAAAATAAACAAAATCAATTTCCTATTTATTTTTAAAGGTTCCTCATTTAGTAAAAATAAATGGGGGTTGTTGTATAGCACAACAATTGGCGATTCACTTGGGAGAACCAGTTATCTCTGATTAACTTTTTGAAATTTCTAAACAATTTTTTTTTAAATAAAAATAGTTGCAGGAATGAATTTCAATAAACAATATCACACTAAGCAACAAAATCTCTTAATTATAATTTATAAGGGTTCCTCTTTAAAATAAAAGTATGAGTGTCTATATCAGTCTTTACTCAGTTCAAAAATATAAAGCAGGTGGCTCTTTCAGGTTAGATTTTTAAATATTTACTCTTTTATCACATGTAGAGCCTCTGATTGAATATGAAATTTAATCCATTTAAGCCCTTGGTAGGGTTACCTTTTACCGAGCAATTATTCATTTTCCCATCTAGTCTTTCTTACAATTTCCAAAAATAAATTCCAACTTTATATACTCAATCTTTTTTGGAACTTGTTTTTCTTTTTTGTACATATTTTTTATTGTATTTTTATTTACCTAAAAGCCATTGTCTTGGCTTGGTAACCAAATATTGATAATGCCATTCACTAGTTGTAATTAAACTGATCAAGCTTACTCTTGATGAGACACCTTGTCCTCTTGATATAATATCAAGTCATTACCCTGTTTTGGTAGGCAGTATTGGTAATTTCAGTTCAACTATTTCCTTATGAACATGGTAAAAAAGCTTGTGATGAGACTTATTATCTTGTAACCTTTTCTAGTATAATATTTTGAATTTATTTCTAAAAATTGATAATTTTTTCCCAGATGGGGTGAATCATTGGTCCTTTTGAGTATTCTGGATGATAATTTTTTGAGTTTTAGATTGCTTCTCTATAAAATAGTCTTTACTATGTTAAATATTTTTTTCTTGACATATAACAGAATAACCATGTTTTATAAATATGAGAGTTCATGAGAGAATAAATAAATTCAGTGAAATTACATCTTTCAGTGAAAATATAATCTAGTTGTCTTTCGAACATTTCGATTGTTTCCTTAACATTTGTTATTTCTATAAGTGATAAATCAAAAATATTATCCGAGATGTTTATTTGAAAATCCAAAAAAAAATACTATTCAAATTTTTTATTTTCCTAAGGAAAGAGAAGACAATAGTATACAGGGAATAGAAGGGGTTACCTCCTATGAGAAGTATTTCTTTAAAATATGACCATTAACAGGCAAAGAATCTCTTTTGCCTGATAGATCTTGGAATAAAAATGTTGATGGGCCTATTTCTTCAGTGATTTCAGATGGACCTAGCTAGAATTTTTTAAATTTGGTGTGTTTACCTTTTTCCTCATGCACTTTATCCCATTTCAATACTAGATCACCAATTTGAAAGTTTTTTGGAGTAACAAAAGTTGAATCAAATGGAGCTTTTAATATCTATTGATGATGTGCATGAGTATCATTAGTTTTTTCTCTTTATTCTTCAAGCTTAAGAATTTTAAATTGTCTTACATGTAAGGAGGAAGAAGGATATTCACCAATAAATTGAAATAAGGCAAGAGAACGAATAAATACATTAGTCGGAAGAACAACTTCTTTTCCATAGACAAGATTGAATGGAGAAGTGCCAATAGAAGCTTTATGAGTTATTTGGTCTGCCCAAAGAGCAAATATTAATGACTTATGCCAATTTCATTGGTTTTATCAATAGTTCGTTTGATGATTCTAATAAGGTTTTTATTTGTGGATTCTACTAAACCATTTCCTTGTGGATAATAATTTGCAGAATACTTAAGTTTAAAACATATTTTGATTGCAAATTATATCATGGAAATTCCTGAGAAATAAGATGCATTATCGAACATTAAAGTTGTAGCTAAACCAAACCTAGTTATGATAAAATGGTCAATGAAATAAATAATATTCTCAGAGTTGGCTACCTTCAATGGAATTTCTTTCACCCACTTATTAAAATAATTTGTAGTTGTGAGAATATATTTATGCTATTTGGAAGAGTTAGGAACGATCTCAACAATTATATCTAATTTCTATCGTTCAAATGGTTGTTCGATATTAACTGGTTGTAATGGGAAGGCTGGTTTCCTTTTTCTTCTAGATGCACTTTGACAAACTTTGCATTTTCTTGCATATTCATGAGAATCTTTGAAATGTGTAGGCCAATAGTAACCTACATGCAGGATTTTGTGTGTTTTTGTATTTCCTCCAAAATGTCCTCCAGCCAGTCCATCATGGAGTTCCTACAAGACTTTCTCTACTTCAGTTTTCTCTAAGCATCTTAATAGCACAGAATCAAAGTTTATTCTAAACAATACATCATTGATTAATTCATATTTCTTGGCCTTTAATCTCAAAGAACGTTTTTTTTATAACTAAGTTGGGTTGGGGCATATCCATTTTTCAAATAAAATTTGAGATCAACGTATTGAGATTGCACATCGTTGAGGCTTACCTCTGATATTTTCACATTATTACCCGAATCTTCTTATGATGATATATGGGATGCTCCTGTTAACATTATGCAAAAACCTTGACCTCTAACAATTTTAGAGGGTCTAATTTCTACATGATATTCTTATAAAGCGATAACCCAGTTAGCCCTTTTCTCTCCTAATTCTCTTTGCATGAATAGTTGTCTCACTGCAGAGAATGGAACTATTTTTTTGATGTGAATTTTTAGGAGAAATGGTCTCAATTACTTTATAGCTTTAAAGACAGAAAACACTTGTTTCTCAACAGATGAATAATTTAGTTCTGCACATTGAAACGTGCAACTGAAAAATGATATTGCTGCTTCAATTTGTTGGTCATTAAGTTGTGTTAAAACAACATTGTACAATGTATCTCATGAAAAAGTATATAAAGTAAAAGCATTAAGAAAAGTGGGGGTAGTCAAGAATGGAATATTGATAATGGATTGTTTGATCAAATCAAATGCTTCTCTTTCATTATGTCCCCATTTAAAGACTGAATTTTTCTTAATCATGGTTTGCAATGGTAAAAATATCTATGAAAATTCAGGGACAAACCTTTTTACAAAGTTTATTTGTCCAAGAAATGACTGCATAGTTTTCTTGTTATGAGGAAAATGAATTCTTTTAATCTCTTCAATTATTTCAAGATCAATATAGATACCTTTCTTTGACACAATGAATCCTAAAATGTTTCCTTCATCTAAATCACAAAATAACTTATTTGTGTTTAATGAAATATCATACCTTTTACATCGCTCAAAGACTTGGTTTGGGTCTTTCACATGATTGGTTTCTTGTTTAGAAAATATTGTAATGTCATCTAAATAAATAACCACTAATTTATTGACGAGCCCCCTAAAATCTATGTCCATAGCTCTCTGAAGAGTGGCACCCGCGTTAATTAACCCAAATGACATCTTTTGATAGGTGTAAGTTCCCCACTTAGTCCTAAATGTGGTCTTTAATCTATCATCTGGATGTATGAGAATTTGGTTATATCCTGAAAATCCATCTAGAAAAGACATAAGTTCAGAACTGGCTACTGTTTGCAGTACTTGTTCCATGGTTGGTAATGGAAAGTTGTCCTTCTGACATGCTTTGTTTAAATTCCTAAAATCAATACAAATCCTAATATCACTATTTTTCTTCCTTGCGGGAACCAAATTTGAAACCCATTTAGAATGTCTAACTGGAAAGATGATATTTTCTTTGAGGAATTTATTCAGTTCTGTTTTAATTTGATTTTCAATATTCGGGTGAATTTTCCTCAATTTTTTTTGTATAGGTTTATCATCTGAAATCATAGGAATAATGTGTTGAATCAAAGAAGTGTCATATGTTTTAAGATCAGTGTAATCCCAAGAAAAAACACTTTTTTACATTCTTAATAACTTGACAAACGATAATCTTTCGTCGAAAGATATAACAAGACCTAAATTGACATTTTGAGGTTTAGCATCAGTTTGAAGATTCACTAACTCAATTATTAAGGTAGCACTTTGTGTTTTTTAGTTAAAAATTATTTTAAACCTATCTTTTAGATCATAGAGGTCTTATAATTTTACAACTGATTTAGGAATTGGATTTTCATCTTGCTCTTCCTTTATCTGAGTGTCATGTTCATTTTCATCCAAAAATTAACTATCATAAGATCCTTCAGATGTTAGGAAATATATTATATATGAATCATTATTAAATAATCTCCAATTGGTAATATTGTGAGGAACATATGGTGTAAAAATCAATAATGGAAAACCTATCAGGACTAAATTCTTGAGATGGAATTAATTTTGATGCTACATTAGCCAATAAATCTGCACTAGCATTCTGTATTCTAGGCACAGAAGAAATATTGAAGGCTAAGAAATGAATGGTAAATTCTTGGAGTAATGATTGGTAATGCTTTAAATGTCTAGAATGACAATGAATGGTGTTTCTTACATGTCTAACAATTATCTCCAAAACTCCTAGGACTTTTAGATATTTGATGTCCAGATCAATTTCTTTGTACAAACCTTAGACTAATGCTTCATATTCAGCTATATTGTTTGTGCAATCGAATTCAAGTATGCACGCGAACATGGTTTTTTATCCTTCTCGGTTTATTAAAATACAACTAGCTCCCACACCATCTTCAGATTTAGAACCATCAAAATAAACAGTCCAAAATAAAGAATTATCTATTGGTTTATCTACAAAATTTTTACATTTCAAAGTGTCTATCTGGGAAAATTTTTCGATCTGAGAGATAACTACATTATTGAAAAAGGATAATGGTTAAGCATTAAAATTTCCCAAAAATGATTTTTCCAAGTAATTTCCAATAATGATATTGTTGAATGCTACTGGCTCGTTTATACCTTCAAGATTAGTGACTGTATGTTTCATGAACTTTTCATTGTCTACCTGGATTTTATTTGGTTTTCCATTGTCTGGTAGCCACATGTGGGACCAGTCTGTTGCAAATTTTCCATGAAGTTTTTGGGACTAGTCTCTACTGAACACTAAACCGTAAAACTCAGGAATAACAGCCACCAATATATTGATTATTTGAGCAACCTTGGGATTAGATGACAATCTCATAGAAACATAATTTATTTCTCCAACAACATCTACTCTAGTTCTATCAAGATGTACTATATGAACAAGAGAACTCTGAGGAGTTATGTTCAACTTAGCACATACTAACTTTTGCATTATATTAGAGGAAGCCTTAGTCTATTAAACAATTATGCACATTTCTATTATAGATCTCATAGGTTAAAATAAATGGAGTATGAGAGATGGATCGATCACCTATCAAAATCAAATCTGTAGCATCTATTTTAGTTGAAGGAGAAGGTGGTTGACCCATTTGATTAACAACTTGGACTACTACTGGTGCACGTAAGGCTGAAGCAAGAGCCACGTTTAAAACTCTAAGATTTTCTGTTGCTTCTTTAACTTAGTAAGATCGTAAATTGAAATGTTGGCCCTAGTCTTTTTCATATCCTCAACTACATTATATTCAATAGTTTCAAAGACTACCATTGTCTTTGATGTAGGTGGAGTATCTGAAGTAACAGGGTTTGTTTGTGTAGCGTTAGAAGTACACTTTTTACTTATTGTTTTATCCTTAGCGGGCATTGAGTTCTTCTGTTGTTGATCTGGTTCTGTTGCTTCAGTAGTCTTTTTTCTCCTTGTACTCACGGGTAAAACTTCTTGTTGTTCTTCATTTTGTTGGATGAAATCCCACATTCCATTTAGTTCAACTTCTTCTTCTTCTTCATTTTATTCTTCCTCGATGTTCTCTTCATCTGTATCTTGATCAGAATCAGCGTTAGATATGATATTCGGTGGTTGAGTATTAAAGGATTGATTTTTCTTGAAGGGTCTGAATGTATTTTTTGAGCTAGAACTTTTAGCGACTTGTTTCTTGATATCTGGCATCTCATTTGTCATAGTCTTTAAAACTTTCTGAAGACCTTCTACATCAAAAGGGTCTTTAGATGGATTCTTTTTTTAATCATGTTTGAAGGATACTTTCTTTGATTTCCTATATTCTTGGGAATTCTTCTTTTCAAGAGAAATTATGTGTTTCTCTACAGATAAATATTCCTTGATGTTTTCTACGAGTATAGGCAGTTTTGCTCTATCAACAAAAATGGCTATATTAGATGGAAGAGATGACATATACCACTCAATTTGAACTTCTACACCAGGAACTAATGTAGCAGGAATTTTATTGAGAAATTTATTAAGTCTCGAATTAAAATATTTTATTTTCTCCCCCACTTTAGCCTTTAGATTTAATATATAATTGATGAGCATTGCAGTGGTCCTCTCATACCCAAAATTAGCTAAAAATTGTTCTTCGAACATATTCCATCTAGTTATAGAGCGGGTAGGTAGTGAAAAATACTAGGATCCTGCAGATCCTGTGAGAGTATATGGAAATAATATTACAATACAATCCTCTTCAACTACCTCTTTTAAATTTATGGCTAACATATAATTATGGATGTGTTCTTTTGTCAGAAGACCATCATGAGGATTAAATTTAGGTAACCATATTTCAGGTGATTTGGAAGAGCATGAAGAGGAGCAGGCATATTTATAGCCCCTAGATTATTCCATGGTCGTACATTTGGTGGAGGTAATTGGCTTGCCATTGGTCCTTGGGTGGATGTGATGGATTAAGTTAGAGTTGAAGAAGAGGCAGGGTGAGTGCTTGAAATAGTTGAAGGGATAGTAGTCTACGTACTCAAACTAGTTAAAGTAACAATGATTGTTGGAATGGAAGTGGTGGAAGTGAGTGGAGGTAATGGAGGTGAATGGGGTGGATTATGGGATACGATCTTGTTGGTGATTGACCCTAATTCAGTCCTATTTATTTTCCTTCAAGAACTATCGATGGAAAATTCAGAAGGAAGGATTCATGTCTTTTGAATTTCTGATTGAGTTAATATACTTATAGGTTGTAAAGAAGGCAAAATACTAATGTCGGATGATTGAGAAGATTCAGGATTTTCAGCAGAAATGGATAATCTCTCTAACTTTTCTATCAAATACTGAACTTCAGGGGAATTATGATGAAAATCGGGAGATAGTATGGGTTGAGCATCACTACGAGACTTAGGATAAGGATATTCAACTTCATATTTTAAAGATGTAGATCTAGCTAATTTTCTGGAAGTTGAAGGGGATCTAGAGGGAGAGATACTTTTATATTGACCTTTAGATTGATTAGACCTTCTTTCCATTCTCAAGGCCCTCCTTTTAGAGCCAAAATGTTGAGGCCTCGGAATTCCGTTGCCACAACATGGGAGAAAACCACCCAGTCCAGACCTTAGAGAAAGTCCTTTTCCGTTTGGTATGGTGGCTCCGACTGGGGATAAAGGGACAATTTTCCCAGTAAGGATGATTTGGGGTTTGTTTTGTTTATATAACATGTAACATGAAACAGTTCTAATCTATCACATGCATCTATCTAACACTATATATTCTACTATATACCCGTGGTGTTTCTTCCTTTATGTGATCTAAAGAGATATCCTTCAACTATTAGTAATGAAGATTATTTAACAGTTGAAAGAGACGAAAATTATGTAAAGATCATTCTTTTAACAAAATATTTTGATTAAAAGAATTGTGAAAATTATATTGCATTCATATGTGTGATTATATATCCAATAAGAAATCAGAGACAAATATTCGTACAAAAGTTTGTTTAACATTCATCGATGATGATGTTTCAAATATATAATGTAATAAAAAGATAATTGTCAATCTAGAAAGAAAAACTTAATACAAGTGAATAGAAGTACCATATGTATGAAGTCCTACTCATGTAAGCTGGCAGTAGATTTCTTCTCATTTTCACTTTCAAGAAATTTAAAGAGTAAAATAGTGCAACATCAGTTAAACAGCTTCAAATGTCAAAATATAACAGACTGTGTTCCATTAATTCATCAAAGCATTCACCAACTTACAAAAGTGCATTATTTGCAAATGTTTTTGTGAAATTTCTGGACCCTTCTCTAAATGCATGAGAGGGGTTTGACGAGTCTCAAAATTGTCTTCCATATTCATACATATTTCCACTATGTCATAACCATTCATTCCTCATTTCATAACTATCTGGCCTAAAACCCTACATCAAGTAACCATTTTCATAAAAATATGGGTTAGGATCCTTGTTTTCCAAGGTTATTTATTTTATGTATTTAAAGTGAATTTATGTTGAAAACCTAGAAAATTAATATGGTTTCATATATCTATATATGTGTTATGAGTTTTGTGACATGTGTAGGCCTATTTTGGAGATTCTAGAAGGGTCTTACTTGGCCTCCCAAGATCAAATCCGAATTTCAACTCAAGAGGTGACCATATTCTAAGGAGAAAGATCATGGAGATCTTGATGTGTCATAGGATTTGTATCTAGAATTTAGGGATAAGTTGAGACAAGTATGGATCTAGAAGATATTTAAGGGATCTACATTTATTGAGTATATATCCCTAATTTTTGTATAAATATGGGAAGCTTTTTCCTATCATGTCATGTGTAAAATTGGAGTTATGCTCAAGCTTTGAATAAAGAATTAGATTGTGGCACCTTACTCATTAATGTTCTTTTATTTTGACTTGGTTTTTCTTACATATGGAGCATCTCAATTTACCATCTCTCATACTATTGGATTGACCATATACAATGTGTGAGATTTATTTGATTTTATATATTAAAATTGATTTGCTTTCTTAGTATTAGTTTTAGAATGACTGTGTAATCTTTTCTTTCCTAGAACATCTCAAGAAAGTAGATTTTTCTATTTTCCAATTAGATTATGTTTGAGGCATTAGAGCTCACAGTTTTTTAGTTTGTTTACATGTTTTTACACTATTTTCTTAGATTAGATCCTCAATTATGTGTATAATTGAATGCTCCTAGAGATCATGTCACGAGGGTGACTCTGTCATACTTCCAAATTTCATGCTCGAGTATTTAACCTATGCAATAATTGAGTTTTCCTTTACATGTCTTTATAATGTTTTCCTAGATTGGATCCTCAGTTATGTGTATAATTGAGTGCTCCTAAAGATCATGTCAAGAGGGTGCCTCTCTCATACTTCCAAATTTCTTGCTCAAGTATTTAACCTATGAAATAATTGAATTTCCCTTTACATGCATTTAAACTGCTTTCCTAGATTAGATCCTCAGTTAAATGTATAATTTAATACTCCTAAAGATCATACCAAGAGGGTGACTCTCTCATACTTCGAAATTGGATGCTCGAGTATTTAACCTATGCAATAATTGAGTTTTTATTTACATGCTTTGGAATGCTTTCTTAGATTAAAATTTCATTCCTGCAAGTGTTATTGAACGCACTATATTTTCTTTTGAATTTTTCTTCTTTCGTTTCGTTACTTGATTTCATAGGTTAGTTGAATTTCATTTTCATTATTTGATTTCATAGATTAGATAAATTGGTTTTTGTTATTTTGTAGTTAGATTGATCTAAACTGAAAGAAAATTTATAGCACATACAGTGCACATATGCTTCACAAGTTTGCAAAACCCCCAGGTTGACAATTAAATGACAGGTAATTATTTTCCCCAACATTTTTGCATCGTTGCCGGGGAAGTGTGCATAGGAACTAGCTTTTAGTCTAGAGTGTATTTTATTTTATTTTTAGTTTTTTTATTAACCATTTATGGAAAAAGGGTCTAAAATGTAGCCCAAAGATTACATTGAGGAATGGTATCAAAAAGAGATTGTGCCACTCCATTCATCTATTCTTCAAGAGATCCTTGTGGCAAATCGAAATATGAAGACAATTTATCATATCCTTACAAGCAATTAGGTACATTTCGTAAATTTGGATATGAATATTTCAAGGATTCTAATTCGTAAATGGCTTCATTGGAAGCATTCATATACTTAGAAATAAGTAAAAAATATATATTTTTAGATAGATAGGAAAAATAAAAAATAAAAAAAAACCAAGCTTGGCTAGAATTTTAGAATTTTTAATTTGGTTTTTGAAAAAAATAAAAATACGTTTTTATAATTTTTAGGATAAATTTTATGTTTTGTGGTGTAGTAAGAACCACCCATTTACTAACCCTTGGTAGGAAATATTTGCAATAAAACAAATGATTGAGAACAAGGAGCACATGTGAAGATCAGGAGGGATAATTTAAGGTATGAGATCGATCATTTTCATTTTATTTTTGAAAAATTTACAGAGGAATCGATTGATAAAATATTGACTACGCTAACAAAATAAAAAACTGAAGTATGCTCTCCTCCTACACTTTGTGTGATCTAGAGGATCAGAAAAAGAATTACATAAAATAAAACAAACTCACAGAGTATTAAAATGGAAATGTGTAATTACTAAAAAGCTTCAATTTTGAGACGCATTGTCTGATCAACTTAGGGTGAATCTGGAAAATTTGAAACATGGGGTTTTCTCAGAACAAGGTGACTTAAGAACCAAGAAATGGTTTTTTCAATTTTGCAACCGTTTGGGAGAAATTCGTGGTTCTTGGGAGCCTTAATTTTGAGACGGCATGAGAAAAAATAGATTTCAATGCAGAGATAGTTGCGGCCATGATGGAAGGAGAAATTCAATTTATTTATATACAGAAGGTAGATCCACCATAGCCCAGCTATGAAGTCTCACAAAAGCCTTCAAGGTATCATCTCCATGCCCCGTGTGCCTGCACAATAAAAAAAAATATTTAAAACATTAAAAAAAAACAAATAAATTACTGCAAAAGTTCTGAATTCTCTCCATGCCTTCAACAGGCAAAAAAAATAATAAATAAATCATGAAAAATTTCAGAACTTTTATGGTATAAAAATTGGTTATGATATCAACTATTTTCACAATAAGGATGAATTCCAAAGATATGAGAAATTATTTGGCAAATATTTTGAAATCTCATTTTCCTAAAAATTTTGGATTTAGAGGGAAAAAAGGATGAGTTCAAAAGATATGAAAAATGATTTGGAAAATATTTTGAAATCTCATTTTCCTAAAAATCTTGGATTTAATTTGACCACTTGTCAAGTTTTTTTTTTAATAATTAAAATGAAAAAAATTCCATTAAATTCATAAAGATTGCATGTGATCTATTGGTAAGTCATTCAAATTGCATAATAGAGGTCATGAATTCAAATCGTGTGGAGATTGGAATTTTTTAATTCACCTCAAATTTTGACACAAAGAATTAAAAAAATAAATAAATAAATAAATAAAACATGAAATTCATGATTGAAGTAAATAGAAAAAGTTGTTTTGATGGTTTATTTAAAAACACGAGATCTACACAATGAGAAAGTTATCATCAGAGTTTGAAACAGTAAAGAATGAAGAAATTTTTGAAAATACACAACATGTAACTTGAGGCACTCGTTTCGAAACACGTATAAATTATTTTATTATTTTTCTTCGTGAAATTGTTTTATTAGTATCAATTCTCGGTTTTTTGTATAAATGTCATAACCAGAGAGATTGATCACCTCCCTCTTTTGATAATCTTACATTCCATTGCAGAAGAAGTAATAATTTTTTTTGCAGATTCTAGGATGAAGGACAAGATGACTACAAGAAATAGTGTGTCTCTTAGAGACCACATTCTGTTACAAGAAGATGATAAAGAGAAAAACATTAATGCATGAGCACATGCTAATGCAGATCAGATGTAGCACTTGTAACAGTTTCAGATGCCACCATCTCCATTACATATATACTTAAAAAAAAAACAAAAAACATTCACCTCATTTACCTTTACATTCACTATTTCATTTCTACATAGTCATTCAATAAAATCCTCGTCTCATTTTCCTTCACTGCACATTATTTTTCTTTTTCACGGTCATTTTATTTCCCCACCCTACTTTCACTAACTTGTAACCCAACAATGAAACCATTAAACTCCTCTACAAAGTTGTTTCATTTCATTTCCATTTTCATTATGTCAAATAAACTTTGATCCACTGCAAAAAATTTCATCCATAGTCTATCAAAAAATATTATTTCATGCTCATGTTAGATGATGGAGGATTCCTTAAGGCCTCCCTTCTAACAAGTCTTGGCCTATCGACATTAGTACATCATCTAGGTTGAAGACTAGAGTCCTTATTAGTAACTTGAGGTTTGTATGCATTAATGACAAGTTATCTAGCTAACAATCATGGGAATACATGAATGTCCCTTGACCGTTAGATCTTGCAAGTGGCTCGACATCAACTCATCTATGCACACTTCGCAAGATGTACTTAGGTACCTTGGCACTCATTTACATTAATGGTGAGTTTTCCTCGCATTGGTTAACGACATTCATTAATGGTCGGTAATCCAATGAGTTCTCTTCATGCTCGACATCAACACATTTATTTGCATGAATAGAATTGTACCATCGGATTTTGTAACGATTGATGACTACATCATTTTAGCAATTTGCAGTAGGAATCAATTTGTATCAGCAGCAATAAAGATTCCAATCTTGTCATAAGCAAAAAGAGAACAAAGAGGCAAATCAAATTCCCTTGTTTACATAATTCATGATCCGGCAACATCAATATCCACACTCTTCAGTATACACAACTCATCCACATTTAAGGTAAGTGAAGCTATGTGGTTTTCTAATTTTTTGTCATGTAATTCCTTAGAATTCTAAAATTGTAATTTTGGAAAAATTCCTCACTCCATTTTTTGTCATATATTTAGTTGGGGGGGCGAGACATAATTTCATATTCACATATCATACAGTATCACACGTTTTCATTTCATTCCAACTCGCATATACTTCCCAACCAACTATTGTTGAAGTATGATTCCAAAAGATTATATGCTTTGAAAATTATCAATTCATTGATGAGTTATTATAGTATTTTATTCTTTGGTGAAACAAAGAAATTAAAGCATTGTTACACAAGAACCATTGCTTAAAAATAGGTTGTCACACAAGAATCAACCATAAAAAAAATGTTGCAATCAAATGTATTATACTTTGCCAAAATAAAATATCATGAAGAAAAGTTTGGAAAGAATCTATACAAGTCAAAACTCATAAAAGATCAACTCATGGACAAATGAATAAATTCAATAGTTGCATGAGGACATGCAACAACTTCAGTTGGGGGGTATGTTGAGTCTCAAAATTGTCTTCCATATTCATAGATATTTCCACTATGTCATAACCATTCAGCTCTCATCTCATAACTATCTAGCCTAAAACCCTACAACAAGTAACCATTTTCATAAATATATGGGTTAGGATCCTTGTTTTCCAAAGTTTTTTATTTTATGTATTTAAAGTGAATTTATGATTAAAAACTAGAAAAGAAACATTGTTTCATATATCTATATATGTGTTATGAGTTTTGTGACATGTGTAGGCCTATTTTGGAGATTCTAGAAGGGTCTTACTTGGCCTCCCAAGATCAAATTTGAATTTCAACTCAAGAGGTGGACCATATTCCAAGTAGAAAGATCATGGAGATCTTGATGTGTCATAGGTTTTGTATCTAGAATTTAGGGATAAGTTGAGACATGGATATAGAAGATATTTAAGGGATCTACATTTATTGAGTATATATCCCTAATTTTTGTATAAATATGGGAAGCTTTCTCCTATCATGTCATGTGTAAAATTGGAGTTATGCTCAAGCTTTGAATAAAGAATTAGATTGTGGCACCTTACTCATGAATGTTCTTTCATTTTGACTTGGTCTTTCTTACATATGGAGCATATAGATTTACCATCTCTCATACTTTTGGATGGGTCATCTACAATGTGTGAGATTTATTTGCTTTTATAGATTAAAATTTATTTGGTTTCTTAGTATTAGTTTTAGAATGACTGTGTAATCTTTTCTTTCCTAAAACATCTCAAGAAAGTAGATTTTTGTATTTTCCAATTGGATTATGTTTGAGGAATTAGCGCTCACGTTTTTTTTAGTTCATTTTCATTTTTTTGCACTATTTTATTATATTAGATCATCAATTATGTGTATAATTGAATGCTCCTAATGATCATGTCAAGAGGGTGACTCTGTCATACTTTCAAATTGCATGCTCGAGTATTTAACCTATGCAATAATTGAGTTTTCCTTTACATGCCTTTATACTTCTTTCCTATATTAGAACCTCAATTATGTGTATAATTGAATGCTCCCAAAGATCATGTCAAGAGGGTGACTATGTCATACTTCCAAATTGCATGCTTGAGTATTTAACCTATGAAATAATTGAGTTTTCCTTTACATGACTTTAAACTGCTTTCATAGATTAGATCCTCAGTTAGATGTATAATTGAATGCTCCTAAATATCATATGAAGAGGGTGACTCTGTCATACTTCCAAATTGGATGCTCGAGTATTTAACCTATGCAATAATTGAGTTTTTCTTTACATGCTTTGAAATGCTTTCTTAGATTAAAATTTAAATTCCTGCAAGTGTGATTTCACGCGCTATATTTTCTTTTGAATTTGTCTTCTTTCTTTTTGTTACCTGATTTCATAGGTTAGTTGAATTTAATTTTCATTATTTAATTTCATAGATTAGATAAATTGGTTTTCTTTATTTTGTAGTTAGATTGATCTAAACTGAAAGATCATTTCTAGCACATACAATGCATGCATGCTTCACAAGTTTACGAAACCCCTGGGTTGACAATTAAATTACAGGCAATTATTTTTCCCCAACATAGTTTAAATACTAAACTAAATATGTTTAAAAATAGATTATTACATAAAAATAGAGGAGGTTTCAAACAAACAACCTTGTAGGACAAACTTTAACTACAATCTAGGAAAATAAAGTAATGATATAACTATGAATTCTGATCTTTCATTTGGATTCGATCCTGAAGTTGAAAAATATATAGCATGGGTTTGAGCTGAGTTGGCTGCGAAATTATCGATCTGACTTGTCCCTTGAATACCGCATTTGAGAGTGTTGGCTGTGATATTTTTTTGATTCCATTAAAAACTATAGGGTTTGGTACTAATGATAAGGTTTGATCAGAAAATTCCCATAATTTTCTTGATCAAACTTATTTATTTTTTTAATCATTTGTTCCTACATTTCCGTCTTTTGTTTCCACTATGTTTCCAGCTACTTGATTTCTGAGAGCACTTCATATGTGCACTCTTTGATAAGTTCTAATTTCAGAAGCTGTTCAAATACAGATTCAGTAATTTCCTTCATTAACCATGATTCTTTCACTGCTGCTTTCTCTGCTTGCTTTATCTGTGATTCTCAATCCTTAACTAAGATTTATTTGTGGAATTTATCTACCTGGGGTATATCAGCTTCCTTTCTTGAGTCTGATGCTTGCCATTGAATGTGTTCATTTATTTTCTACTCAATCTTCTCACACTCAAGTTTCTCGATAGTCACTCGCTAGATTAGTATTTCACTTGAGTCACAATAAGAGCTAGTGATAGAATCTTGTTGGAAAAATACTTATTTTTTCTTCTTTATTTTAGCATTCACTTCCAATGCTTCCTTTATGAATTTCTGTAGCTGTGGCTGGCTTTGTAGTTTGTTTATTACTACTTCCAGTTGTGTTTTCTTCTCGGTGAGTTGCACCTTATGCTGCAATTTTAAAATTTCAAAATGACTTTGAAATTGAGACATCTTCAATTCCATTTGCTCGTTGGAGATAGAATTCTCTTGCTCTAACAATCTCTCTAAATCTTGTATTTTATCTTCTTTCTGCTTAAGTAACATTTGAAATTTCATGGATTTATCAATAGTGCCAGTAGCATATGCCCCTACAAACTATGATATCTTGGTTAAATGTTCAACAGATCAGCGAGAGGATCCTTCCATAAAACGTCAACAGATTCATTTGTAAGACTTGAGAATGTATCATCAATTCTTCTCCTTTTTATTCTCTTTAATATAGCCTTATGACTAGGACTGTAGAAGACATCCAGTGAAGGGATTTCCTCAACTTGTAAAACTATATGATCTATAGGATAAGCTGGAATGATCTCTCGATCATGAGTTTTAGGAACTTGTTGTAGTGGAGTAACGGTTTCCACTAGTTTCTAAGAATTTTCTTGCGTCTGAAAACTGGTATATTGGTCATTATTAGGATTTGTTTGAGGAATTTTTATTGCCTTAGAAAAAATTTCCCATTCACTCTTTAAATCCTTTGGCTGAGATAATTTTGACTGACCAGTTGTATCTTGACTGTGCTGAAATTCTTGGGAAGATGATTATGTTCCGTTACTTATTCCTTTCTCTTTCATCTCAATCTCTTTGATCACTTCATTAATTACCTTTTATGGGTTCTCATTCCTATTTTTAGATTCATTTTCAGAATGATCCAAATTCTGAGATAGATGTTCTAATTTCCCTGACTCATCTTCATACATGTCTTTAGTTTCATTATCCAAGCTAATACTTTGAGTTGGTCTGTTGACATCTTAAATATTCAATAAATCCAGAGGAATCCTTTCTAGTATTTTTCTTCTGTATGCTTGGAAAGCTTCCAAGTCATGTTGATTGAGTTGACTAGATGCAAACTTTAGTACATCTGAAAAATTTTCAATAAATGAAAAAAATCATCAAATCTATCTATCTCTTTCACACAAGGATTTACTTTGAGCTTTGTGATGAAATTATTAATCACATCATTGGGGTCATATTGCCGCTTTGGCATTACATCCAAATTCAACAAATTAACATTTGAAACTTCCTTGTAGGCATGACCAATATCAAAAAGTGAAAAAGTACCGCACTGTAAAGGAAAATTAGTCCAAACTGCCTTCTTTGCATCTTCAAGCTATTTTGAAATACCATTTAGAAAAATCTGGTAGGAAATATCTCTAGCAAGTAGCTTTTCATGAACATAATATGGCAGGACATGAGGAGAAGCATAACTCCCAAAACCTCTGACGTAAGTTAAACTTTCCGCTCCAAACCATCTAGCAATGACCAAAACGTCTGTACTAGCTTCTTTGGAAATCCTAGGGGCTTTCTCATTGAATACAAATTGGTGCATAGGAAGTATGGCTCTATGGAGAATTTTGTAAAAATGTAGATGAAAATCTAATTCCCAAAGGGCTCTAGTATAACTTTTTGCAAATAATCTACACAACATACATGCATCATTGCAATAAGTGGAAGGAATTTGCGCTATTGGGTATGTACCGAGTTTATCTTGTTTAAGCTTTCCTTGGTCATCCTTCCATTCCTTTATGACTTTCATCAGGTCTGGACTTTTGGTTCTAAAGCTTTGAAAAGAAAACTTTGTCATAGCTCTCCTGCGGGATGGGTAAGTGGTACATTGTCCTCAAATATTTTACCCTGAATGAACCGATATTCTCACCCTTTGAATCCTTAAATGTTCTAAATTATTTGTTAAAGTGGTCAATTACCCACTTAACAATATCTGTATAGGGGTGAATCTTTGGTGTTGTTGCTACCTTATGAATGAAGGAGCATGCAACGTTGAAATCGGTCGGGTTTGGAGAAACTGACGCACCTGCTGTAGCAACTTTGCTTATTACCCTTAACTTTTCATCCTCAAAGAACTGATACATTGCCTCCCACGAGGAACTTCTGCAATCCTTGTTGCAGGTAGTATCTAAGAATAGGGGAGACATATCTGAGCCTTCAGTAGATGATTCTTGGGCTATTTCTTTGCCTTTCTTGCTAATCTCTTCAATCGTTGCTCCCTTAAGTGGTTTCCTAAATTAAAGCGAACAGAGAAAACTTTAAAAATATAGAGAATAGAGAGGCAGATAGAATTAAAACAAATCCGGCTTTGAATCATTTCAAACATGATCGAAGTAGATATGAATCTTTCAAACCCTACTCCTATTAAATGTTGTTAATCACCAATAAATCTGTTAATCAAATCTCTTACACACCTTCACGTGAAATGTCTATGGATCAATTTAAGACGTTATATTTTATATTGAGTTTGATTTGACATGAATCATTTTGCACATTTGAGCAATAAATACCAATTATCGCATATTGCAACTTATAACTATTTCCATTTGTTACGCTACCAATAAATCTCGTAAAATGTGATCTGCGCAAATCACACATCATAATTTCTATGTGGTAATAAAACTTACTTTTAGTTATTTTCTATGAAATGTGAAATGCTCTTTAAGAAATCATGCCAATGCGCTTTATCAGACACATGGAGTTTTATGTTTATTTCTTTATTGGTTCGTCGGGTCTGTTTAATCGCAATTCTTACCAAATTGTTTATAATTTTGATCATTTTACAAGGTGCGATTTTTTTATTATAATGATGTTTAAAGCGTTTGCAATAAGAGTTTTATATAAATTCAGAAAAGGTTTAGCACATATCACAGCCCACATGACTTAATATGTTTTAAGTTGTTCAACTTATAAGCTATGTGATTTGTGATGCGCGCGGAAAGGAAAAGAACTTTATTTCCTAATGTTTTTTTGGATTTAGGCTAAAAAATAAAAAATAAAAAATTTCCTATTTATTTTTAAAGGGTTCTCATTTAGTAAAAATAAATGGGGGTTGTTGTATAGCACAACAGATTCATAGAGCACCTGAGAAAAATGATGGATTTTATTTACAACATGCAAAGGAGACTTTTTTTTAACCGTGAATGGGATTTGAAGAGGGAGGCATGTCAACATCAGGTAGACCCATGAAGGAGGTAGGGGTAGATGAAGAAATAAAACCATTTTTAAAAGCTTGCATTAATTTATTGTGCAATAAAAATGTGGTATAAAACCTTCATGCCATGATAGATAACTGCACGGAAAAGGAACATTCGCTGATAGAACATAAAGTTGTCAAAAAAAATCTATAAGAATAAGAAAAGAATGGGGTGAGAGATGAGTATGACCACGCAAATCAATGTTTATGGGATGGATCAGGTTATTCTAGATCTGGGGTTAGATGCAAATTTCCTACCTAATAAAACTTTCCAGCGCATTGGAGAGCTCGAGTTGAAATGGTCTACCATTCAACTGAGCGTGGAAAATCAACAAAAAATCATTGCATTAGGAAGGTTGTCGCAAGTTGTAGTCAGTATTGAAGGTGTTAAGGTGCTTGCAGACTTTGAAGTTATAAAAATTGTGGATGATACTAATCCTTATCCTATGTTGTTGGGATTGGACTATGCTATTGATATCAATGGTGTCATAAGCCTGAAGAAAATAAGAATGGATTTTGAAAGAAATGGAACCAAAGTTATTATTCCCCTAGATTTTGCAAAAGGAGCAAGATACACAGAACCTGTGCACGATGATGATGATATTGACCATATCTATAAGCTGACTATGCGTGAGGGAGATGGATAAACCCAACGGCTGATGGAAGTATTAATTGGTGTAAGGACAACTCATTCTTCTCATATTATGATGAAGAATTAGAAAAATGGAAAAATCATTTGCATGAATTATTTGTGTTGCGCTCAAATCGAGTTACCAGATCTCTTTGATGCATAACATCTAATGTAGGCGAATTACCACATTATGATGCTTTAACTAATGTAAACATGTGTATAGGATAGGTTGAAAGAACTGTCCTTGAAGGACAGAGATTCCATGCCTTGGATCTCAGACTATGAGCTACTCCAGCACGATGGTGGGAGTCTCATAAGGAAAACATCGGCAACTGGGATGAATGTGCACGAGTGATGGGATCACACTTTGAATGTCCAATTACTAGAATGGAAGAAGTCTACACTGGAATGGATGATCCACGAAGACATTTGTCTAGATGGAATGAGGTATGGGGTGTAGAACCGAAACCAGAATGGGTCCGCATGTTCATTCATACATTGGGGAGGGTACATACTGATTGGTATTTTGAGACAGAAATGCACCGAGGTACTAGTGAACGGTATGCACTAATGGAGAGTTTCATTCTAACATTCAACTTTCAGAGTGGGTTTGACAAGATTGGTAAATCATTTCATAACATTCAATAAGTTATCTTTGATACAAAAAATCCAATGGTAGAGAACTCTTCACCAACATGGGATGTGCAGAAAGAGGATATTTTGAATTGTAGAAATTTGATGGTTGAAGAAAATGAAGAATATCCAAGGAATATTATAATTCTATAATATGAGGGATAGCTCACAGTTGTTGGGCCCTCAAACACCTCCCTAGATGTTACAAAACCTTTAAAGATTCAGCGGGTGAATATTGGGTTTGAAGAGCAACCAAAGTTGGAAAATATTGGAGACTATTGGGATGATGACACAGTAGGAAATTTTTTTGAGCTTCTAACATAGTATCAAGACTTATTCCCTACAGAGTTTTTAGAATTGAAAGGAATAATTAGATAACTTAGAGTCATGAATATCACTATGAAACCTGATGTGCACCCAGTGAATTACTACCCATACAGATTAAATCCAAAGTATAAGAAAAAGGTAAAGGAAGAGTTGGCTAAGATGGTTGTTGCAGGAATCATAGAGTCAGTAGAAGAGTATGATTGGGTAAGTCCCATGGTAGTGCAAGACAAGAAGAAAAAGGAGAAATTGGGATTTGTGTAGACCTACGCAAATTGAATGATGCATGTGTGCATGATCCATTCCCAAATCCATTCTCTGATGAGATCCTGGACAATGTCAGAGGACAAGAAGCTTACTCATTCACAAATGGTTTCTCAGGGTATCATCAAATTAGGATTGTGCTAGAAAATTGGAGTAAGATTACCTTTGCAACAGAATGGGGATATTTCCATTATACAATCATGCCCTTTGGCTTGAAGAATGTGCTTGCCATCTTCTCACGCATAGTAGTATCTGCCTTTAAGGATTTTATCCATAAGTTCATGGAAGTATAATTTGATGATTGGATTGTTTTTGGGATGTTGAAAAATCATGTCTCCAATCTGCGCTTAATGTTGGATACCTGTAGAAAGTATCAGATCTCAATGAACTTGAAGAAATGTATATTATGTGTGACATTCGGGATATTGTTGAGACACATTGTCTTCCAGCAAGGGTTGACGGTAGATCCCACGAATATCGTCGTAATCGTTAATCTGGAGATACCTGAGAATGTTAAACAACTACTCTCAATATTGGGGCACACCGGGTATTATCGAAAGTTCATTCAGGGTTATGCGTTGATAAGTTTTCCCATGGAGAAGTTGTTCAATAAAGATGTGACATTTTGTTGGGATGATGAATGTCCAAAGAGCTTTGATCCATTGAAGGAAACGATGGTAATGATGCCCATATTGGTCTTCCCAAATTTGTCTAAGGTATTTCATGTACATGTTGATTCCTCCTGTATCGTGCTCAGAGCTATTTTAGTGTAGCCAGGAGCTCGAGAGATTTACCACCCTATTGCCTATGCTAATTGAAAACTATCAAGCATAGAATGGAATTATTGAACCACAGAAAGAGAAGGATTATAGATGGTGTATGCACTGCAGAAATTCTGCCACTACCTGTTAGGAGGACATTTCATGATGTTTACCGATCGATCTGATTTAAAATACCTCATCAGTAAGCTTGTGTTTGGGGGGGGGGGCGCAGATCTAAAGGTGGTTTTTATTATTCCATGAGTATGACTTTGAGATCATGGGGAAACCAGGAAGACTGAATGTTGGGCGAGACCATCTGTCACGGATTGAGACTAGTGAAGAACCTACAAATTTGGAGGATGGATTGCTCGATGCATAGATGTTTGTGATCAAGGTCGTTGATGATGAATTCCCTGATATTATAAATTTCCTTACTACTGGACGTGCACTTGAAGAATATAAATTATAACAGAAGAAAGAGCTTGTGGTGCGCATAGTAGACTTCACTATTATTGTTGACCAGTTGTACAACATGGTTGCAGACGAAATTCTGCAACGATATGTTTTGGAGTATGAAAGGCATGCAAACTTAAATGAAGCTCATGGAGGGATTTTCGGTGGTCACCATGCTCGGAAGAAAACCGAGCAAAATATTTTTTGAGTCAGGTTATGGTGGACCAAATTGCACAACGATGCCTATGCGCATTGCTGCACATGCGATGTATGCCAGAGGACTAGAAAGCCATCACGCAGAGATTAGATGCTCCTACATCCATAGATGGCGCTACAAGAATTTGAGAAATGGGCCATCGAATTTCTCAGAACTATTAACCTTCTAAGAAAGAAGAGTGGTGCGCATTACATAATCATTGCGACTGACTATGTAACCAGATGGGCTGAAGCTAAGCCTGTGAAGGATTGTACTGTAGATACAAATGAGCTGTTCATTGTCGAGAATATTGTGAATCGTTTTGGATTCCCTAAGATTATAATAAGTGATCAAGGTACAAATTTTGTGAATGAAACCATTGAATCATTGATAGATGAATTTCAGATGCACCATTAGAAGACCACTCCCTATCACCCACAGGTGAATGGTGCAGTGGAAGATTTCAACAATATATTGGAGACTGCACTTACTAATTTTTTGAATGCTAACCAAAACTATTAGGATGAGCGCTTACCCACAGTTCTCTGGGCATATCGAACTACATGTAAAAAGTTGGCTGGAAAGACACCGTTCAGGATGGTATATGGGAAAGAATTTTTTTTTCCTATGGAGTGCATTCTTCCCAGTCTGTGCATTGAAACATTCAAAAATATGGCAGAAGACGATGTTGTGGAGGAGCGATTGTCATATTTGGTCACACTTAAAGAAGATCGATTTATTTGTAATTATCACTAGCAAGTTCAGAAGGTGGGTGAGGAGGCATGGCATGGTAGTCACATCAGGAAAAAGGTGTTTAAAGAAGATGATTTGTTCTTATTGTATGACAGAAATTTTGCACGCCACCCAGGGAAGTTGAAGATGCATTGGATAGGGCCATATATTGTTAAAGAGATCACTGATGGAGGTGCAGTGCCCCTGGCCACACTGAGCATAGAATATCTTCCTAGGTATTTCAATGGAAGCCGATTGAATCCATATAGGGATGACCCTGTGCACACCAAATGACTATATGGCCAGAGTATTGGATTTGCACAGACGAGATGGAAGATGCGCAGAAAGGTGAGACATGCACACAGTAGTTGCATGAGGAGGTTGAATGGGTCACAGAGGTGCCAAAATCTAGCCATTGGAACATTAAATCTGGAAAAGAAAGCTTTATTACCGTTTATGGTAGCATCTAGGTTGCATTTAATGAGGGGATTTTTCCAGATTTGGAGTCATTTTGTCATTTATGGAGACACATTAATGCATAAGGGACCATTGAAGATGCGCCAAACCTATAAATATGACCTATGGGGTCGCAATAGCTCACTTTTCTTTCTGTGTGAATTTTTGACCTTGAGCTCTCTGATTTCTGCATATTACTCATTATCTATGTCTGGTTTGGATATGGGATTTGAGGAGGAGTTGCGCCGTAGGGTTCTTGGCTACGTTATCCCACCAAAAATGAAAAATATGCACCCAGGGGAGGATCCTATTACGCCAGTCAATGAGACACCTACGCTTTCCAAGACTAATAAGGGTCAGATGTCGAGGACCCGTAAATCCCCTAGGGAGAAGACTCTGAAGCCATGAACCACTGCACTTGAGCACCGGAAGAGACCCATGGTGGAGCTCCTTGAGATCATTATGGAGGAGGAGGAATATTTGGTTGAAGTGGCCCCATTCTCACGGTTTCTGACCTATGTCACACCATGCAAGGTGTCCGTTAAGATTTCAAAATATCTACACAAAGTGTGATCAAGCATTAACATGCCCTTAATTCCTGAAAAGTCCCGGTTGAAGGTGATAAGTTCGCCAAAGTTCCACAACTCAAAATGGAGGGTTGGGACATCATAGATGTGGATAAGTTTCCTGATATGGAACTTGAGAACTATCTAGATCACGTTCCATATCAGGGGTGTGTTGTGCGCCTTATGCCACTACGATGGGTTTTGGGCCTGCACAAGGTAGGGCTTTTGAGTTTATTACAGGTCCCACACTTCAGACGCAACCCAAGAAATGATATATGTGTGTGATAATTGTTGGCGCTTGTGCATGATAAATCACTCTAGCTGGGAGAGCACATACCTATAGATGTCACGATGATCCATTAGATCACGGGTCTGCCTAACCAAGATGCAGATCCCATGGATGATTTTGGAGGAAAGACATAAGAGAAGCGGGTGGAAGAAGAGATAAAAATGAAGTACCAAGTGTCATGCCATAGTAGAGGCTTTGTATTCAGTGATATCAATGATCTAGTTGTTCAGTTTGGGATGCTCATCTTGGCCTGCAAGAGGATCCAAAAATGTAGACATAAGTATGTTCTTGCACAAGTCATTGCTCTTGTAGGACACTATGAAAAAGGAGTTATCTATAACTGGTCTCATCATTTATGTAAAGAGTTTTTAGAGAAAATACACAAAGCATGATAGGCGGGCAAGTATTTCTATTAAGCTTGGCTCCTCCTGCTGATAGCCCTAATTGGCCTGAAGACCCTAGAGGAGATGCAGTTTCCCGAGATAGAGCCACATATGTGTGAAGTCGCGCTATATGCCACATTGTGGAACTCTTCCATCCCCGAGCGCATCATGGATAGTAAAATATCTTGGGTATTTTTCGATGCCTCTCTCTTTCAGGAAGTGCAATAAAAGTTGATTTTTTCTCCGACTTTGTATGACTAATACAAAATGATCACAGATTTTAAGGTGACGTTCCACAATATTCACATCGACGTGAATGGCACAGTTGAAGGTGTGTGGTATGACTTGCCCAATCTAGTCACTAAGGATAATTTTATGTGCGTCACTGCATAGTGGCTGCCAGCGTGGATGGAGCCAGGTGCACTTCCAAAGACACCTACCAAGCCTCGCATTGGTATGAATAAAACTAAGAAGATAATAGAAAAATAAACCACACCGACTACAACTGGAAAAATAATTGATTTAGAAATAGACACTGCACCTAAGAAGAATGGTGTCACACCAAAAGAGACCGAGGAATATGTGAAAGCTCATACTTCCAAGGGCACAAAGCACGGTTCTCAGGCTACAAGAGGATCAAGGAAGAAACAAAAAGGCTCTATGGCCACTATAAAAGATGATCTGACACTAAATGAAGATGATTTCGACCAAATAGCTAGCACGCTCACAAAAATAACTGAGGAAATGTGGATGGACATGGAAATTCAGTACAAGGTTGTGTTTGATGAAGTACAGATTGGTATTCGTTAGCACAAATTTCAAGTGAGCTTGATTTAGGCAATCGTTGCACAAGCGAGCCAGATGCAAGTGAGCGTTCATGAAACTAGTGTGCAGCCACTCAATTCAGTCCTACCTACAACCAGGTATTTTCGCCTGATTCAAATCCCTATGCAAGCCATCCATGTAGAATGAGCCAACCTGTGTGTGTAACTATGAGGTTGCGAAGATATAAATGTTGACTAGTCTGTTTTTCCTAGAGGAAAATTACATCTGATCCACAATATGATTTTAGATGAGCTCCAGTTCTGCGAAGCCTGTGCCCACACCACTACAGTAGAGTCACAACAACAGACTACCGAAGCACACCAGAAAAATTAGACTTCAGAGGAATCATGTCGAGCAGCATAGGCTCAGCGCGGTGCACTTGATGAAAAGATCAACAAAGTGTGTAGTGACATGCTAGTAGTCCCAGCCACAAAAATCCCAACAAAGAAGTTAGAAGGGTTGGACGCTGCATTAAAGGCCTTTCGCGCAAAATTTCAAACTGTGTGGGCTGAATTTGAACACCATATTTCCGATTTACAACTAAAATCGCAGCCAGATACCCCACCAAAAGTCAGAGCAAAGAGGGTTATTGAAGTAAAGCATGCTACTGATAGCATCGTTGTCGCAGTCACATAGTGCGGTCAGATTTTGGATGAGGCCATGGGTGTTTGGAATTTGGTTCATAATGACCCTATGGTACAACAAATACGCAACAAGTTATGCATCAAGGAGCAACAATTCACTGATATTGAAATGGCGACACTTACCCTTTTCATTACACAACGCCTTGCCCACCTACAAGAGGGATGGGTATTTCAAAATGAAATCGAAGACCTGTGTGAGAGAGAGAGGTTTCTTGAGGCAATGATGCATCCATGAGCCGAGGAGGCTCTATAACTATCACATAAATTGGATGGTGCGTTGAATTCCCTTCATCAGACATAAAGAAGCGTTGAATTAGCCATTGAAGGGCCCACTACAAAGAAATTGGTAATTGAAGTGCACGGAGCTACTACGTAGATTCTGGAGGTGGTGTTGCCACTGAAAACTTCTATCATCGTGCTCCAAGTCAATATGAAGGAGCAGAACCCACAATGACTCAGGACGAGTCACAAGTTTGTCTTGGGGTCCTGTTGGAGAGGGGTCCCCTGAGGTACATTTTTTAGTATATTTTTTTATATAAATTTTCATATGTGCACTGCAAGGAAAGGTAAAGGGGATTTCAGGTGGGTCAAAGTCCCTATTTTATGAAAATAGGCTGTAAGGGTAAAATACAGGCCTCAAACCATGGTTTTAGACCATATTATATGTGCGCTAAGACGATATAAATAGATAGATCAGGTCAAAGTAAGAATCATGATGTTTTAGATCTAAGTACATTTATGCATCTGTGATACACTTTTGTAATTCTGGGTTTGTGGGTAGAAAGGCTCCTGCTAGCTGTGTGCGCATAGACATAGACTTGGCTATGTGTGGACTCCACTGGCTCTATGCACAGAAGGGTAATTGTAAGGGAAAAGCCATATTTGGAATTCCTCTAATGGCCCTCTTTTCACTCCTCTCTCACTCACTTCTTCTACATTTTTTCTTCAGTTTACATAAGCATAGGAAATAAGATTCTAAACTACAATCAATTTAGCTCCATAAAATCCTCAACAAACCCCTATTCTAGGATCCTCTAGATCCACCTATCATGCAAGAGATATTACAAACTCTAAAATCTCTCTAAATCTATAAACATTCTTTAAATATCTTATAAAAGTATTTATAAATATAATATTCATAATTTCTCTAGTTTTCCTTAAAAACATAGAAAATACAATTAATTAAATTCAATTATGAACCAACTCCTTTGAAAACGAAATAATCCTAAGTCTAGTCAAAATGTGTTTTGACCTGGAGGTATGATGCTCTTGTATTGTACTCCCAAGGTGAAAAAAAATCATGGTCTCTTGACCATGTGCTTTCATATACTGATGAAAATACTCCTGGGTATCAAAATTTATAATGCAGTTGCCTATCTACTCTACTATATTGTTGCTACTATGTTTCCTTTAATTATACAGGATTTCACATATTATGTTGTTGCTGATACATTTATTTCTTGATACAAATTTATTTAGTCAGTTGCATATCCTTGTTCTCTATCCTCCTTTGTCTGCAATATCTTCTCCTATATGTCTTCCTCATAAGAATCCACAATTCATAAATCACTTTATAAACCTCTGTCCTTGGTTTAAATTCATTGTTGTTGCTGTCCTCAAGCTATTGCACACCCTCTTATATCATAAGAGTTATAAAAAAAATTTCAATCAAATGATCACATTTTGAAATCCTCTCTTCATTTTGTTTGAACAAAATTTTCTAACTCCATGTTTGCAAGATGAATATGTAGTCTTTGGCTTTCTATCCCCTTCAAAAAATTCAACTCATTGTACTATTCAACAAAATCACCTTCAAATGTACTTGTGTCATCCATGCAATATCCATCACTTGGATCTTCTGCTAGCCACTTGTCCAAAAATTTCTATCACATCTTCATTTGTGCTTTCTTCCTCTGACATGGGACTTTCAATTAGTATTGACGTCTCCTCAATCATGTCTTCATGAAGTAATTATCAGCCTTCTGATGATATTCCTATTATACACTTTCATAATTTCCATGAGATCGTGTTAGTTCATCTTCCTAAGGAATATAAATTAAGGATCGTTCTCCTTCAAATTCCTTTATCATAACAACTTCTCTGTCAATGCTAAGATCAATAAATATATGCTCAAAAAATTTATTCATCTCAGCCATCTCTTCTAGAATTATTATTTCTTCATCAACCTGCATAAGCACATAATTTAAGTAGTTATCATCACTTGCCAAACCTGCGTTTATACACAAAGTGTCATATTAAAAACCGTAAGGTTCTTCTTTTGATGCCAGAATTGCATCATATTCATGTTGATTCGAACTAAACCCATATTCCATTCGGCTTCCTATAAATTCTTCCTCAACATTTTTGGCTTCTTCTGCGTCAAGAAATAAAATTTGTTCAAAAACAATAATTTAATACTCAATTCTTATGAGTTCTTCCTTCAATATATCATACATATTCTGCATTAGTTTCCTTTGTAATGGGTTCCATCTTATCTTTTTTCTCTTCATTGTCCAACCATATCTCTTGTCTTCCTCGATTTCTTGTAGAAACTATTTCAAATGATTGAGTTATGCTCTTAACTCAACCATATCTCTCTCAAAATCCTCATCACTTGTCCTTTTTATGCCAACTGCTTTGAAATTTCATTTCATTTTTTTGTGACTTTCCTCTAAACCCATCACATGACCATCAATAATCATCTTAATTTTTCCTTCTTGTGGAATCTCCTTGTTCACCTATTAGTTGCAACAAACCCTCTCCATCTTTGCAACAAGTCTACCACTTGTAACAGTACCATTTTCTCCTCTTGGTATCCTTCTCTTATCTTTGTTTTACAAACTCTACCTACACTCACTGTAGAACTTCCTTTTGTAACTTTTTCCCAACCTCAATTGTCAAACGTTTTCTTCTTTCATATCTCTGAAATATAACCTCTCCCTCTCATATAGTTATTTTTCTCCTCAACTTTCAAAGTTGTCAGGATTTTTCATATTCATATACTCACCTCTTTTTTCACTAAATATATATGTCGCCTCTCTTCAACAATTTCACCATGATGTTGGGGATTTTTCATAATTCCTCCACTTAAGATCTTTTCTTTCTTTCATTATTCCTCTCTCATAGCTTCATTGCTACACTAGTTGTCACCAATATTCCACTTTGCTTCGTGCAAACACTATTCTTTATGACTGGAGTTAACGAAAAACATCATACATATTTTATAAGATTTTTACCAAGATCTTATGCCCAACAACATTCCTTTTGGTCCAGTCCTTTGTACCACTTCTCCTGAAAAAACACTTTTTCTCCATTTTCTTCAAACATTCGTCCTCAAGAGCACATCATCTCTTTCCTCCTCTTGCAATAATCTCCAATTTGCAAAAACAACTCCTACTTTATAATTCCTAAAGAACTTCAATTTTCTTCCTATTCAATCTCAACTTAATTCCTCAGTATTAAATAAAAATAAAATCAAACATGTTTACTTTTCATGCCTTTGAACTAACTATAACATAATGTAACTTACTCTACCTTTTCTTCTCAAGAATGTTGTACGTTGTATTTCGGTGGTTATGTCTTCACCATTGTAATCCTTCAATGTTATCTCAACTCAATAACATTATATTCTACCATCCTAAAAAAATATTCATTTTTTTTCCTCAAAACTTCACCATGCGGTCATCAATATTCAACTCAATATGAATTGAAAAACAAAAATAATTTTTTCCTCTTTTACAATCCTCCAAATTTGATCCATCTATAATACCTTGCTCCACAACACCTATACTAATATCTCATTTTCTTTTTTGCATCAAGTAATAACACTATTTCTTTAATCATTCAAAAAAATAGGTTCAAAACTTTCTCTAATGTCAGTTTTGATGTAGGGTGGCTAGGATCTCTTCAACATCCCAAAATTTTGAATCTAACAGGCACTTCCCTAAATTTCAACCCAAGAAATATTTACTTTTACCTTTAAACCTACCTTAATTAAAAATAAGTGGTAGGAGTCACAAGGGTATAGTATAACCCTTTTATAAAACCATCGGATTCAAGCCTCTATGTAATACACAGGTGCACAACCTTTTATCCAAAATATAAGCTAGTGGAAGGAATAAGCCCATTTTTCTCGTAGCCACCACAACCAAGCTTCTTCGTATGTATTATGCATCTGCAACCTAGATTTGGGTAGAACCACCTAGCTAAAACTCTATATCAGTTTGGGGTTATAATTTTACCTTTTTATTGTTGTATGCTCAATCCTCCTTAAGACCTTCTCTTAACTTGAGTCCTTTATCAACAACAAAATAACACTTCACAACCAACTTTAGTCCTCGGCGCTTACACTTCACAATTGTGTGTAGCCTTACATTGTGACTTGGGTCCTATATCCTTTATTAACTTGTTTCTTCCACACATCATCCTTGCACTCTCCTTATTGGCTAGCTCCCACATTTTCCCAATCCTCGTTATCTCAGCGTGCCTTCAACTGCACACTTCAATACCTCCCATAAAAGAGACTCCAAGAAAGGAAATTGTTTTCCGTCATCAACTGATCCGAAACTCTGTCTAATAACATCCTAATAATTTGACCTCTTCATTGTGTTTAATTTCTAGGATATGTCATCCTACTACTTACATCATCCGAGCATTCATATTTGCATTCTACTCCTTGTTCGTCGGGGGGAAGACTTACAGGACATGTCACCCAACACTTTTATTAACTGAACGTTTGAAACTTCTTGCTCCAATGTGTTAGCACCACTTCACCCTGTGCCCTTACACACCACCAAAATTCACACATTAGCCCGGTGCCTAGTTAGCTAGTCTGCTCCTTTTGGTTGCACACTTCTCCAATTTCCCAGGTTAAAAAATATGGGAGATGGATATATTATATTTAATTTTCAAAAATCCCCCTTATTGTAATCCCGATTATTCAATGGCTCCCACGGTTTAAGTAAATCTAGGTCTTATCCCTTCTTATGCCTCTGTCTTTAATATTACTAAAAAAGTATTCCTTCTTATGCCTTCTCTCTTCCTCTTTCTCGGCAACATTTTTTCACACTTTCTCGTTGTCTTTTATGAATATCCTCTCCTATTCTACACCACTCTAGTCTATTTTGATACAAGAATTTGATTGCTTTGGATTGTTTCTATATTTTTTCATATGACTCTGGCCCTACTCCAAAGTATTCATGCCTTATTTATGCAATAAATTCCTTTTTATTTAACTTTTGTTTTCAGATGCTCATGTCTCAAGCCTTAAAAAATATTTCCGCAAATGCTATGTACTTTTTATGGAAATTTCTCTAGGTGAAACCTCTCTTGAGCTTCAATTTGCATTAATCACCCCTATTGGCCTTACTCATATGGTGCTCTTGTCATTCCTCTCTCACTCACTTTTTCCACACTTTGTTTTTAATTTACATAATTATTTGAGAGAGTATTTTGAGCTAAAATAAGTTTAGACCCACAAAATCTGCAAAAAACCCTTACTCTAGGATCCTCTAGATCCACCTATCATCTAAGAGATATAACTAACTCTAAAATCACTCAAAATCACTCAAAATCTCTTCTTAGAAGTAGATTTGATTACAATATTCCCAATATCTCTATGTTTCCTTAAAATCATAAAAATATAGTTAATCAAACAATTATATTCTATTAGGAACCAACTCCCTTCAAAATGAAAGACCCTTGTCTAGTAAAAATGTGTTTAATTTTAGGTAAGATGCTACTGTATCAACCTCCCCCCTCCATCATGATATAGCACATCATATCAACATTGAAGTGATTACTCCATTATTTCACGACCATCACTTCGAGCATGCACATGGGAAATATTTCAATGTTCGATGTCTCTTAGTTCACTATGAGTCTAGGGTGTTTCAACTCATATTTTCCTTGTTGGTCATGTTTCACATGCGATGTGAAGCTCATGGGTAATTTTTTCCTTCATGGTGTCTAGGAATTATAAAAATGAGAACCACTTTCAAAGACATGAATTACAACAATCCTTGTTGGTTATTGATCTTATTCTGATGGATTTGGGTAATTACAACAATTTAAGAGCTCAAATGGTATCTTAAGCTTCAGATATATTTATCTATCTCAAATTCTCGCTACTTTCTAGTACTTATTTAGGCCACTAACCTTTCCTTTTCTTATTGAAGTCTCTTCGAAATTCAATAGTTGTTTCCCTTTGTAGTTGCAGGTTCTCCCCTTCCCTCTTAGCTCATCATCCTCTATAAATTCTAATCCTCCTATCCCCTTCCTCGAGCCTTAATTGAAGCCCTTTTGGTGCCAATCATCTTTCTCTATTCCTCTTTCATTTTCTAAAACTACCTTTCTTGATCACCTCCCCTGTCCTTTATCACCCCCTAGTCCTTTCCCTTCTAACCACCCACATAAAGTCTATACACCTTAACACATTTCTTGATTCCATTTGTCCCTCCCCTCAACACCCCCCCTCCTCTGGCTATGCAAAATAATTCCACAAAAGTAAGGCTTTGTTACGTGAGGTGTTTCTTACTACAGGTAAATGGGTGGTTTCAAGGTCCAAAAAAGAGTAGAAAGTTTCACCACACATTTTTGGCTCATAATCCTCGAAAGATTTAGGAAATGATTGGTCATGTAGAGTGATAAATAGATGATGAATTCCAATTCCTAATAGATGCTAAATTTCTCAAGGAAACTTCAATTAGTACATGCACGTTGTTGAAAATACAACAAGAAAATCTAGTTTTGACATTGCCTTGGTCAAAATAGATTAAAATTCAAAATACAATTTTAGTAAAATACTTGGAGGTAGTTAAATGAGGTGACATGGCTCTTGCAACTCAGTTAACTCAGTTAATTCTAGTTGGAGACACTTGAGTTCAATTTCCTATGATTTATTTTTTATTTCTAGCAATTTGTTTCAGTTAATTTGAGTTATTATGAGTTAAACTAGTTCTAACTGTTAGAGAACTAGTGGAGGGTCTAGTAGTTGGGTGTGTACATCAGTGATAAACTAGTTAAATCATAAATAAACTCAAAATAATTGAGGCATGTAGATAAATCGAGTTACCCAATTGAGATTGGAGTTCAAGGTCAGTGTACTATCAATTGTATACTTTTCCAAGTTGTATAGGTGGTGCATGCAGTTAGAGAAGGACCTACAAGAATTTCACAATTATCAATGAGAAATTTCCCTAAATAATATGGGCTAATTCCTTACTGAACAATGCAAGGAAGTAGGAGATTTTGAAGGTAGGAATTTGGTTAAGTATTGACCAGATTCATCTTGTGAGGAAGTGAGATAAATTATACTAGGGCAGACGTTGCTCAGGCTTTAGAAAGCATTGTATTTCTTCTCTATTTTATAATTAATTCAATATAGATAGGAAAGGGTTTTCAGCAGTTTCTTTCCCCTATCTAAAATTATGAGTATGTGTATTGAATATTGTCACGTGTTTAAGTTGTGATTTCTCGTTCCATTAATTTCTTTCCGCTAATGAGTAGAGTAGATTCAAGCCTTTTTTTAGTAAATTAAATGAGCAATTTTTGAATCTATAAGGAATTTCTATGTGGTATCAAAGCAAGAATCACAATAGAGAATAAAATTCAAAATTTTTATTGTAGGAGGATCGAATTTTTAGGATCAATTCTGCAGAGCTAGCAGGATCGATTTCTATGGACTAAGACTCGAGTATGCCCTTGAGGGAAGCTCCAATTATGCTACTTGGAATGACCACATGGAGTAAATGCTAGAAGATAATGGGTTGAAGGAATTAATTGATAAATATATTCAGATACCAACAGTATATGATGTCCAAGATATAGCAGATTGGAAGAAGTGTATTGCCAAGGCGAGGAGGATCATATTGGAAGGAGTATGAAACCATATTGTTTATAATTTCCATAGCAAAGAGACTCCATATGCAATGTGGAAAGAATTAACAGATCTATTCCAGAATATTAGTGACCACAAGAAGCTAGCACTTAAGGACAAGCTTCATAATATCAAGATGGATAAGGGTGAAACAATACCATAATACCTCAGCAAGTTCACACAATGTCGTGATGAACTTGGGAGTGTTGGTGTTAAAGTTTTAGAAGATGATCTAGTAATCCTAGCCCTTGTAGGCATTCCGAAGAGCTGGCACAACTACTAGGATTCAGTAAATGGGAGGGAGAAGATACCAAATTTGGAATTCTTATGGTCCAATTTGGTGTGAGAAGAAATAAGGTAGAACATCAACAATGGAATTTTATCCAAGTGTGATGATGAGGATAATTGTGCCTTGGCTAGAAAGGAAAATAATGGGACATGGAAGAAATCCCAATCCAAAGGGGATTCCAGTAAAGGGGTTAAGAAGAAAGACTTGTCCAAAATCAAGTTCTTTCACTGTCATGAACTGGGATACCATGACATGAAGTTTCCAGATAAGGAGGTGTGAAGAAGCCCTTAAGAGGAGTGGCAAGCGAAGATTTTTCTTCCCAATTTGAGTTGGAATTCACCCTCATTACATGCATGGAAAGCACAAGGATGGGGAGTGTGTGTTATCTATATAGTGGTGATTCATTCCATATCATGGGTGAGAAATATTTTTTTAGTGACTTGGAGGAGAAGTATATTCATATGCACACCGATATGGGAAATGATGGAAGGTAGAAAACAATCGGTATTGGTACAATTACTTTTCAGAGGGAGTTCCACTCCCCTATTAGGCTAAAGGATGTGATGTTTGTACTATTTCTAAAGAATAATATAGTTTCCATAGCGGTGTTGGAAGATCGTGACTATGATGTGATATATAGCAAAGAGAATGCTTTCATAAGATATATTTCAACAAGAAAAGTGAACCATATCGGGGTTCGAGTGAATAATCTCTACAAATTAGATGTGGAAGACTATGTAACATTGAGCATAAAAGAATAGAAGGTGCAGAGCCGAGACATCGGTTAATTATGGCATAGAACACTTGGCCATTTGCACCATGACACTTGGAATATTATGCAACAAATTTCTTCAAGCCTTCCCAAAGGTTCACTAGAGCATAGAGATAGATGTAAAGGGTGTACATTAAGGAAGTACATTAAATCCACCTTCAATTATTGGGAGCGCAAACAATCCTTGAAATGATTCACTCAAGTGTGTGTGGATCTTTCTCAATGACATCCACTGCCAAGCACATGTATTATATTATATTTGAATATGATTTCTCACATAAGTGTTGGATTTTCTTCATGTAGAAGAAATACCAATAATTCTCCAAGTGTTTTGAATTTAAAGCACTTGTTGAGAAAGAAGCTTGCATTAAAGTGGAGGCTTTTAGGAAAAATAGCGGTGTAGAATATGTGTCGAATGAGTTTAAAAATTTAAGTGAAAAGGAAGGCATTCGACAGGAGTTGAAAATGTTGGAATAACAATTGTCGTTAGACCAAAACCCACAAGCATTAGTCTCCACTACAATCGCCAGAGTTAGGATCCAGGAGAGGCGGCTAGTCCATTTCGCTAAACACACAAAAAGCGTTGAACCCAAAATCCAACAATATCCCCCCCAGCATGAGCCGTGTGAGTTTCAAACTCGAGACCTGTCACTCTAATACCACTTGTTGGAATCATGATTGTCGTTATACCAAAACCCATAGGTGTTACTCTCTGCTACAATCACCAGAGTTAGGATCCACGAGAGGCGGTTAGTCCATGTCGCGAAACACATGTGGAGCGTTGAACCCAATGTCCAACAGAAAACACCCCATAACCCAAAAAAAAACTAGGTGGCTAAGAGGAAGATCAGAAGTGTTTTGGGAGAATCAAGGGGGATGTTGCATGACAAGGGCCTACGACTTCACTTGTGGTATGAAGCATGAAACATAGCGTTCTATTTGAAGAATAGGAGTCTTCATAGGATTCTTCGAATGAGTACACTAGAGGAAGAATTTTTATCGAAGAAACCAGTTGTGTCACACTTTAGGATCTTTGGATCATTAGTTTATTTTCTTGTTTCCAAGGATGCAAGGAAAAATATAAAGCCTACAACTGAGTTGGGAATATGTTTTGGGTACACAGAAACAACTCAAAACTATCATGTGTAATTTCTATCTCTGAGGATGAAATTGGTTAGAAGAGATGTAAAATTTGATGAGGAGAATGCATTGAGGTGTTATCTTGAGAGCGATCTTCAGTTTCATTCAAATCAAGAGCTTTTGGATCCAAAGGAATAATATCAAGAAGTTGTGGAACAACTAAAAGAAGAGGAGTAGAGAGTGTAGACATCCGTGGAAGGAGAGAAGAGAACCAGGGAAGCTGATATATTATTGCGTGATACTAAAGAAAATGTGGCAGAACCCACATCATAACACTGGAAAAGGAGGTCACCAGATTAGTACATTGACTACATGGCTCAGATGAGTGATCTTGTACAGACTGATCTATCCTCATTCAAGGAATTAGTGCAACAACAAGTATGGGTTGATACCATGGTAGAGGAATATGATTCCATTATCAAAAAGAATGTTTGGGAAGTGGTAGGTTCCAGATGGATCTACAAGGTGAAGCAAGAAACATATGAAAGCATCGAGAAAAATAGAAGGCAATATTTGTGGCCAAGGGATTCTCTCAGGTGGATGAAATAAACTATGAGGAGACCTTTGATCCAGTAGAAAGGTACTCATCCATCATATCTACTCTTTCATTGGCTGCGCAGAAGGGTTGTAATATTCATGAGCTTGATGTGAAGACAAAATTCCTCATTGAAGAGATTGAGGAGGAGGTGTACATTAAACAACTGGAAGGATTTGAGACCTTTTATAGAGAGTTGTGTGTGTGTAGGCTCAAGATAATGTTGTATGGATTGAAGCAAGCACCTGATTTTTGGTACTCTGGGATCGACAACTATCTCACCGGGTTGGGCTTCACCAAAATTGAAGAAGATGAAAATATTTAACATATTTTTATTGAAGGTAAATTATTGACTATAGCATTATATGTCGATGATTTAATTTTAATCACTACTAAGAATTTAATAAAAACTTGTAAAGATGATCTTCCAAGATAATTTGAGATTAAGGACATGGGGTTGATGCATTATTTCCTCGGTTTGGGAGTATTTCAAGGATATGGGGAACTGCCTATCTCTCAGGGAAAGTATGCCAAGGAGATACTAAAGAAGTTCCAAATTGAGAGCAGCAAACCCATGGAGACTCCTTTATCAGGGAATTGGAGGAAGGAAGATGCTACTTCAGGTGAAGTATTGGAGGCTACCATTTGCAAGAATCATGTGAGTTCACTTATCTATTCGGTTAAAACACGACCGGAGATGAGTTATGCAATTAACTAGCTTAGTCAAGCAATGGTTAAGCCAACCAAGCTATATTGGAAGGCATCAAATCATGTGTTCAGATACCTGAGAGGAACTAATTAATTTGGTATTTGGTATAAAAAGACAGAGGGAGTGAAGCTGCAAGGCTTCACAGATGTAGATTGGGCAGGGATTCCATCAGATAGGAATCGCACATTAGGAATATTTTTCAGTGTTGGGTCAGCAAAAATTTCTTAGTACAACCGAAATCAAAGATCTATTGCACTCAAATTAGCAAAAGTAGAGTACATGGATGAAAATCAAGGAACATATAAGGCTATCTAGATGAGAAATATTCGTGTTGGTTTATTTTTAAGAAGTTGGATCCTACTATGATTTACTGTGACAATCATAGTTGTATCAAAATCTATGAGAATCCAATATTTCATGATCGATCCAAGAATATTGACATTTGGTATCACCATCTATGAGATTGTGTGTAGAGGTGGATAATGTTGTTAGAATACATTCCTACAAAGGAACAAGATGCGGACATGTTGACAAGGGCTTTTTCAAGTGGAAAAATTGAGTTCCATAGAGGCAGGATCACGGTATTAGATAATCCCTTTCTTGCTAAGAGGAAGTGTTGAAAATGCAATAATAAAATCTAGTTTTGACTTTTCCTTGGTTAAACAACATTAAAATTCAAATTTAAATTTTAGGAAAATAGTTAGAGGTAGTTAACTAAGATGACATGGTTCTTTTCACTCATTTCACTCAGTTAATTCAAGTTAGAGACACTTTATTTCATTTTAGTATGATTGATTGCTAATTTATAACAATTTATTTTAGTTAATTTGAGTTATTGTAAATTAAAATAGTTCTAACTGTTAGAGAACTAGTGGAGGCTCCATTAGTGGGGTGTGTACTTTAGTGATCAACCAGTTAACTCACCAATTAACCCAAAATAATTGATGCATGTAGATAACTTGAGTTACCCATTTTAGATTGGGTTGAAGGGAAGTGTACTATCATTTATAAATTTTTCCAAGTTGTACAGGTGGTGCATGTAGTGAGAGAAGGGAATATAGGAATTGCACAACTCCCAATGAGCAATTTCCATAAATAATAGGGCCTAATTCCTTATTGAATAAAACAAGTAAATAAGATCTTTGGTAGGCAGTAATTTGGCTAAGTATTGAATAGAGTCAACTTGTGAGGCAGTGAGATAGATTATATTGGTGGATAGGTTGGTTAGGCTTGAGAAAGCATTGTATTTCTTCTCTATTTTCTGATTAATTCAATACATATGGGAAGGGGTTTTAAGCAGTTTATTTCCCCTAGATAAAATTCTGAGTATGTGTATTGAATCTTGTTGCATGTTTATGTTGTGATTTATCGATTGATTAATTTATTTGCACTAATGAGTAGAGTGGATTCAAGTCTTCTATTTTAGTAAATTACGTGAGAAATTTTCGAATCTATAAGGAATTTCTACACACATTATTGGCATATAAAAATCATTGTTGGGATGGACGTTGATAAAGTAGAATGAAGCTCTAGAGGAAATCCTCTTCTAGTTCGATGATTTGTAGGTGATATAGTTGTCCATGGACTAAAAACTTAGTATGATTCAGGCTCACCTAGGACTATCTCCCACACTAGGATGATCACTAGATGATAGCAAGAACCTGTCCTAATTAATAGAAACAACATTAACAAATCTCAATGCTTCGTCAACTAGTTTTTTCTTTCCTAGATTTATTTTTTTTAGTTTAATGATGAAAAATGGCCCCAGTGACCTAATATTTATTGTCAAATTTTAGACTCCTTTATGTTGTTTCAAATACTTTTTCCTAAATCATTTCTTCTATTAACAATATTTCTTCAATAATTAATAATTCCAATCATCAACAATCATTGAAGATAGAATAGTAAATGCAATGAAAAAGAATACAATCAAAGTAACACATCAACAACATACAACATATTTTCTGTCAACGACTAGGGAAACACCCATTACATGGAAAACCCCACTACGGGGAAAACCCTTTGTAATTATTCTTTTATTATATTGTCATAAAATGTTAAGCAGAGATTACAATGAGCCAATATAAAATCATCCAGCAAAATTAAGCTAGCAACTTTCAGAAATAGTGGTCGAGCGGAAGCTTTTTTGGATCAGCTGGACTCACCCCAAAATGCAATACATATGCATCAGGGAATGGAATTGAATGAATAGGCTTCGCTCCTCACCCAAGGAAAAATGAGTAATTAATCTTAAATTGGTGCTATTCATAGTTATGATGCTTAACCTAGAACTAGCTTGAGGTTAGCTTATCTACCACTACATGCTTTTTTCACTACTTGTATGTATTGTACCATTCAGTAATGCAGAAACATCTAGAAATATTACTAGTCTCTTTACCAAAATTTGAATTACATATTATTAACTGGTTTCATTAACTATTCCTAGGTATTAATTATATAGATTTGGGATTATTTCAATATGTTACACTATCAATACTTACCAAAAATAAGAGAAGTTGCTCGGGGAGGACGGAGTGCTCAACCTATCTATAGGGAGAGGAAGATTACTAGTTCACCATCTCATCAGCTAGGGAGAAAGGAGGGATTTACTGAAGGAAAGAAAGGTAGGAAGGAAGGGAAACTTACTAAAAAAGGAAGCTAAGAAAGGCTCTCGAAATGAAAGGGGCTCCACTGCCTCTGCTGGCATGGAATATGGATATGGGACAATAATGGATGTGTTCCCATCATATATCTAGATTAGAGAAAACTTTTCATGTATGCTATCAACTTTGGTCAACTATGGTCAAATTCCAATTTGTAACCCTAGAGTCCAACCGCATGGAGGAAGAAGTGTGAATGAGGTTGACATCTTACAAACGCACAAATGAGCCTGTGTGCCTGGAGTTATAGCCAAAAAATTTGTGTGTCAAGCCTTCAGTCAAAATCCAAAACCCTAACACACATGCGAGATTCAGAACCTGCAATCTCAGACCTGTACGAAGCGATTTCCTTGACCCAACCTCAGACCTGTGCGAACCAATCAATTAAGAAGATGAAAATAATATGCTTGGTGATGTACAAATGAGATTGAGGTCAATTGTATCTATAGGCTTCCAAGGGTGTCCAAATTCCTGTTATGGTTGACTTATGCTTTTGTGCATATGTGGGATTTTCTTCAAAAATACACTTTCCCTATCCAAATTGAGCGCTTCAATAGTCAAAATTGGTCCTCTCAAATAGAGGAATATTTTCCCATGGTTGGAATTTTCCATGGAGCTTCCAAATTAATTGTACTCCATCTTAGCTAGGGAGAAATTCCAATTGCATCATGTAATAATAATATGTATCCTATTGTCATCATCCATGTCCCATCTCTGTTAAACTTTATCAGTTGAAAAAATATCAAATACAAAGAATAAGAATCACCATGGATCATTAGCTACCACCCTCTCAGGATAATGAGGAAGGTCCTACTTGACATTATCACCTCATTTCATCTCATAGTAGAGAAAACATTTTCCACCCGATGTTGAGAAATATGAGTCATAGCATAGGGGACTTAACATCTTCCACCATATGTTGTGAATAAAATATATCATCCATCCTATTAATCCTTGATATTCCAAACAATGAAACTCAAGAGTCTTCTGGTAGAACACCTACATCATAATCAACTTGGGTAGCATACCTCCTAGCACTCTATCAATGCATTCACCAAATGGGGAGTGGTAATACCAACAAGCCCAACTTCTGGGTATGATGCCAAATTGGGTAGAATCTACATAGACTAAGATAGGGGAGAAAAATATTCGACCATATGGGTAACATATGGGGGTGATACCCTATTTTCTAGAGATCCCTCTATCCTAGGATTCTTCTATCTCAATTCCTCACCTTGGCAGCTCAAACAAGGGGGAAGAGTCGACTTAATGTTCTCAACCAATGATAAACCTTATTATAAGGGGTCACATCCATGAATCCAAGCTTCTCTTTGAAGACAAATAACTATCCTTTCAACAAATCCTTTGTGAGAATGTCAACAATCTACTAATTTGTCGATATATGATGGAGTTTAACGACTCCTCTCTGCACCATGTCTTGAATGTAATGATATCGGATCTATATGTGCTTTGATTTGTTATGAAATATGATATTATATTACGGACGGATCCCACTCTTCTTATCAAAATACATCATTGTAGTATCTATGACTGTTCTAATATCTGTCTGAAAATCTTCCTCAACCAAACTGATTCATAGCTAGCCATGCTAGTGGAAATGTATTCTTCCTTAGAGTTACTCAATGCCACATAATTTTTCTTCCTTCTCATCCAAAATATCATGTCAGATCCAAGTCTAAAACATCATCCATACATACTCTTCCTGTCGAAAAAATTTCCTACCCAGTCAGCATTGGTATATCCATGAAGTCAAACATCTTCGGAAGAATATCTTTGATCAAGGGTGATCATCCCATGTAAGTATCTCAAAATTTTCTTGGTAGCAATCCAATGTTCATGGAGAGGCTCTGTCATGAATTGAATCAACGTGTTCACTACATATAATATGTCTGGACGGATGTTAACTAAGAACATCATAGCCCTAATTAGTTATCTAGACTTGGATGGATTTTTCAAACTGGGTCTTGCATCTCTTCATAACTTCTTGAAATTTATTACCATCGGTGTTGGAAGGGACTTGCCTTATGTCATTATATATCTCTCCAACAACTTCATGACATATTTTCCTAGTGAAAGGAAAATCTCAGCGAGCCTTTACCACACCTCATGCACTACAAGGAAAATACCCTCTAGTGGATGTTTTTTAGGAACCCCTTATAAAAATAACCTAGGCATCTATTTGTAGCAGAGGCTACTAGAGGAGGTTGGCGGGTGGAGGTTTCTGCAGATTTTTTTTTTTGGTGTGTTTCTCATCCTAAACATCACTGGTGCATTCCACTAGAGAAAGCATCGGTGCATACTAAACATTGGCACACTAGGACACCATGCGCTTAGTATAAACCCACTCAGCGTGTATCATTACTGTAGTTCACTAGTGATCTACACAAATTTAGCACCGGTGCATGCTAAAATCCCATGCCAAAACTGAAACAGCCCGATGCGATTGGAATAAATAGCCCAGTGTGCCTCAAAGACCTATGCAATGAAAAAGGGTTAAATAAAAGAAAAAATACATCCAAAAATCTGCATTTTTCACTTTTCAATGCTCCAGAGCTCTCAAGCATCGGTGGAAATATACCTTGTGTGAGGCACCATGCAATCAATATCCCCATTGCATGCACTGTTCTTGTCCATTGCCCACCATCTCCATTTCGAATTTTGCAAAATGATGGGAAAATTTAGTTTTGCAAATTCTATAGCTAATACACCTCCTCGACGGCCAAATGTGTAGGTATTTTACTTGTTTTCCCATAATTAAAAATTTTAGCAGATTATTTTTCTAAAATAACTTAAAATTCACCTTATTTAAATAAAAAAATCTCGTGCGGTGCATTCGCGTTGTTCAGCTCACATCGGTTCACGGTGTTTCCTGCAAATTTACAAGTTGCACTACGACCACTGCTAATGGTATTCACACCAGTTCTGGGGCGGTATCGAAACGACGCACCATGATTTTTTAAAATTTTAAAAATTGTGGTATGGTCAGTCACTCGACCGCACCATTGACCATGTCGAATTGCGGGAATGCAGTGCATTGATGGAAATATGCACCCCAGGGCGCGTATTTTTGTTAGCGCACTGCCCTCCCGAACTGGACATAACCAACAGTGCATTCATGTAAACAACCGCACCGTTGACTATGTAGTGATGTCAGGAGGGCGATGCCCTTCCTAAACTATACGCCCTGAGGCATATAGTTTTGTCAGCACACCGTCCTACCGATACTGGTACATAGTCAATGGTGTTTTTGGTTATACCACCGCACCATTGATCGTGTAACAATTCCAAGAGGGCAGTGCGCTGATGAAACTATCAGCCTCGGGGTGAGTAGTTTCGTCAGTGCACTGCCCGCCCAAATTTTTTCATAGTCAACGGTGTGATCGATTAAACAACCGCATTGTTGACCACTATATGATGTTTGGTGGTGCATTTAGTCATTGCACTGCTTGAGATAGGACAGGTCATTATTTGCGGTGTGCTAAAAATTTCCAGGTGCACCGCCTCCGGTGCGCGACAAAAGGAAATGGACCGTTATCAGTGCATGCCTGTTTTTTGTGGCGCACTGAATATTTTTTTTTCAAGAAAAATTATATATATATTCCTAAATACATGTCTCATTTAATAAAAAAAATTTATGTAGTATGTCAATCATTCAGCGACATCAAAGGAGAGAAGAGAGGGAACAAAAAAAATAACAGACGGACCAATATAACGTGGTTTTCCTGTGGGAGGCATGAGAGAGGGAGAGAGATGTGTACCCTCGCCCTATTACAGCATCCACCCAGGCACTCTTAAGGGAGATAGGCCTCCTCAAGTTCTATGAGGGGGCTACATCCCTAAAGGGCCATGGTGGGTTTTTGCAACAAATTATCCAGAGGTGGAATTTCCATAGATAGGCTTTCCAGGTTGGTCCTAACTAGTGTTACGCACCCACTGAGGAGGAAATTTATTTCATTACTAGCCTATCGAGGAGAGGGGTGGATTTTCCCTCATTCCCAGAGGTCCCCATTGGCTATGTAGCATGGATTTAGTTTGTGTACTCGCAGAGATACATTTTCATGGATATACTGTCTCCTGCAGATTTTTAGGTCTCTGGTGGTTAGTTACATATTGCTTCATTTGGTGGAGAGGAGGTGAGGTGCACATTAGTTTCCCTCTTCTATTTTATGTTGATTCTTTATTACAGGTGCCACGACTTGTGAGGTGGTATACCCTTTTTTTGCAGTAGTTTTGTACAACTTTAGGTATATGTTGTGCTGAGGAACAAGGGAGGGTGAACTTCCATTTTGCTTCAGAGATATTTTTTTTATTTTTTGAGAGGTTTCCAGAGACAAGGCCTACTTTTGTTTGGCATCCTCGTAGGCCAATGCTACATGTACGGATGTAGATGTGGGGACAAATGATGCCCAAGAGGGGCGAGTGAGAGTTTTCCGCGAGGATATCACATGATGCAGTGGAGTTGCTAGCCAATGTTGATGAGCATCCCTTCGTTCTGGTCCTGTGTCCATATGCTAGTCCGGATTGGTGAGGGTGTGCCAACATCCTCTTCACAGATGATGAGCCACCAGATGATAGAGGTAATATTATTGTTTTCTTCAAATTTATTCTAACATGTTCTTTAACTTGTTTTTATTAAATTGTCTAATGAAATTGTCTAATTATTGTTGTGTAATTATAGATATTTTTCAGAAATTGGGTCATTTGATGGTGATGAGATGCCACCACCACCAAATGATCCAGGTTTAGATCGTGATGACGATCAGGAGATGGAATATACCGAGGATCATGCTAGTGCAGACAAAACTGGTCCTCATGTTGTTTAGGTACTGGCTGGTGTGAGGGGTAGGCCTGACACTAGATTTAGGATGGAGTTTGGTGACCAACTCTGTGGACTGCTTGTGGAGGGGGGAGTCATGCCTGCCACTATGAGAGAGATACACGTCGATGCTAGGGTGGTAGAGATGTGGAGAGGCATGCCACGCAACATGTTAACCCTAATGCGGCATGTCATAGGAGCTACCAGCTTAGTGACGAAATTGAGGAGTGCCCTTTGATGTAGGTGTGGTCCAGACGCAGTACATCAACAGTCGAGCAACGAAGCATCATCTGATGATCATGATCAGGGGAGTGATTATCGTTCACGTCAGGATACAAATGAGTAGCCTACAACATCAACCAACAGTCATGATCATGAGCAGGCTGTACCATCCACGTCGAGTCATCCTTCTCAGCCTCCAGCATCCAACTTTCATGATCATAAGCAGAATGGACCATCCACATCGAGTCATCATGATTAGCAACCTGCAACATCCAATAGTACTCATGATCATGAGAAGGGTGGACCATCCATGTCGAGTCATCATGAGCAGCTGACAGTTGATCCTGATCAGCATGAGGCACCACCATATGAGCATGCACATGATGATCAACATCTATCTGAGCTTGTCGAGGTTGCACCATTACAAAACAAACATTGACCTCTACCTCGACCTAATTTTCTTCTATGATGTACCACCTGACTCAATATTTGAAATTTATATTATAGTTGTATATTTTTGACATTATATATATATATATATATATATATATATATATATATATATATATATATATATATATATATATATGAAATAGATGTATTTTATGTTCATGTTGCAGTTGTACTTAATTTACATGTTGTTGATCATCATGATGTGTATGTTGTTAGGTCATGTTAGATATGTTCATTTAATGTGCAGCTTGTAGATAGATGTGTATGTGATAGCATGAGATGTATATTTGACATGAGATGTATATTTGATGTTTGTGTTGTGATGATGTTATACAATGTTTGTGTTTTGTTAGATGATCATGATCACGATGATTAGATGATGTTAGAAAATTTGAATGTGTTTTTTAGTCGAATATGATGTTTGTACGATGGTTATCATGATCGTGATGTTTATTTTTAATATTAAATCATGATATTTATTAAATATTATGTCGCGATTGTAATTGAAATTTTAATTTTAATTGTATGTAAAATTGTAAAATTGTAATTGTAATTGTATGTAAAATATTTGTAAAATTTTAAATGTAATTGTAATATTTAATTTATTGTGAAATTATTCTAATTGTAATTGTATATATGTAAAATTGTAAAATTCTAATTCTAATTCTAATTGTATGTAAAATTCTAAAATTGTAATTGTAATTTTAATTTTAATTGTAATTGTAATTTTAATTTTAATTGTAATTTTAATTGTAATTGTAGTTGTAATTGTAATTCTACGAAATGATTGTAATTGTAAAATTGTAATTGTATGTAGAATTCTAAAATTGTAATCTTATGTGAAACTGTAAAATTGTAATTGTAATTGTAAGTGTATGTACAAATTTTGTAAACTTTTAGTTGTATTAATATGAAATTATTGTAATTGTAAAACTGTAATTGTAATTGTAATTATATGTGAAATACTATAATTGTAGATGTAATTTTAATTGTAATTGGATGTGAAATTGTAAATTTGTAATTGTAATTGTAATTGTAATTCTAATTCTAATTTTAATTATAATTGTACGTAAAATATTTGTAAAATTTTAATTGTATTAATGTGAAATAATTTTATTAAAAATTTTAAATTTGTAGATTTGTAAAATTTTAAATAATTGTAAAATAATAAATCTAGAATAATATGATTTTTTGTAACATAATAAAGTTTAGAAAATAATAAAAATAAATTCACGGACTTTAGAATTATCACCATTTTATTATGATCTTACATACCAATTAAAATAACTTTATACAGGATGCCATGGTTTTTTAGATCAACATAATTGCAAATTATCAAGTGCAATATTGGTTGATGCCATCCATGGATATGCTAAGTCGCAGACTTCATACTTCATCCTTGATTTTTTCGGGCCATGTATCCTCTATATGCTTCATGGCTATTGAATCAGATGGGATTCGCATAACTCCCAACTCACTTCTGTGTGAGCCATGCCATCCCTACAACATAGCTAATTTTTTGCAACGAAATAGCCTTTGAATCCTTGGGATTATAGGCATGTGCCTCAATATCTTAAAAGGAGGACCACATGATTTACCCTTCTTTTTTTATTTATTGTACCTATCATGCCCACATTTTGGACATATCCCTTTGTCTGCATATTATCCTCTATATAGAATACAATCATTTGTACATGCATGATATGATATGTACTCAACACCCAACATTTTCAAAATTTTCTTTGCCTCTTCGCAGCTACCGGGCAAGACATTATCACTTGGAAGAACCTTATCTTTAAATAACCTGTAGTTAGTGAGCATGGAAAATATTGAATGTACATTAATTCCGATATAATTATTAACGTTCATAAAATTGACCATTTGTAATATTCATTGTGTGATTATATTTTTAAAAATTAGATAAGGGAGTACTTTATGGTAACTTACCTCAAAATTTCTGAGAAACATGCATTCGAGAAGCCAAAATTTTCTTTCAAGTTTTACAGTAACATTTTTATCCCCAAATGGGTAGACTTTGACTAACCACCTTGTCCAAAGAGAGGGGTGGTGGAAGAAAATGTAAGCTTTTGAAAAAGGTGTTAGCGATATGAGCATCATCCCCTAGTTGATCATCATTTTGGAATGCATATAACAACATTGTCTCCACAGTAGTGTATCCCTTAGGTAATCATCCATACCAACCTCTATTTGATTGCCTCCATTGCTAGCTTGTGAAGAACTACTATTGTTGTTGTCATTCCTAATTAGTGAATCTGGAGGTAGTGGGAATTGAATCGATGGTTGATTCAACCATTGTTCGTATCATTCCTCTCTAATTTTTTCTCTTAATTCAGCCTTATCTCAATTTGAAATTTTCTTGGGGTGCAACAGAATATGGTAGGTAGGTCGCTCGTCATCACTAGAATCCTAATCATTTCAAAAAATATCTTTGAACATGATTAATACAAAATATATGATATCAATTAGTAAGAACATTAACAATGCATGATTAAATGGTTTGATGTTGAAATAGTTACATTAATATACCAAACAATTATTATTACCATCGTTGTCCTGGGATTGTGACTATAAGATGAAATATTGTTACAATTGGCAGGGCGAAGCAGCTATCCATTTTCATCTACCAAATCCACCTTGCGGTATGCTGCTCCTGATAAGAGCTTCCAACTTTTTGTTGTTTGAATATTTTGTGAATCTGAAAAAGATTCTAACTCTACATGAACCTCCAAATTTTTATAGATTATAAATTCCATTAAGCTTATTGACATGGATAAAAAACATAAATTCAATTACATAATGAAAACATAAATAAAATCTGAAGTAAATATTATGTCTTGAGATGGATAGGGAGAACTCCACGATGGACTTTGAGAAATATTATGGAACGAGCTTTATTTTGAATAATTGTCCATTTGATATAATTATGATATTTTATCCCTACATTTGAGAAAAATCAACAATAAATTTTGGTATACACACCTAAAATTAATTTCGGTGCCTTCAAAATGGACTTATTGTTATCGGTGCTAATGTACAGATAACTGCACTGGTGCAGTTTAGTTTCTGCGCATCGGTGTCGTGTTAATAAATAACGCACTGATGTGGTGTTATTAATTTAAGAATCGGTGACGAATAGCCGCAAATAAAAAAAGCGCAACTTTATTTATTTAAAGTGAAAAAAAGAGGTAAATTGAAAATGGGCGGCAAAATATTTTCGAAAATCTAATTTCATAAAAAAATACTTTAAATACTAAACACTTTTCATTATTTCACTATTTTTACAAAAAAATTCAACCAGAGATTTGCACGAGACATACCTGGAGCAAGAGAGCACAAGAGCACTGTGGAGCAGTGAAATACTTTCGAACAGAACTACTCAGATAATCAAAATTCCAAACCTCTGGTGATTCAAACCTTGCAATATAGAATTTCAAATGATCTTGTGATTAAATTTTATTGTTTTTTTGACATTTTCTACAATATTTTTTATGCAGTAGATAAAAAACTTAAATTTACTGTTCATTTTAAAAATAAAAAATAAAAAATAAAAAAATCCATTTTACCCTAAACCCTTCATTCTTTTTGTTTCTATCCTTGCTTCTTCCTGTTTCTGTGATTTCAGAATTAGGGCTTTTCATTTTAGATTTATAGGGTTTGTATTGCTATATATATAGGCCTATGACATCTAACCCACGAGATGACTTGCATATTCAGATCCCAATCCATGTCGTCCCTTACATGAATTTTTTAAAAATTGAATTTTTTTAATCAGTGTGCCCTACGTAAACTGGTGCACCAGTGCGCTGTCTTATCATAGCACACCATGAATGTACTGTTTGATAAAATAAAATTAAAAACAATTTTTTTTAATCCATGCGCCATATGTAAAATAGTGCATCAGTGCGCTATTTCATTATAGCGCACTGCACATGTACTATTTGGAAAAAAAAATTAATTTTATGTGTTAATCGATGCACCATTTAACATATAACGCATCGGGCATCCTTTTTGACAAAGAGCACCGTACGATGGTCCCCTATTTGTGCGGTGCATTTATAAGAATAGGTTGCACCGCCCCCTCCATGACACCATATGCTACAAAAATAAACATGAGGATATTTATTAATTTTTCTATGTTAATCGGTGCCCTGGTTAACATATAATGCATCAGTTCTCCTTGTTGACATATATCATGATACGATTTTTTATATTGTTTTGGTGGTGCGTTTATAAGAACATGATGAATCAACATCGGTGCGTACAAAATTAAAGGCGCACTAGTTTCTTGATATTTTTTTTTACCTGAGAAGTCGATGATTTATTTATAAAATATATTAATGAATGATATCGTACAAGTTTCATATTGATAAAGAAATGGATGACAAGAGATCAAGTAACAAAAATTCTAATAACGGATCAAGAAAAGCAAAAAAGACAAGTTCTTTGTAAATTCTTTACAAAAATTATTATTTTTGAACTATATGTAAGTTTAACTATGAGTATTGTTTACTCTGTATCATGGAGATCAACAAAATGACGAAGCTCGATAAGATTATTTTTGAACTAGGACCAGAAGAGCGTAGAAGCTTGATGGAAAAATTTCAAAAGGATGAATTAGGTGAATGAAAATTACTATCGATCCAATATGAGTTTCTTTTTTTTTTATTTTTCATTAATAATATACTTAAAATTATTAGATAACATGTTTCAAACAATCTATTAATTCACATATGTTTAATTTTCTACAGGGACCAACAACTTAGAAAAGGAATGTTGTTCTAAGAAAAGAAAAAAATAGAACATGCAAATAAAAATTAATTGCTCCTTAGCTCATCTGGAGTGGTGCTGGAGGTTAACAAAAGGGGGAAAAACTTTTACAAAAGTTTGATGGATCTAGTGGACAGAATGTATAGATGTTCTTTCCACTTAAAATACAAAAATCAATCCAATGATTCCAAGAACCAAGTTTTATCTAAACTACAGGAAGAGTTTACAGAGAATTGGTCAATGAGACATGTCAGATTTTTAATAGAAAAAATGTACAACAACAAAAAAGAAGGAATGAAAAAAAGTAATATTCCTTTAATTTTTTTTCTATAAATATTTATAAATATCAATTTTGTTATATTTACCTTTCATATAGAAATATAAAATTAAATAGTTTATTGTCATGTTACATTTTCAGGAAGATTATGAAAATCTCAAAAGATTAACGAGCTGATATCAGAAATATGCTAGTAGGAATGTCCAAAAAGGTGTACAAGGTGATGGTAAAAGAAATGGACAAAATTGCATCGCAATAGGAGCCATCTCAACAGCAACGTGCTTCAAATGTAATATGTAATCATTGAGTTTTTTTATTATGTACAATAAATAAATGATTTAGCATTAAATATTAATTTTCAAGTATTTTCTTGCAGAAAAGAAAAGAAAATGGAACCCATTCAACACATAAAACAGGACGACAAGGAAGAAAAGGGTTGATATCTAAGTTTGTGACTAATTATTAATTCCTTATAACAACTTAACTAGCTTTCATTTTTGTATATTTTAAGTTGTTTTACAACAATCATCATTGAATGTCTTCAAACATGTGCTAACATACAAAGAAGAAACATCAGACAAATTGATTTACATTGGGTTAAATATGGGCTGTGAGTATCTGTTGGCATATCGAAAATTAATTGTGGAATTTGTAAGAATTTATCGATCTTGTTTTACTTAGATCCGTCTATAATTAATAGAAAAAAAGCTTTCATTTTAAATATATGATTTGTTATGGGGTATAAAAATTGCAGGAAACAAAGTATGGAACCACGCCAACAGATTAAATCTTGAAAATGGCATGAAATTTGGTTGTGAAAGAATGTGTAAAGTTCATGACTCAATTGTTGCTATGGTACATCATTTCTTTTCAATTTACATTGATGTGTATTATTTAATATTGAAATTTTCATTTTCCTCACCAATGTATATACACTTATTACAATTTATTTTTATGTTTGTAGACGGAGGGTGAAGAAGAAGAAAACAATGAACATTGTGAACAAAAAATTCCTCAAAATAACCCAATTCATGGAAGTAGCTCGAGCAGTGACAACAGTTCAAGTGAAGAATGATGATCATTATGTTTGGATATCAAAGCAAGGCGTTGTATTTTTTGAAATATTTTTCTGTGAAATCAAACATTTTGTTTAATGTAATGGACATAGTGTCCCAACTGAAAGACAAAGGGATACCAATAACTATCCTATTTTGTATGAAAAATAGTGTCTTATTCATATCTCTCTCTCTCTCTATAATAATAATAATAATAATAAAATATTTTTTAATTTATTCTATTGCGTTCTCCATTATCGTTGTGAAATGTAACACCACTGATTAAATATATGGATTATTAAATATTATAATGAAGAGATGTGAAATATGATGATATGATATAACGAATTAATCCAAACATCACATTCAAATGCACTAATAAAAACTTAATTTATATGAATACTATTATAAGATATGTGTCGTGTTTTGATGAATAATGAATTTAAAAAATTCAGAATAATTATGATATGATATAACAAATTAATCCAAACATCACATTCAAATTCACTAATAAAAATTTAATTGATACGAATACTGTTATAAGATATATCTCAACTTTTGATGAATAATGAATTTTAAAAAATCACAATAATTGCACTATCAAAGGTCGATGTTTCTAAAATATACAAAATGAACACCTGTGTGTGTCAGTTACTATACACGGGTGTGTTTTTATGATAAAGTGCACCAGTGAGTTTGTGCGATACTGCACATTGGTGCGTTTATGTGATACTGATCACCGGTGTGCTTGTACGACCTATGACCACCGCAAAAATACCAATACGAATTAGAACAATCGGTGCATTTGTGTGATATTGCGCATTGGTGCATTTCTATAATACTACAAACCGATGCATTAATATGACCTATGGGCACCGCACAAATCCCAATACCAATTAGAACGGCCTGGTGCAGTTTTAAACCTTTACAGCCCAGTGCGGTTTTAGACCTTTATGGCTCAGTGCATGCACCTTCGACCGCCCCAAGTCAACCATATGGAGGACACGCATCGAGATATTTATAAACATCTCAGGGCATCCTTTATTTGTTTTCCATCTCAGTGCTTTGTAGGTTTGCACCGGTGTGTTTACTATAAAACATATCTGTGCATTGACACCTGAATAGCGCACCAATTAGAAAAAAATCCGTAATAACCTCTGACCGCCTAGTTCTTTTAGTTGTGTTCAAATTTCGTTAGAAGCTCCGCAAAAACCTCCATTATCAAAAACGAATGTTGTAAAAAATGTTTTTTTGACAATTTTGGCCAATTTTATAACACTAAAAAACTTCGTTATAACCTCCGCTAGAGGGTCTTTTCCTTGTAGTTTCAAGTCCTACAAAGTACTGCATTAATAAAAGGTCCTTCATCTCAAATTCAAAGTATAACTCCCTCTTACACTCAGTCATAAGGGGCTTGATACATATCAAGAGCAACATATAATACGAAAATAAATGACATGTATTGGACTACCTTGAAGTAGAGGTTGGGATTAACATTGCTTGTTTTGAATCCCAACTTCACCAAAAAAATTTATATCTGAGCATACCATGCTCTTGGGGCTTGATTCAAACCATACAATGCCTTTTTCAACTTGCAAACATGTGTCTTTTGATCCTCTACATAAATCCATGTGGCTGCTCAATGCACACTTCTTCATGTAACATGCCATGAAGAAATGTTGTCTTGACATCCATTTGATAAAGGGTCCTTCCTTGACTTGCGGCAAGAGAAACTATTTAACGAATGGTTTTATATCAAGCAATAGGTGAAAATATATCATCATAATCATAACCATAATAGAATCCATGTTTGATCTTGAATAGCCATTTTGAAGTCACCACAAATTTTCTTATTAGTCTCGGTACAACATCCCATACGTCATTATTCATAATTAATTCATATTCTTCAGCTATAACATCCTTCCAAACTTGTTTTTTCACGAGTTATTCAATGGTGGGAGGTGCTCATAGCTGGAACATATCCCTGGTACTGCATGGATTCTTGCTTTCTCTAAATGCTATTTGAATGGAAGTGCATCTCTCATCATCCTATAGTGTGTCATGAAGCGAAAGTGCCCTCTTTCTAGTAGTAGAATGACATGGAGGAGGATCTAATGTTTCCATGGGCTCCATGGGATCATTAAAAATGTCCCTCTAGGATTCATACATGGAAGGACCATTTAAAATATCGATATCAGTAATCTGAGGAGGAGGAGGTCAAGGAAGGTCCCTTTCCTTCCCAAGGAAAACATATTTATTGAAAGTTACATACATACTAATTTCAACCTTCCTTTCACTGGGAATATATCCTATAAATGATTATATTTTTCACAATATCCAACAAACGTAGATTTTATTCTTCTGGCTTCCAACTTGTTTCTTTTGTCCTTCGACACGTGGAAATATATGGGGCAGCTAAATATATATAGATGGCCAACATCGGGCTTGACACCTATGAACACTTATTCTGGGTTTTTATCTCCTAATGCTTAATGAGGGACCCTATTTTTAACATATACGACAATATTTGTTGCTTCTCCCCAAAGTAACTTCGAAATTTTTTTATCATGGAGCATGGCACGAGCGACTTCTACAATAGACTCGTTCTTTATTTCAACTACTCCATTTAGGGCACAATCGTTTTTTATTTATATCTTCCTTCTTACAAAATTCGTTTAACTCATTTTAAATTTACTCTCCACCATTTTCAGATCTGAAGATATTAATTTTATTCCCTGTTTTATTTTCAACTAAAGATTTGAACTCCTTGAGAGTTTTGAATGCTTAATCCTTATGCTGCAAATAATATATCCATGTATTCCTTGAGAGTTCATCAATGAAGGTGATTTAGTAGAGATATCCACTAGTAGAATGTACTAGTATTAAACCACATATATCATATGAATGATTTTGAGGATGTATTTTTTCTTTTTTCTCACTAGAGGGGAATGGTCCCCTTGTCTTCTTTCCACAGACATAACCTATAAATACTCCATCATGTTGGGCTTGAACATCGCGAATACCATAAACAAATTTCTTCAATTTCATAAGAGCATCATAATGTAGATGGGCCAATATTCAGTGCCATAGCTCACTTAGATTATTAGTATCATGGACCAATGATAGAAGATGTCTACCAGTGACTCTATAGAGTCCTTGAAATCTCAATCCCAATGTAAATTCATATCTCATAGGGGATCCAATAGGCTGAGTAAGAAAATTTCCCTTGATGAAGGAAATCCTCATCACTTTGTCTTCCAGAGTAGATATTTATACGAAATTCTTCTTCAATCCTCGCACATATAACACATCATGGAGAAAAAAATATTCCTTGGAATCCAAATGAAATTTGACGGACCCAAATCCTTTAGCAAGAAAAGTGGAGTTGTCTCCAAGAATAATTCTCAAATATGACTCCATCTCTAACAAATTAGAGAGAATTTCTTTATACATAGAGAAATGATGAGTGGCCCTACTATCAACCAACCAACTATCCCACAAATCCAGAGGAGAGGAACTATTGAGAGAAAAAATAAGAATATACTTAGATTTATTAGAAACATTACTTTCATACTTGGAGTATCTTGACATCTTTTGAGGACGATGATCTTCTTCATGATCACTTAGAGCATCTCTTCTTCTTCTTTCATCGCTTCCATCACAATTATTCCTTCGATCATCTATTATTCTTCAATCATTAAACTTGTTATTGTTGGTTCTAATGTTGTAGCGTGGACCGTTTTTCTTCTCGGGTCAATATCGAGCATAATGACCTTTATTGTGACAATTGTAGCATTTAATGTGCGATGATTCTCTATCATTCCTTCTCTTTGATTTTTTAGGAGGAGACTTCCTTGAAATTTATGAACCTCCTTTTATTTTCTTGTTCTTGTTTTGAGTGACGAATGCAGCCACTACAATAAAAAAGGACATTGGTGAGGAGCGTAAAATGTCACCATAAATTCATTGGTGAGGGTCAAAAGAGTCTTCTTCACCGAAGGGGGCATTGCTGAAAGTAAAGGTGTTGTGGTGACATTCAAGGTCCGTCACCAATAATGGTTTATAGTGACGGATAGTGATTGTGAGCTTTTCATATGAGCAATGGTGATGGACAATAGCCTCCATCACAAAAAACTTGAACGTCACCAAAGGTGGCGTCGCCGAAAGTATGTTTTGTGGTGAAATTCAAGGTCTGTCACGAATATTGGTTATAATGACGGATAGTGACCGTCACCATTTCATATGAAAAACAATGATTTTTGGTGATGGACCTTTCATGGTTGTCACTATTAGTGCATATATATGGCGACGTTCATTGACCGTCACCATTTCATATTTAGTGAGGGTCAAAAATTGTCATGATAAGCTCATTGGTGACGTCAAGGCTCATCACAAATAATGACTATAATGAAAAACAATGACCCTCACCATTTCATATCAACAACAACGATTTTTGGTGACAGACCTTTCATGGTCATCACTATTGACGCGTATATATGGTGTCGTTCATTGACTGTCACCATTTCATATTTTGGTGAGGATAAAATAATGTCAACATAAGCTCGTTGGTGATGGTCAAAAGAGAATCCGTCACCAAAAATTGATCGCCGCCATTCCCTATGAATATCAGGGTATGATGGAATCGAACCACAGACCTCCTACTTGTAAAGCAGGTGCTCTTCCATTGAGCTAGCACCATTTAAAGAATTATACTTTTAAAAATTATATCTTGAAACATGTATAGATTATAAATTGTACATAAATTAAACTCTCGACAATATTTTACTAAACAAGAAAAACATTTATGTTTCCGTTGCCATGCCTGAAAACCATGGAATATCATAGCACATTTCACATAGTAGAAATTGTGGTACATAAAGTAAAAGATAAATTTTCTCAAGAAAATAGCATTGAAAACTATATGTTTGTCATCGCAACTTTAATTAGTTCAACAAAAAACTAGTTGGATTTTGAAAAATTAATATCATTCATAAGAAAAGAACAGGAAAATGGCCAAACTCGTTATTCATATAATATTAAAGCTAGTCACTATTTCCATTCCAGATAACTGAAATTTGGGTATTGGTCTAACATTTAGAGTTGTTTAGTGGGGGAGACTCATCAATACCATCATTTTTTTCCACTATATGTCGTGTCTCTGGATCCAGATCAGATTTATGGCTCACCCTTTAAAACACAATTCTACCTCTCCATTTGATTTTTTTTACAATAGAATTGACAGGACCTTCCCATCCTCTGTTTTAAATCAATCACTAACCATCCATCAATGATTTAAATAATAACAGATACACAACAAAGACCAAATATGCACTTGATGTATACCTGTGTTCCAGGACTCATATGACCTTACTGGAGCAAAGAGCTTACCCTGAAAAAATAACATCCACGTGGGATTTACAAAACTTTTTTAAATCAAGCTTCGAGTAAACCAATCAAAATATGAACATCCTTTTAATCAATATAATCTCTGACTTAAAATAAAAGTGGCCTAGAATTGAATTTTATATCAACCATGTCAAGTAGCTTACGTTGGGTGAGAAATAATGGCCATGCATATTGGTTTACTGAAATATTTGATCTAATAAAACTCAAAATAAAACATGACTTACAGCTAAGGAACAAAAATAAATGACTTACAGCTAAGACATGAGGTTTACCTTTCAACCTTGTCATTAGATAACTATTATTTATGCACAGACCATTAAACTTTTCCTGGTATCAGGTGGAAGTGGTGTTGTAACATTAACCTCTGATAGAGTTTGTGTCCATGACTACTTCTCAAGATCCGCTCCATTACCAGCATTTGGGGCTCGATAAGATACATGGGAAAACCATCAATAGGAAAATGAAATCTACATCCTTGTAAAATAAGGGGAGGAAAATAAAATCCACAAATTGTAACAGACTGTGGGATAACTCATTCCTGCAACATGATTATATTTTCATGAATAATAAAAAAAGAAATCAGGACAAACGTAATTTTTGCCACATTTTAATAATCATTTCCTTTTGAATATTTTATGAGACATTGATGAAAAAATTTAGCTAAAGCTTGTTAACATCAAGATTGTAGTAAAACATAAAGGAAAAACTCCAACACAGATTATATAATCCTAAACATAAGTATAGATTCTATACAGATAATTATTTATTCAAGACATTGTATTTTGTGAAAATATGGAATTTTAGCATTATAGATAGCATGGCATTGTTTTTTGTAACGGAGAACAAGTAGGAGATCGACATATTCCAATGAAGAAACATCACATACCACTATGTCATAGAAAGGACCAATGGCAAAGTTCACAACACAGTGTTGTGAGACTATAAGGTGAGGGCCCTCTTTTTGCACCCATCCCAATTGGTAGGGGGATGGGTGAGGGGTCATGGGTAGGTTGAGGCACTGCACCAATTCCTTGGAGATATTTGAAATAAAACAGTTTATGGTACCATTTCCATACCACCATATGTCGAGTATTTACAAATTCCATTAAGGAATTTCTTTAAAGTTCAAAGTTCAAACAATTAGATAACCCAAAGATGTATCCTAAAAAATCTTAGATTTGAAAAGTAGATAACCAAAGATGTAGAGTATATATCTCACATTTATATATGCTAATTTCCAGACATTGAAATGACACTTTTTAGCATACTATTGTGAATTCAACCAAAAATGCTAGAAGAAAAATATTCATGGTTATTTTGCTGATATATAAGTTTTATACATGCATTTATTTAAAAAATTAGTTTATAGTTTCAAACATATCTAAGGATGCACACAATATGTTGCATCTTTAGTGCTGGTGTGTGAAAAATGTCATAACAATAATTCTATCTATATAACATGCATTTCAAGTTTTCCTCTGTTGTATGATATGGACATTTGTCCTTCAACGAGAGTTATGAGACACAGAGCCAAAAATGTGGTCGTAAATGCATGGTTAACTCTCTTATTGCAAATTTTCTCTTAGTATGGTATTGGATTCTTAGACTAGTGCCAAGTTTAAGGGTGCCAAAGACATTAGATTTTAACTATTGTATGATGCACATTAGGCTTCAGGACAACATATTCTTTGGCAATTTCATGTTGGGAAACCTCCAAATCTGTGCCCAGGAAAACCAAGTTAAATGGAAATATTTTTGTATAATGGTTTTGATTCATATGGATGCACATTAATATAAATTTTTTTCCTAAATTTAAATGATTTATGTATTTTTGGACAATGAGTTTTTTGACAATGTTTTTTTCTAGCTCTGATTGAATTCAAATTTTTGAGGTAAACCATTTGATGACTGGTCCAATTCATGTAATTAAATAAGGAATAAAAGATAATGTGGTATTTTTGTGTTCATGAGAGTGTTGCATGCATAAGTAAGATGGGAGTTACAAAAATATTCAACTATGCCCAATTGGAAAATTGGAGTGTCGTAGATGTAAGAAAATGTGTAACAGAATATCCTAAATTTAGAAATAAGAATATTGTGATGTGTGATTAGGGAAAAAATTAAATTCGATCATGGATAAATAAAACTCCAAGTTGAATGTAATATCACAAATTTGTGCCAAAAAATTTAGTATGTATGTCATATTGTTGCTCCTCTTCTTCATGTGGAAGGCATAATAATTTTATAAAAATAGTGAAAATATAAACTAGGGACATGTTGGAACCCAACAATTTTCCTTCCCTCTATATAGTAAGAGAGGAATCACAATTCACGATGATAGTAATTATGTGTTTGTGAAATCATGATGGTGCTTGAAATAACAAGCAATCCACTAATAGTGACTTGTGATAATTGTAAATAGTCATAAAATTATAAATGGAAGTTTGTATCGAAGTATTTTAACAATCATTATTTGTTGCTAATTGAGAAAGATTGAGTCCAATAAAGAGATAAATTATCAAAAATCCTTAGTGATTGAGTATGATTATGCACATGTTGCTTGGTCTATCTCAGGAACTTGAGAGGATAAATTAATATCCTCTCCAACAAAGTTCAATTGCCGCTTGTGGCGTGATTGTTCTTCGTGAGACAATTGTTGATCAATACAACAAATGTATGTATTTTTGGAATATGATCTAACTATGAATATGGAAGTGTTCAAATATCTTATTGAGGACATTGTATTTATGAATATCTGGAAGTATAATCTTTGAAATAACATAATTTATGGTAGTGACAAGGTATGCAAGGGAGTGGTAAGCTGGAAGTCAAATCTGAAATAACACAATTCTGAAATAACTTAGGGTTTACAGTGGCTCCAATAAAGATACTTTTACATGGGGGTTTTTCTCATGGTGATTTTAGATTGTTGGAGTATCTTTGGTGGAGCTAGGGTTTCTCTCGGTTTTCCCTATCTAGGGTTTTCGAAAGCATGAAGAATTATATGATAGGTTGTGATTGTGTTCATGGGTTTCATTTCTTATATATATATATGAATTTGTCGGGTGAATTCTCCAAGAAATCCTAGAACCTTAAGGAAAAAACACATAAAGTACAAAGAATATTCAACGAGAGAGAGAGAGAGAGAGAGAGAGAGAGTAGCATTGCTCTTACATCCCTAACCCAAGTATGAAAAGGAATTTTCACAAGTGCATGATCGACTATAATAACAACTCACTCCTTCCTCTATTTATGTGAGAGATAAAGGGGCTTTACAATAACAAGTGGAACTAGTCCACTACAAGAAAACTTGCAAGACACAAGTAGGTCCACCCATGTAAAGCACTCTACTCTAAGTGACATGTGTCAGGATCAAAGGTGAGAGTGATTAACAAGTAAGGCCTCCATGGCATGAGAAGTACTCCCCAAGGTCCAAAAATCCTCCAAAGGTCCTAAGCTGCAATGAATATCCAAGGTCATGTGTCTCCTTAAGGACAATGCATATCCAAGGTAATGTGTCACCTTAAGTACTCCCACACCTACATATACACTCCCTCAACCCAAGATTTCACATGTCAAGGGATTTTATCTACTCATGTTGATTTTGGGAGTTTTTTTTTTCATTGTGAAATACCCAACTCTACTCCAAGCACCAAAAATCCCTTCATGCATCAACAACATGAAGTTACCAAGCTCCATACTTATCCAACACTTCGAGGAAGAGTTTCTTTCAAACATCCAAACAAGGTCTAGCAGCAAATAGTAAACCACCTCCAATGTTCAAGTCCATCATGGAAGAGAATGGGCCAACCATACACTATGCACCCCAAATCTATCTTTCCCATTGTATGGGACTTTCCAGTCCTAATGAAATGAGTGGTTTTGGACCCTGAAGGTACATCATATGACAAAATTGTTTCCGTTGGAAGTTCAAGTTATTTCAAATCTGTTTTATTTGTGTAGATTTAATGCCATTGGATTGCATGATGTAATCAATTCAATAGTGTGCATGTTGGCCATGCTGACTAAAATATAAGCATAGTAAAGAAATAATAGACAAATACAAACTTCTTTGTCTCGTTGAACATGTGGGATGTGGATATGTAATAAAGGGTATTTTAATTAAATCTTGGGGATTGATTTGAATAATGGAAGGGATTTATCTTCTTGCAACTGATGTTACATGGAGGCAAAGTAACCATCGATCAAATTAAAATTTACGGGGTACATCCAATATTTAAATAATGGTTCTTCCATATGTTTAATGTTGCTCTTGATTTTTCTAGACTTGCTATATTCATCAACTAGAGCACTCTCTTAGCCTAGAACTTCTGATATGCAATAACAAGCACTTTGTCTTTTAGCATGAAGCATGCTTCAAGCATAAAAGCAGGTACAAAAATGGAGTGATATAAGTTCATATTATTTTTAATTCAAAAGTATCAAAAACATTTTCATTTTGATTAATTTTGTCCATAGTTTCCTTTCATTAATCTTATGATATAATTCATGAGTTTATATTCTTTGATAGATTTCTATCATCTTCCTTTCTTCCCTTTTGCTGCCCAAAAAAGAAACTAATTTTTCATATCGAATTGACTGGAGAACAACATATAATCAGATATTTTCAACACTTGAATCACAAGTAATGATACAACTATACAGAATCAAACAAGAATCACAAGATCATGTTAAGGATGTTGGAAAATGTAACTAATTTTGGTCTTCATAATTTTCATTTGACTCATATGTGTATCAAAAGATGAAAAAGAAGATTATTTTGTAAAGCATGGGTTTCATGTTCAAGTCTTTTGTCAATTAGGTCAAGCATTCTATTAATGCTTCTACGACATACATAAGTCAAAGAGTCAATTTTTGCAAAATACCCTATTAGGCACTTGCATCAAGAAAATAATTATTATTTTGTCTCTATAATAGTCTAGAGAACTCCCAAGACCAATTCGACCAACTATGATGAAGTCGGCCTAGAGAGGGCTATTTGAACCTGTTAGAGAGGCTATTTAAATGAGGAACTTCAACCACATTTGATACACACATATCACAGTTGATCTGCAATTAGAAATGATATGAGAAGGCCTTTGAAGGCAAGGAAAACCATAACAAAGGAGCAAGACACCCTATCGATGATCGATCTTTGAAATTATTTCTATTATAGCTCACCATGTGAAGTAATTAGAGTTTCTGCATACTCTATAATTTTGAGAATTGCAGTTTAAGTAGCAAATATTTTTTCATAGTTGGAAAGGCTAGTCTAGCCTTGATTTGAATATATTTTTCTTTTTTATACTTAGAGAGTCTATTTTTTCTTAGAGAAGACCTTTTTTTTTTTGGCTTGGTTCTTGGTGGATGCCCTGTTTTGGTCTTGAGTACTGGAAGTCTTATTTGAATTGATTCTATAAGAAGAGAAATTTTTCATGAATTTTCCCCTTGGAGGGGTTTTACCCTGGCTTGGAGCCTATATCGTTTGTCCTTCTTTATTGTTTGTGATCTTAAGTGTTTGGAAAATTATTTGATGATGAAAACATAATAATCATAATAAAGAATAAAAGATAAATGAATATCACAAGTAATTTTTCAAGATAAGAGATGTTTGTATTCTTGTTTCCATAATAAATTTATCAACATGGTATTAGAGCTAAGGTCATGGTAATAGGCAGCTAGAATATCACTGTTGTTTTCAATTCAAAAGGGTTTCCATGTCAAGAAAAAGAGGTTTTTTGTGAACTCTTTGAAGGCTAAATTAATCAAGAGCGAAGCAAGGTAAGAGCAGAAGGCTGAACGTAGGATCAAATACAAGTTTGGGCACTCGAATACCTCTATGAACAAGACCGATTTTTTGTCATATCTACCTCGGGAGCTTCTAAGGGCTAGTTTAAGGCTATAAAAGTAGATAAGAAATACGAAACTTTGTGCTACAAATTTGAGGGTTCTAGAGTATTTGAAGAGGCCTAGAAACCTCTAGAGGCAGCCCAAGAAGAGGCTTAACCTAGGTCGCAGGTTCTGCCTCACTTGTTAAGAAAGGTGAGTTGTGTAGTCATATGTTTGGAAGGCCTACAGTGGCTTAGAAGAAAAAATTTAAGCGAGGTAAGAAGTCGCCTAATAGTTAAAAGGAGATCGCAGGTTGGAGTGGAATTTTAAGCCTAATCTTAATATTTTTTCAGTCGCTGTTTTAAGCCCTGACCAGAGGGCCAAAGTTGCAGAGTATTTGCACAGATTAATAGCCTTAAGATAAGTACCAAATATATTGTTAAAGCATTGAATTACATATCTGTTGATAAGAAGGAATCCACAACTATTTGGAATAGAATAAGGTTGAGTTAGAAAGACTGTATTGGTAACTACAATGTACCCTAACTAGAAGACAAAAGGAGTAGCACCTTGGCATCTTAGTCTTGGGACCATTTAAAACAAGCCTACAATTGAAGTGAACCTTAAAGGCATCATCAAATTCAAGTAATTTTTGTATTTCTCTCCATGTCTCAAGCACCTAATACTATGTCTTCATTCTGCAAAGAAAGTAATAAGCTTGATGGGACATCCAACTTCCAAGCATGGAAGAACATGATAGATCTTATCCTTATATAAAATGATGTCATGGATCATGTCCTAGACAAAGTTGCAGAACTAGATAAGAGAAATACCAAAGACTGGAACAAATACTTTAAGGATGAAACAAGGGATCAAAGAATCCTTATTGAATCAATCAAGGATCACCTTATTCCATTTTTTGTAGAATTGGATAAGGAAAAAGACATCTATGACAAGTTGACTAAGCTATATGTAGTAAGCACTTCACAATACAAGATATCTTTTAGGAGTCACTTGTACAAGGCAAGGCTATCCTTTGATGACAACATCTCCTCATACCTGGTGTTACACTGAAAATTGTCACCTTGACATTCTGCTAACTGTATGAGCTCATTATCACTCATACTTCTCCTTTTGCAAGTCTAAACATATCAGTTCCTCATGTCAAGCCTTGAAAATCAGAATAAATTCCTAAAAGTCTCCTAAACTTTGGTGTCGCACTTTCTGGCTATCTTGCCTGCGGTCCCGCACCCAATGTTCAGCTTTCCTGCATTCTCGAACGCACTTTATCTTTTTTATAGGTGCAGACCCCTTTAATATTAAAAAGGCGCAAGTAAATCCCAAAAAGCTCAATTAAAGTGAATTCTAGAAGCTTCTAGAATGGATTTTGTGGTGGCAGAACCGCTCTTGTTAGGTGCATGAATCCCTTACCTTATGAAGCTAACCCCTTGATGTGAGGAGCTTATCCCTTTGAAGGAGGATTCTATCCCTTCATACTTGGAACATAAAACCTCATCTTTTCAACTATAAAAAGAGGCATTGGGTAGCCTCAAAGGGAGTGGAAGCTTAAGAATATTTTGAGGTTAAGTGCTGTTGAGATTTAGACTCAGTTAACTAAGACTTTCGTGAGGAGAGATTACATACCTCTACTTGTCTTGGTTGGAGGAGTGCAGAACTTGTCAAATTAAAGGAGACTCCTGCTTCGGACCCCGGAAAGTCCTGTGCAACATCAAGGCTCAGGTTGTAAGGATTTTCTACTTTTGAAATTAATACAAATATACTCATTTTTCTCAATAAGCTTTCAATCAATGGTTTATTTCATAGATTCCTTTATCACTATGATAAGCATGGTTTATGATGATTTCGATACAGGTGCTATGTAATATTTTGCTTGTTTGTGACTGCAGGTTTACGAGGAAAACTCCTTCAAGCGCGCAAGGGAAAACGACGACTTCAAACAAGCACTGGACAAACGGTAAGTCCTTAACACCTTTATAGAGCTTTTCATAGATCGTATATGCTTAGAGAAAGATTAGTATATTTCGTTGTTTGTTGCTAGATACTTTTAGTACTAGGGAGATCGGTCTTGTCCACAAGACGGATTAATCCATACAACACCTGGTGAAGACATCTCAGTTGAGGGATCAACTCCAAGCTCTTGTAGAAATTGTTTCAGATGCGAAATTGACAACCTATGTGCTCAACACTCTACCTCTAGAATGGAACACTTTTGTGACTAGTATCTACTCATAGAAAGACACTCCAAGCTTATTTTTGGTCTCAATGCATCTTGGAAGAGACTAAATTGAATGAAAAGAATAATATCGATCCCAATGGTAAGTCTCAAGTCTTTTCTCCTAAAGTAAAGAATTTGAAGAAAAGGATGTTTGGGAAGTTTGAACCTCGTCAAAAGAAGATTAATGTATGCAAAATACAATTATTTGAATGTAATGATTATGGAAACTTAAAAGAGATTGTCCTAAGAATCATTAAAGCAAAGGGATGGAGCTCACGTAGTTGAAGAAGAAAAAGAACCTGAAAATAAGCCAAGGTTGAAGATCCCAAGGATCTCTTCTATCAGCTCCATCATAATGGGGTTTGCAGTTTGGAGAGTAGATAATGTAGAAGTATTAATTTTGGCATCATAAATAACATCATATGAATATGAAGAATTTAGGTATTCATAAAAGAAGTCATCCAGTAGTAGGACCAATGCATGCATCAACTCTTTGTATCATGTCATAGCAAGGGAGGATCTCAAAGATACTCTACAAGAAATAAATCATGATAGACTCTTCAATTTGTAGAAGAAGAATGATGATGACATTGCGGGAAAATTCTATACTTTCAGATTTTGAGAGCAAGTTTCCTAACAGTTTGTAGGTACAATTCAGCATGGAGGAAATATCATCTTCGAGATAAGAAGAAATTTTGGACTATATGGCTAGCTAAAGATAGAGGTATGCATGAATTTGAATTCCTTTTTGGTAAATTTTATTCATGCTTTCAGATTATTATAGGAAGAGAAAGTTGCTGGAATATGCCTTGTTGCATAAGCATGATTTGTTTTGAAGTTTAGAATTTGTTGGTTGAAGACATGATAGTTGAGTATGAATATCAACATTTGATATGGTATCTTAAGGTATGGAAGACTACTAACTTTAGACGGAATTCTATAAACTCTGATACATGTGACTTGTTTGAAATCCACGTTGATAAGTGGATGGCTAGGAGTATGTAAAACTTAGAAACAATTACAAATTTGGTTGTTAATTTATTCAATTTAATAATGAAATGCATTCAATACTATGAAACAACAAGAATATTATGTCTAAGTAAATTAATTTTACTGAATGATGAAATAACTATGCTTATCTATACACATAAATCAATTTAATTCTTGTAAAATTGAAAGGCATCATATTAACCTCACCTTAAACCCAACCTTGTTGTCTAGGCAAGAATGCCAATTAGCTTTCGTTTCCTTGAGAGTAACCTGATCATGAGGTCTAAAACAAGAGGATGGATAAAACAAAATATTCCATATGAGCCTTTTATAACACAATATATACATTTTCCATTTTTGAAATATGTAGATTAAGAAAAACAACTTGTTTGGTGAAACTCTTCACTAGTGAATGAGAAAAGATGAATAATAAATGCAATCACTATTATGAACATGGAAATTAGTCAAAATATCTCAGGGTGAAGGTTATTATCATGCTTAAGATATTATCTCAGAAATTCTAAAACAACCCAAAAAACAAACAAAAACTATTATTCATTTTACTGTGTACAATGTTAAGAAAACCAGGTAGAATCCACTTTTGTGATTGTAATAAAAGAAGATTATTAATTTACATGGTTTAAATTCATTTGCTCAATAAAAGTCTCTTTAATTTATGTATTCATTTCATGAGCCTCGGAACATTACATTAATTCAATATAAAACCATGCTAAATACAATCACTACACCGTAATGAGTTGTGGATCACTATGTGGCATGTAGTTATATTGTAGGAACAACAAAGTAATAAACCAAGTGGACCTTTCAATAAACTCCAGACTTTAAAAAATCACCCATGGTTTTATAGAGGAAGCTTTAGAAGCATTGGATGAGAGAAACCTATTCTCTCAAAACAACCCAAATGTTTTAAGGAGTGTTCCTGTACATCCCTGTTATTTATAGAAAATGGGTGTGATTTCGTTGATGATTTCCCTAGGGTTAAGGATCGGGACATAATTTTTTAACGCTCAGCACTAACTCAAAGTTTTACATTGTCTCACAATACTGAAACATGTTCTTAGGTTCTAGGTTGTTGTAATATGTGATTGCATTTCTATATCTGGTGTGGTAATAAAATTTATATATCATTATAAAGTTTCTTCATACAATAACCAAATACTCGAATGCTATGAGCTAACCTATGAAACTTATCGAATTGTCTCTCTTGAGCATCAAGGCCCGCTCTCAAATTCCAATATGAGATCTTCAATATACCAGGGAGAAACCGAGCTACATGTCCAAAACACCCAGGCCAATCAAACGACAAGGATTTTGCTTATGTGATACTAAGAAAAAATTTGCAAAAATAAGCATGGGGTAATGGTGAGGGAAAGAATGAAAGTGTATTACATGAGTGATGAGACATGAGGATGCACATTGTCGATTTCTTCCAATATTTCTTCGAAGCCTGTAATTCCTCCATTCCAATGGATGGATCATGGAATAAACACAAGCCACCATTCCATTTTCTTGGGAAACCATATAGAATGGTGGCAGGAGGAATGAATATGGGAAATCAATTGACGCAGACGAACCCGCGATGCAATCAATCAATGCAGGATGAGCGGAAAATCTGATAAGGTTTCGCCACATCGGAAATGTTAGGCTTTTCCAACCCCATCACGAAGCCCTTCGAGCGTTGCAAAACAATGAGGGAATCGAAGTGATAGTGGGATTTGGGAATGATGAGCTTTGGAAGATTGCATCTGATTAAGCTGCAACAAATGGGTGGGTTAACAACGACATTTGACAAGTCTTTCTGGCCACCAACATGAAATACATCACAGTCAAAAATGAAGTTTTTTCAACTGAAAATCGCCAACATCTTCCTATCTCATTCCTACCATGAGAACCATTCAAACCGCATTCCAGAGTGCCAATCTGCAAAACGCCTTAAAATTTTCCACCACCCACGCCCCGCCTACTGTAGGAAATTGATATTCTCCCTCTGAGGAAGAATTCACTAATGAATTGAAGAGCAACATGAGTGATGCACTTAACTTTCTGGCAGAGAATCGGACTCCTATCATGGATATTGTGTATCCCTACTTCAGTTACATTTACAACAAGGCCCAAATCTCCAGCTCTATAAAAAATTGTTCGATGCATTGGTGGATTCTCTGATTTATGTCACGAAGAGAGCGGGACATACTGATATCCCCATCGTCATAACTAAGAGCGGGTGGCCTTCAGTGGGCAATGAAAAAAGCCACCATGGAACAAAACCAAGTCACCATCTCCCAGTCAAAAACATGGATCTGTTTTGAAGTCATCCAACACTCCTATTCCATGCAATCGTGGCTTCCAGATGGGAGCGTGAATGTGGAAGAGGGGTGGGAGACTCTTCCATTTGTGCTGATAGAGAGGATGGTGCAGCGGGCTCTCTAGCGGTGGGCCCAAACCACAAATTGATAGTCACATTTCACTACCAGTGTTGTATCAGCGACGAGCTCGAGTTCTGCGGCCTCACCCCCCCTTTGGATTGGAAACAAAGGACGATTTCAATGCAAAAGGAAATGGATGAAGAAACTTACCACCAGACCTGAAACCTGCCAAGGGAAGAAAGGGATTGTGCTCCTTTCCAATATACCCATCTAGCCCCACACATGCTCAATTCTATTATGTATATTAAGCATTGAAAGCACCCATAGTTCCAATAAACCCTGAATTCCTATCAAATATGTATTTAGCTTATGTTGGTCTCAATCTAGACTTGGTTATGGAACAAAAGGGGATGTTGGGATCGATCCACCCGCCTCCGTTTTTTTTAAGTAAATTGAATGCTATTGCTAGCCTCGGCTTCCTCATCTCTGCTTCTAGTCTTCTCTGTGCTCCTCTACTAAACCCTAAAATCTACAGAAAAGCTAACAGAAATAAACCCTTGGGTTAAAATGTTGATTAACATTGACTGTTGGTCCTCTGTAACATTTTGGATTGGTATTTGTTTCTCCCCAAATCCCTTATGCCTGCTGGGTTCTTCAGGAAGGCTGCCTCAATGGAGAAAATGTGTAACGAGTAGGTATATATTTTTGTCAAAATCTAAATAAATTTTATAAAGTAGCGGGAAATGGTTTTCAATTAGGGCTTTGGTCACAACTCGTTGTTCAATAGCATTTAGAGACAGAAATAACACGCTATTCTTTTATTTTTACTTTTAAAAAGAAATTTGGTCTCTCCACATTCTACCTTAATGTTGAGAGTAGATCATATGGAAGGGAGGGAAAGAAAATTTCAATGAAAATAACCATTTTTAATTTTATTATTTTCAAATTTCTTAGGATTTTAATTTATTGGGAGAAATTTCAGTTAAAAATTAGTTTTTTTATTTTTCAGATTTTTAATTTATTGAGAGAAATTTAGCTCTTCCACTTTTAATTCTAGCTAGATGTTGTCATGTATAGTTAAAAGTGTAATGTTTTTTTAAACATTTTGACTCCCTAAAAATAAACAAAACTTATAAGTATAAATAAAAGCCCAACATAATACAAATATTATAATGTTTTCTTAAACTTTTTGACCCAATAAAAATTATAATTAATTATAATTAATAATTAAACTAACTTAGATCCTTCTTAACTCCATATCTACCAAGTAGTGAGGAGTGGAAATAAATTTGATCCCCCTAAGTGCTTGGTAGATCTATATTTGAGGTGGATCTAGGTTGGTATAAAAGTAAGTTATGATTATTTAAAAAGAGAGAGAGAGAGAGTAAGAGAGGGGTGTCACAATGTTAAACCTTTTATTTTATTTTAAAACGTTCCTATATAATTATAAAAATTTAGTGATTAGTTAAGCATGCTATATAAATATAAAAAATTAGTCATTGAATAGAAATGGTAAACTTTGCTATTTAGGCATAACGATCTATTCTTAACCAACATGTTTTAATTTAACCCAAGAGAAACATCTTAAATTATAAAAAAAGCTGAAATGTCCATTAGTGGTAAGTAATGCTATATCATCAACACCCAACCATAGGAAACATTTTACCACCTCCTCTAAGCCAAGCACTCTTGAACAACTAACCACCCAATATAGAATTGTGTTGTCTCCATCAAGGCTGAATGATCATGTACCTAATGGAAACAAGATTCCACTTACATTTCATTGATCAATGATGTTGTCTTTTCATGGCTAACACATTATTCAGCACATTGCCAATTTACATATTCCTTTGCTAAGCTTGTGCTACAATGTTTTGTCCATGATCAAACCTTGTTAAGGGCATCTCCTCATCCACACCAAACTAGTACAACATCCTAATTGTCTCATGAAACAACCTAAGTCACTCACAAAGTATACCAAATATATAAAATCATTGTCCACTCTTATTCATGTTTACCCGACATGCCATCCATTGTGCCATTGCTAATGGTACCTCAAGTAAGATCATTGCATTCTCTCCTCACTTTAATTGTTAGCATCTTCATAAAAATGGCTCTATTGGCTTCTCTAATGGACAAGGAATTGATGGTGAACATACACTTTGTAATTTTTGCATTTAAATGTGGTGTTGATACCATTTTTCATGAGGGTAAACATCTAAATTCACTTAAGCATCTAATACGTCTCAAGAAGCCTAGTATTTTTATGGCATTGACATGGCATTACTATTTGTGCATGACCATCAACCTCTTGTATCACTCCAACTATGCCTAGCCAACCTGCCCTAACCGAACCGAAGTTAGGCTCCTTAAAAATATAGGAAATGTTGCAGTGCTTGTTTCATTATAAGTGATATTGTGTCATCACCACCCACACATAAACAACCTTTCACTACCTCCCTCAAGCCAACACACTTGAATAACTAACCACCTAGTGTAATACTATGTTGTCTCCATCTAGAAAAACTTCTTGTAATTCTTTAAAGGTCATGTACATAGTGGAAACAAGCTTCCACTTACCTTCAATACACTCATCAACTATGTTGCCTTGCCATGACTAACACACTATCAAACACATTGCTATATTGTTTTATCCTTCGGTGAATTTGTGTTGCAAGATTTCATTGATCATCCATCCTTGTTAGGCTAGACATCCTTCATCCTCATAGTCCACACCAAACTAGTTCATCATCCTAAATGTCTCAAGGATCATTGTGAGTCAGTCATGACGGCTATGAAACATATAAACCCTTTAACATGTTATATAGGATAACATTTCCAATGGCACCTTGAGGAAGGTCCTTTAACATGTTTTCTTATCATGTTATATCGGATAAAATTTCCAGTGGCACCCTTTATCATGTTTTCTTAGCATGTTATATAGGATAACATTTCCAGTGGCACCTAGAGGTGTGCCAATGTGTGCCAAGGAGTGTTAGGGAGTTCCACAAGAAGTTCTTAGGTGAACAAGGCATAGTATAGTTGTATTAATTGTAACTTTTTCAAACTATTATATTCAATGAAGGACTTGGTTGGATTCCCAAGTCTAAAAAAAGGTAAGGGTAGTTGTGAGGGCATGATAGCTAAGGAGTGCCATGACATGCCAAGGAATGAAAAGGTGTGCTAACACATGGAAGACAATGTCAATTCATGTTGAGGATTGTTAGGGAGTTCCAGGGGAACACAATGGAGAATTAGTTCAAAATTCTTGGTAATGAATGAATAAGAGTGTGTGCCAAGGAGTGTCAGTGAATTCCAGTTGTCCCAAGGATGAAGTGTTTTAGGAGAAGTTCAGAATAATAATTGCAAGAGGGTATTCTATGGTTGTGATAAGGTGTGGAAAGATTGATTTTAGATAAAGTGAGACTTTGGGTCAGACACAACATTGTTTTTCTAATGACTTGGTTGCGTTCCCAAGTTGCAAAAAAATTAAGGCTATCTATGAGGGTGTGACAACTATGGAGTGCCAAGGTGTTCCAGGGAATGTAAGGTTCCCAGGTAAGGCTAGTTGAGGTCATGAGTGATAATTTGTGCTTGGGAATGCTAATTTGTGACATATATTGAGAAGGCATGTAAAACATGCTAAGATGTTCCAGGTGTTAAGGCATGCCAATATGTGCAAGGGTGTGACAATGTGTGTCAGGGAAAATCAAGGAAACAAACGGAGAAAAAATTTGAACAACAAAGAGATGAACACATAAGAGGGTTAATAAGTCATCAATTTACCTTTTTCGTGGGGGACATGCTAGGCACACCAACACTAGGTGCAAATAGGTTCCAAGTGCTATGTGTTAGTGCATTCTACGTGCCAAATATTCCTCTATTGCTTCTCATCTACAAGTTTCCAATAATTGATCTCAAATAGCTTTAATATTAAACCATGCCAAAGCATACAAATTCATCTCATGAATGCATGTTAGACATGCCAAGAATTTTCATGTGCTAACATGTTCCAATGTGTGTCAGGGAGAGTTATGCATGTTATGAAGTGGTAGGGCCTGTCGAAAAGTGCTAAGTAGAGAGTGCCAATGCATGTTGAGGAGTGTTAAGGAGTATTAGGACAACACAAGGGAGCACTAGGTCAAAATACATGGAAGTGAATGAATATGAGGGTGTGTCAGGGAGTGACAATGAGTGATAGTTTTCATGCCAAGGAGGGAGTGAGAAGGTATTATAAGCTTTCACACACCTTATTGACCACTCAATTCTTACCATTCTCACACCATAACAAAAACACATAAAATTTTCATTCTTAAAATCTATTGTGTAGTTTCCTAATGTCATTCAAGTAGAATCTCTCAATTACTTATGTCAGTAATGGTGAGATCATTTTTTTATTCTCTTAAAGGAATTCATTCTAGACATGCACCCCATCAAACATAAATCATCGAGTGAAAAATAATGGAAATGAATGAATAAGAGGGTGTGTTGGGGGTATTAGTGAGTGTAAGGTGTGGCAAGGGGTGAGTGAAAAGTCATACTAGGGAATGCTATGGAATTTAAAGAAGTGTCATGGTGTGCTAATATGTGCCAGATAATGCCAAGGCATGCAAGGCATGCCAAGACATGCCATGTGTTAAGGCGGGAGTGTTAGCAAGTTCTAGGTGTGCTAAGGAGGGAGTGAAAAGGTATTATAGGAAATTCCAAGGCATGATAGAGTGCTAGGAACCATGCCAAGATGTTCCAAGTTCCAGGGTGTGCCAATGTGTGCCAAGGAGTGTTAGGGAGTGCTAAAGAAACATAAGGGAGGACTATGTCATAATGCATGGAAATGAATGAATAACAATGTGTGACAAGGAGTTTCAATGAGTTCCATGTGTGATAAGGAGGACTGACAAGGCATGCTTGGAAGTGATAAGGAATGATAGAGTTCAAGGGTGGGATGCAGCATGTAAGGAAGTGTTAACTAGGAGTGCCAGGGAAACACAAGGTAGCACTACGTCCAAATGCATGGAAATGAACACATAAGAGTTTTTGATTGGAAGTGTCAGTGACTTCCAGGTTTGCTAAGGAGGGATTAGCAACGTATCCTAGGTAGGGTTAAGGCATGCTAGAGGCCAGGGTGACATGCCAATATTTCCTATGTGTTAGGGTCTACCAACACATGCCAAGGAGTGTTACGGAATGCTATGGAAACACAAGGGAGCACTAGGTAAAAATGCATGAAAATGAATGAATAAGAGTTTGTGACTGGGAGTTTCAATGAGCTCTAGGTGTGCTAAGGAGACAATGAAAAGGTATGCTAGGTAGTGCCAATGAATGCTAGAGTGCTAGGGTGGCATGCCAAGATGTGCCAGGTGTTAGGGTGTGCCAACACATGCTAGGTAGTGTTAGGGATTTTCAGGTAAACAGAAGGAAGCACTAGATCAAAATGCATGGAAATGAATGAATAAGAGTGTGCGACAAGGAGTGTCAATGATTTCTTGGTGTGTTAAGGAGGGAGTGACAAGGTTATATTCTAGGAAATGCCAAGGTATGTTAAACTACCAAGGTGTGTCAGGAAGTTCTATGATGTGTTAGGGAGTGCAAAATCATTTCAAGGAATGTAGGGTATGCTAACATATGCCACATAATTCCAAGGCATTTAGGACATGTCAGGTGTTATGGCATGTCAAGATGTAAACTATATTGCTTAGTTTTTTTACGACCACAGTTGGATGTGATGAGCCTTGTCTTGGTAACTTGTTAAGTGGGATCAATTGAGATTGGACATGAGAAGTCTAAGATGAGTTACATGTAGTTCTTAGGTGAACAAGGCATATGTTGAATTTCCATGACACATGATAATTCGGGTTTGGTCTTAGAATATTTTAAGCAAACACAATCAAGTGCTACAACACATCAACTTTGCACAATGAAATCTACACAGATCAGGGAATCAATTAGTGTACATGAAAAATTTGAACTTTTTCAAACCTTTCTTCATTAAATTAAAAATTGTAATAGAATAGGATAGAGCTCTCGTACCAGTTGGGATGATTTCCCTTTACAATCACACTGATACAAGGAATACAACTAGGGCTTAGTGTTAGTCCTTTGACAACCAATATACCTTGAACAAGACAACACTTGACCCAATTTTTGATGGTGGACAAACATAGCCCTTTCAATCCACATGTCTTGAACACATTTGGTAGGTCCTCTTTCCTCCCATTATGAAATTCCTCAATCTGCCTATATCAATGAACTCAACTCCTTTATGTTACTGAACTCGGCTCAAAAAATGTTTCCCTCTATATACCTCTTTTTTCCTTTAAGGTCTGCAACACTTAATTTTTTCGATTAGTTGTTCACAACTCCGTTGTGAACAAATCTTTGGTCTACCCAATTTTTCCATACTGCTGCTCCAGAATGACAAGTCTAGGGATATGGAGGCTTCCCTTCTTCTCAATGATGCAATCCTCTACAATATATTGAACTAGGGATAGTTGGCCAGCCCACTTGACTACTACTTTAGTACTTCAAATTCTGCACGTCCTTAGGCCCAATACACCTACCCTTCTACTAGTCTTGTTTTCCTTCACAAGTACAGGACTTAGAGCTCTTCTTTGATAGTCACCTAAAAACCCTCCAATTGTACTTGGACTACCATCAATTTTCCCAACCACAGTAATTTTTGTTACTGATCTAGTGCCCACAACGCTGCCCTCATCTAGGGCTCTTCAAATATGCCACCTAATAGTGATTTGAGTCCTCTCAAAATCACAATTATTGTGTACAAGATTTTTGTTTTCCAATCTATGAACAAATATTAACTACTCATCTTATCATCATTTTAACAATTTGTAGATGACTGAACTAGGGTCACAAATCATCCATTAACATTCCATTGACTAACTGTTTATAGGCTGCTTCAGATCTTTGTCCAAAACTCTATGAACAGTCCAACAAAATCAACTCCTCTTCATGCCAACCCATTCCTCATATGGCACATTTCTTCTTCTCCATCTTCTACTCAGGTTCCACCTTCCTTTGGATTTTTTATCTCTGCACATACTTCTACAAACCATCTTCCAAATTTGTGGTGTATATTGCAAATATAAAACTCTCTCTAAGGGTCACAACCCCTCTTCTTCTATGCAGATTTGTCACAGTATTAATGACATACCTTATGGATTGAACATGCTAATAAGCCTCCCTAAATAGGGAATTATACTTCTATTCTAATTTCTTTAGAAAAAACTATATCCACCCATAGAAAAAAATACAACCCTTTCCTCCATAAGAGACTCGGCATAGCTCATATGGATCCATAGATTCTAGCCATTTCTTTGACTCAATCTTGACTTGAACTTTAGATCTTTATGACCCTCAAACTATAGTTACCTCAATCAATATTACACCTGTGACTACTTCTGTTCTGGCCCTAAATTCTAGTGCAAACGCTCCTCCATTTGTGTTGGTATTTATCATAGACCTTGCAACCTAGTAACCACCACAAGGTTGGGTCTCAACCCTCTCTACTATTTCAAAATTTGATGTGGAATTCACACAAAAACACCACTGAAATCACATGCCCAAATTCTACTGAGTCGCCTCTCTTGATATTTATCTTCCCTAAGAGAACCAACAATATGCCATCCTACTTCCTATCTCGAACCCATTGAGGTATGTGACATTCTTGTGAACCCTCACATGATGATCTTACTCTTGGTGGATGATCATGGCCTCCCTTTAGAAATGCTTACTCAACCCTCTAACTTGACCTACTTTAGGACTACATCTCTCGTAGCCTCAATAAAATGAGCACCTTCTCACTTTATGTTCTTGCCTTCATACTAAGGCCTCCTTAAATATCTTTTCCTAGCTAGGCTTCTTAAGAACACTCTAGAAATTATGAACTTTATCGACTTAGACCTTAAGAAATATTATTTTTTCTGTTTAATTTTCTTTTAGATTTTAAACCTCGTCTTGGGTCCAAAGCCCCTTCACTTGGGTTATTTTCCCACAAAACATTTCGTGGTAAAACTCACACAAACCCATATCACTAGGCTTGTGGAGTACTTCCCAAACTACACAATTTAATAACATAGTCTAGTTGTAGTAATCGTAACTTGGTCAAGCTCCTATAGTCAAGTGAGTACTTGGTTGGGTTCCCAAGTTAAAAATTAAGTAAGGGTAGTTATGAGGGCATGATAACTAGGAAGGTTTAGGGAATGCCAATGAATGAAAAGGCGTGCTAACACATGTTGGACAATGCCAATGCATGTTGAGGAGTGTTAAGGAGTGTCGAGGCATCATAAGGGATAACTATGTCAAAATGCATTGAAATGAATAAATAAGAGTGTGTTCCAGGGAGTGTCAGTGAATTCAAGTGTGCCAAGGATGAAGTGTGTTAGAAAAAGTTCATTATAGGATTTGTAAGAGGCTAGCCTACGATTGTGATAAGGGGCTCGACAAAGCAATTTTAAACAAAGGGAGACTTTGTGTTGGGAAAAACACTATTTTTCCTTTATCTATTATTTTTATATCACATGTGGCACACTTTGGCCGAATGCTCGTGTTTTAAACTATTTCAGAAAATTCCATATTATACATTGTTTGTATAAGTTTTGGGGAACTCGGCTTGTGTTGACTTATATCTTGTGTGTCTTTTGTATCTTGTGGTTCTTGCAAACTCTCACTTAATGCTCTACTGTTTATATGAACAATACATACATGTGAAATATTTCCTATTTAAGCTATGTTTCTTAGTTGTTTTATGGCCATGGCTAGATCTGATCCTTGTCTTGGTAAGTTCTTAAGCGGGAAAATTTTAGCTTGGACATGACTAGCCTAAGATGAGGTATAGGAAGTAGAAGAAGAAATAGTACAAAAGAAAAGGTCAGATATTCTTTTCCTCTGTACTAATTTTTTCTTTTCAAAAGGGTTGGTCAAGCTGGATTTGAACCAGCGTAGGCATATTGCTAACCACTGAGTTAAGTGGATCATTTATTCTCATAGGTAGAGTTGTATTTATAAATGATTCTAAATTGAATTAAATATATAGAAAATGTATGTGTCCCTGGCATTCTTAGGTGAAAAAGGCACAATATACTTGTTGTAGGTGTAATTGATCAAGTTGTTACAGCTGAAGCAGACCAATGTCACATGAACTGGAGTAGCTAAGGACTTGATTGGGTTCCCAAGTCATGAAAAAATGTAAGGCTATTTGTGAGGGCACGAGTGCCAAGGCATGCTAGGGAATGCTAACATGTGCCAAATAGTTCTAAGGCATGTCAAATATGCTAATATGTGTCAAGTGATAAGGCATGCCAATATTTGCAATGGTGTGACAATACATGCCAAGGACTATCAAGGAAACAAAAAGGAGAAACAAGTTAAAATACAAGGAAATGAACACATCATAGGGTTAATAAGTCTTCAATTTACATTTTCCAAAAGGGGCATGTTATGCACACCAACACTGTGTGGAAATGAGTGTCAAGTGCCAAGTGTTAGAGAATTCTAAGTGCCAAATCATCCTCTGTTACTTCTCTTCTACTTTCCAATAATTGATCTCAAATAAATTTAATATTAAACCATGCCAAAGCATACCGAGGCATCTTAATGAATGTTATTCATGATAATGATCATGGTCTCTTTAGGAATACATCTCTCTTTGCCCCCTTGATCAAATGAGCTCCTTCTCACTTGATGTTATTTCCTTCATCCTAAGGACCCCTTAAATATTTTTTCCTAGACCTATTAGGAACCCTACATAACTTACGGGTTTTATCCACTTATACCTTAGGAAATATTAATTTTCCTTTTTAATTTTATTTTATGTTTTAAACCTCATCTTGGGTCCAAAATCCCTTTGCTTGGCTTCTATTCCCACAAAGCCTTTTGTGACCAAACTCACACAAAGCCATCTTACTAGGGTTGTGGAGTACCTCCCAAGCTACACAATTCAAAAATATAGTCTAGTTGTAGTAACTATAACTTGGTCAAGCTCTTGTAGTCATGAAAGGGGCTTGGTTGGGTTCCTAAGTTGAAAATTAAGTAAGGGTAGTTGTGAGGGCATGATAGCTAGGGAGGGCCACGCCATGCAAAGGAATGAAAAAACAGGCTAACACATGTCAGACAATGTGAATACATGTTGAACTATGGTGGTAGGGAGTTTTGGGGCATATCAAGGGATAACTAGGTCAAAATGCATGGAAAGGAACAAATAAGAGTGTGTGCTAGGGAGTGTTAGTGAATTCAAATGTGTTAAGGAAAAAGGGTGTTAGGAGAAGTTTAGAATAGGATTTATAGGAGGAAAGCCTACAATTTTTATAAGGGGCTCGAAATAATAGTTTTAGACAAAGAGAGATCACTTTGTGCTAGGCACAACATTGTTTTTCCTTTATTTATTTATTTTTTATATGAAATGTGGCACACTTTAGCTACATGCTCATGTTTTAAACTATTCTAGATAATTGCATATTGTACATTTTTGTATATAAATTTTGGGGCACTCAGCTTGTGTCAGCTTATATCTTGTGTGCCTTGTGAATCTTGTGGCTCTTGCAAAATCTCAGTTAATGTTCTATTTTTTATATGAACTAAACATACAGGTGAAATATTGCCTGTGTAAGCTATGTTTCTTAGTTGTTTTATGACCATGTCTAGATCATGTGATCCTTGTCTTGGTAAATAGTTAAGTGGGAGAAGTTGATATTGTACATGAGTGGCATAATATGAGTTATAGGCAATTCTTAGGTGAACAAGACAAAATCTACTTGTAGTAGGTGAAATTGGTCAAGTTGTTCCGGTTGAAGCAGGCCAATTTTTTCACATGAACTACAGTAGCCAAGGACTTGATTGAGTTCACAAGTCGTGAAAAAATGTGAAGGCTAGTTGTGAGGAAATGAGTGCCAAGGCATGCTAGAAAATGCTAATATGTGCCAGATAGTGCGAAGGCATGTCAAACATGATAAGATGTGCCAAGTGATAAGACATGCCAAGATTTGCAAGGGTGTGTCAATGCGTGCCGGGGACTGTCAAGGAAAAAAAAGGGAGAAACAACTAAAAATACAAGGAAATGAACACATAAGAGGGTTAATAAATGATCAATTTACCTTTTCTAAGAGAGTCATGCTAGGCACACCAACACTATGCATGAATAGGTGCCAAGTGCAAAGTCTTAGTGCATTCTAAGTGCCAATTATTCCTTTGTTTCTTCTCATTTACTTTCCAAAAAATTATCTCAAATAAATTTAATATTAAACCATGCCAAATCATACTAAGGCATCTCAATGTGTTCCATACATGCTAAGAATTTCCAAGCACCAACATGTTCCAAGCGCCAATATGTGTCAGGGAGTGTTATGTATTCTATGAAGTGGAATGGCATGTTGAAGAGTGCTAAGGTGTGCTAGAGAGTGCTAATGCATGTTGAGGAGTGTTAAGGAGTACTAGGAAAAAAAATTAAGACAGAACTACGTCAAAATTCATGGAAGTTAATGAATATGAGGAACGTGTGCCAGGGACTAGTGTTAATGAGTGGTAGTTGTCATGCCAAGGAGGGAGTGACAAGGTATGATAAGCTTTGGTAAGGCATGCTAGGGAATATCAAGGCATGTAAAGAAGTTCCAAAGTGTGCTAGGGAGTTCTAGGGTGTGCTAATTATATGTGCCAAATAGTGCCAAAATATGTCAATACATTTCGGGTGCTATGGATGTGTAGGGTTCCAGGGTATGTCAATAGGTGTCAAGAAGTGTCAAGGCAACAAAAGGAAGAACCAAGCTAAAAAGTAAGGAAATGAGCACATAAGAGGGTTAATAAGTCAGGACTTTATCTTTTACAAAAGGGACATTCTATTCACACTAATAATAGGTCCCAATACATGTCAAGTGGCATTGTGTGCCAAGTGATAATGTATGTCAATTCATTCAACCAAGGTGTTCCAGGGCATGCTAGGGACTACATGCATGCCAACAGATGCTAGGAGAGTTACATGTTGTGCTACCGCATGCCACCATGTGCTTGGGCGTCAGTTTCATGAAAAGATGGTCTAGGTACAAAGATGTTCCAAGACATGTGAGGTGTTAATAAATGTTAGTGTGTGACAAAGCATTAATTTAACGTGTGCCCATTGTGTTGAGGAGTGTTAGGTATTTCTCATTAATAGCATTGTCAGAGCTTGATTATGTATTAAATAACATATTTCCTACACACACTAGTGGAACTTCATCTAAAAGGAATTTGATAGATAATAAACTTAATAGATATGAATCATGTGTTGACTCATAGGAAAACTCTATTCAACTAGTGATTACTTGAGGGAAATGATACACATTAATTACTTCTTAAAAAATAGACTAATTCTAACCACTATGGCATTGGAAATATCATAAAAAAAAATCCACAATAATGGCCTTAAATCATTATCTTTTGAAAAAAAATATATTAACAGGCATATAGCGTCATCAAAATCTCATTGGAATGATCAATGGTGACGAACATTTTTTGACCGTCACCAGGAGGAACGAAAAGAGCATTGGTGAGGGTCATTAAAAGTTTGTCACTAGAAGTGTCACCAAAGAGAGAATTAGTCATGGGCCTTTAACGACCCTCACCAAAAGTGTCATTGAAAATGGATTTGGTGACGAACCTTAAAGGACCATCACTATATAGACTTACAGCGACACTTTTTTAAGGACTGTCACCATATGTGACATCGGTGACGGACCTTAAAGGTCCGTCACAAGCACGACCCTCACCAATGTCCTTTTTTCTTGTAGTGAGCAGTCTCTCCTTCTGCATGCTTTTTAATATTCCCCCTTCATTATTCTTGAGTGAGCTTTCCAAAAATCACATCAAATGATGGGAAAGTATTATTGTTGCTTAAATAGTAGTAATGAAGGTTTCCCAAATGGGAGGGAGGCCTCTAAAAGTTACGATCACCAATTCTGTGACAAGCACAATTTCCCCAACTCTTTGCAATTGATCTCAAAGATGAGATATTCACATAATGTATGATTGCACAAACTCTCATTTATTCATCTTCATATCTTTGAGTTAATATTTCAAGGAGAGGATTTCATTCAAATTTTTGCCTTCATACATGCTAGTTATATTATCATATATGTCCTTGGAATTCTTCAAATTTTCAACATATACAAGTAAATTATCTTTAAATCATTATCTATAATTTGCTTTGATTTTAACTCAAATTTCTTGTTTTTATTCTTGGAAGCAACGAAAGAATTCTCCAGAGGCTCAAGTAATTTTTCTTGAATCAATTCTAAACCATCCAGTACAAGGAAAAGACCCTCTAGCGGAGGTTATATAGGAGGTTTTTAGTGTTATAAAATTGGCCAAAATTGTAAAAAAACATTTTCTACAACATCCATTTTTGGTAACAGAGGTTTTGATGGAGCTTGTAACAGAACTTCAACACAACTGAAAACAAATGGGTGGATGGAGGTTTTAACGGATGTTTTTCTCATTAGTGCACGCATCACGTGTGAATGCGCCAATGTGTTTTAACCTATATGCACCGGTATTGGAAACCTACCAAGCACCAGGATGGAAACAAATTTCAGAAGACCTGGGGAGTTTAGAAACATCCCGGTGCGTGTCACCCATAAATACTCACTGAGTCATTAATGTGTTAAAACACACTAGGCCATTAAGTTGTAAAAAGGCATTGACACATTAAAGGAAAACCGTAATGGTGCATGCAACACTTATTCGCTCGGGTCATAGTCGTCAATAAAGCGCAATGAGAATTCTAATTGGTATTGGTATTTGGTGTGGTGCTCATAGGTCATAGAAACACACTGGTACATAGTATCATACAAACACACTGGTGTGCAGTATCATACATATGCACTAGTGTTCATTTTCAATTTTTTAGAAACATTGACCTATCACAGTGCAATTATTGTGATTTTATAAAATTCCATATTCATCAAAAGTCGACACATATCTTAGAACAATATTCATATCAATTAAATTTATATTAGTGCATTTGAATGTGATGTTTGGATGAATTTCTCATATCATATCATCAGATTTCACATAAATTCATTATAATATTTAATCATCCATATGTTTAATAAGTGGTGTAACATTTCACGGTAGACACTCTTTGTCTTACAAAATGGGACAATTATTGGTATCCCTTTGTCTTTAAATTGGGACACTATGTCTATTACATTAAACAAAATGTCTTATTTCAAAGAAAAAACATTTCAAAAAATACAACGTCTTGCTTTGATATCCAAACATATTGATCATCATTCTTCACTCGAACTATTGTCACTACTCGAACTACTTTCATGACTTGGGTTATTTGGAGGAATGTTTTGTTCATTGTTTTCTTCTTCTTCAAGTTCCATCTACAAACATAAAAATAATGTGTAATGGGTGTATATACATTGCTGAGAATAATGAAAATTGCAATATTAAATAATATACATCAATGTAAATCGAAAATAAATGTACCACAACAAGTATTGACTAGTGAACTATACACATTATTTCAAAACAAAATTTCATGCCATCTTTCAACAATTCATTTGTTGGCGCAGTTCCATACTTTGTTTCCTGCAAGTTTATACCCCATAAAAAATCATAGATTTAATATGAATTTTTGTTTTTGTTTTAGTAACTATAGATGGACCTAAGTAAAACAAGATAGATACATGCAAATTCCACAATTAGTTTTTGATATGCGAACATATACTAACAACCCATATTTAACCCAATGTCAATCAATTCTTTTAATGGTTCTTCTTTGAATGCTAGCACCTGTTTGAAGAAATTCAATGATGATTGTTGTAAAACAACTTAAAATATACAAAAATGAAATCTATTTATGTTGTTATAAGGAAGTAAAAATTATTCACAAACATAGATATCAACCATTTTCTTCCTTGTCGTCCTGTTTTATGTGTTGAATGGGATCCATTTTCTTTTCTTTTCTGCAAGAAAATACTTGAAAATTAATATTTAATGCTAAATTATTTATTTATTGTACCTAATCAAAAAATTCAATGATTACATATTAGATTTGAAGCACTCGTATGATGCAATTATGTCAATTTCTTTGACCATATCCTTGTAGACATTTTTGGACATTCCTACTAGCATATTTCTAATGTCACCTCCTTCATCCTTTGATATTTTCATAATCTTCTTGAAAAGTAACATGACAATAAACTATTTAATTTTTATATTGATATATGAAAACTAAATATAACAAAACTGATATTTATAAATGAATGCTTTGTAGTAATATATACATATAATTCTAGAAAAACATTTAAAGGAATATTACTTTTTCAATCCTTTTTTTTGTTGTTTTACGTTTTTGCTATTAAAATTCCAACATGTCTTATTGACCAATTCTCTGGAAACTCTTCTTGTATTTTAACTAAAATTTGGTTCTTGGGATCATTGGATTGATTTTTGTATTCTAAGTGGAAATAAAATCTATACATTCATTCCACTAGATCCCTCAAAGTTTTGTAAAAGTTTTTCCCCCTTTCGTTAACCTCAAGCGCCACTCCAGATGAGCTAAGGAGAAATTCATTCTCATTTTCATGTTCTATTTTTTTTTCTTTTCTTAGAAAAACATTCCTTTTCTTCGTTTTTGGTCCCTATATAACATTAAACATATCTGAATTAATATATTTTTTGAAACATGTTATCTAATATTTTTAAGTATATTATTAATGAAAATTTAAAATATAAACTCATATTGGATCGATAGTATTTTTTCATTCACCTAATTCATCCTTCTGCAATTTTTCCATCAAGCTTTTATAATCTTCTAGACTTAGATCATAAATAATCTTAACAAGCTTCATCATTTTGTGGCTCTGCATGATACACACTAAAGAATACATATTAGTTAAACTTATATATAGTTCAAAAATAATAATTTTTGTAAATAATTTACGAAGAACTTTACTTTTTTTCTTTTCTAGATGTGCTATGAGTACTTTTTCTTACTTGAACTCTTGTCAGCCATTTCTTTATTAAGAAAAAAATTGTACCATTCATTAATATATTTAATAAATAAATCACATACTTTTCAGGTAAAAAAAAAAATCAAGAAAAAGGTGCGTCTATCTAAATTAGACGCCCGATGCGACTTTCACAACTTACGCACAGAAAATGGTGTGGTAGGTTCTTATAAACACATCGCCAATACAGTAGAAACACCATATGGTGCTATTTGTCTATAGGAGACCCGGTGCAGTATATTAATATCAGAGCACCGATTAACATAAACGTAAATTAATTAAAAAAAAATTATCAAAGAGTTTTTTTTGTCAATATGCGCTTGGTGTGCTATACTAAAATCATGCACCAGTGTGTTATTTTAAGTAGTGTGCATCGATTAACAAAAGCTAATTTTTAAAAAATGGAGTACCTTTATTGACAAAAGGCCCCGGGATACGGCTCTGCGAGTGGTCGTGGGTTAGATGTCATATATATATATATATATATATATATATATATATATATATATATATATATATATATATATATATATATATATATATATATATAAACCCTATAAATCTAAAATGAAAAACCTAATTGTGAATTCATATAACCCTGAAGAAGAAAGGGTTTAAAGTAAGAATGGATTTTTTTGTTTTTGTTTTTTTTCTTTTTTTCTTTTTTTTTCTTTTTTTCTGATTTTTAATTAAATGTAAATAGGAATAGAGATTGTAAATGATTTTGTTAGTAAAATACACAGTAAGATTTAAAATTTTTACTATGCATATATTAAATCACACATAAACTATAAAAAAACAATTATTACAGTAACATTTAACAATTTTACTATACTACAGGGTTTTTGTATGAATCACTAGATGTTTCAAATTCTGATTCTCTGAATAGTGCCATTGTTTGAAAGTATTTTTGTTGCTCCACAATGCTCTCATTCTCTCTTGCTCGAGGTATGTCTCTCGTGAAAATCCCTCCTGAAACATTTTTCAAAAATAATGAAATAATGAATAGATTTTACTATTTAAAGAACTTTTTTATGAAATTAGATTTCCAAAAATTGTTTGCTGCTCATTTTCAGTTTACCGTTTTTTTTTCACTTCAAAAAGATAAAGTTGTGGTTTTTTTCCCGATATTCGGTGTGTTTGTTAACTAACAACACTGATGCATTTGGTAATAAAACCACACCGGTGGTTAATAGTACAATAGAACTGATAATAATAAATCCTTTTTTAAGGCGCCAAAATTAATTTTAGGTATGTACACCAAATTTTTTATTTTTTTTCTCAAATGTGGGGAGAAAATATCATAATTATATCAAATGGACAATTCTTCAAAATCTCGCTCGTTCCATAGTATTTCTCAAATTCCATCATGGAGTTCTCCCTATCCATCTCCAGACGTAATTACTTCATATTTTATTTATATTTTCATTATCTAATTGAATTTATTTATTTTATCCATGTCGATCAGCTGAATAAAATTAATGTATACAAATTTTCACGTTCATGAAGATTCAGAATCGAGTTCAGATGCACAAAATATTTAAGCAGTTCCAAAATTTCAAAAGCTCTTATAAGGAGCAGCATACTGCAAGGCACGGTTGGTAGATGTAAATGGACATTCCTTTCACCCTGCAAATTTTAAAATGCCATCTTCTAGCCACAATCCTGGGACAATGGTTGTAATAATTGTTTGGTATAATGTAATTATTTCAACGTCAAACCAATTAATCATGGATTGACGTGTTTACTAATTAATATCATCGATTTTGTACTAATCATGTTCAAATATATTTTTTGAAATTATTAGGATTATAGTGATGATGAGTGACCTACCTACCATCTTCCATTGCACCCCACGACAATTTCAAATCAAGAGAAGGCTAAATTAAGAGAAAAAATCATAGAGGAATGATACCAAGAATGGTTGAATCAACCACCTATTCAATTCCCACTACGTCCAGATTCACCAATTAGGAATGACTCCAGTAATAGTAGTTCTTCACAACCGGGAAATGGAGGAAACAAAATATAGTTTGATATGAATGATTACTTAAGGGATACAACTACCATGGAGACAATGTTTTTAGATGCATTCCATAATGATGATCAACTAGGGGATGATGCTCATATTGCTGAAACATTTTTTGAAAGCCTTAAATTTTCTTCCACCACCCCTCTCTTTGGACCTGGAGGTTAGTCATAGTCTACCCATTTCGAGACAACGATGTTACTGTACAGCTTGAAAGAAAATTTCGGCTTGTATAATGCATGTTTCTCAGAAATTTTAAGGTAATTGACCATCAATTCCCTTATATTTTGAGAAATCTTGTCACATAATCAAATTACAAATGGTAAATTTTATGAACATTAATAATTATTGGGATTGTACATTTAATATTGTGCATGACCAACTACAGGTTATTCAAAGATAAGGTTTTTCCGAGTGATAATATCTTTCCCGATAACTGCGAAGAGGTAAAGAAATTATTGAAAATGTTGGGTGTTGAGTACATATCATATCATGCATGTCCAAATGATTATATTCTATATAGAGGATAATATGTAAACAAAGAGATATGTCTGAAATGTGGGCATGACAGGTATGATAAATAAAAAAATAAGGGTAAATCACGTGGTCCTCCTTTTAATATATTAAGGCACATGCTTATAATCCCAAGGATTCAAAGAATATTTTGTTGCAAAGAATTAGCTATGTTGCAGGGATGGCATGCCTCACATAGAAGTGATTTGGGAGTTATGCGAATCCCAACAAATTCAATTTCCATGAAGCATATAGAGGATACATGTCCAAAAAAACTGACGGATTAAGTACGAAGTCTATGAATCATCATAGCCATGGATGGTGTTAACCCATATTCCCTCTAGAACACTAACTATTCTGTTTGGCCCGTAGTAGTGATCAATAACAATAGTCCCCCATGGTTGTCTATGAATAATGAACATCTTATGTTGGCTCTCATAGTCCCTTGTAGAAGACAAGCGAAGAATATAGATGTCTACCTACAACCACTGGTAGATGAATTGAAGGAATTTTAGGATGGGATAAATGTATACGATGTATCAAGACCCATCATAGCATAGAGAAGTTTTATGTTGTATGGAATATGTGCTTACACGACACATGATTATCCAGGATTAGGAGTTTTCTCTGGTAAATTACATGTTTATTCATTTTTTTATACACATAACAATATTGTTCTGTATATTAATTATGTAATTCGTTCTAATTGTTCTGATCTTCATGATATTCTTTAATTTGCCATGCATATTATATAAAATAATTTTGCAGGTCTTGTAACAAAAGGGTATTATGGATGTAAATGTTGTGGAACTTCTCTAAAATATAGATGGTCCAATGAATTCCAGTGTATGATTGCCCCGGGGTATTCCTCCTAGAAGAACACCCTTATAGAAGAGCAACATCCACTTTCAATGGTAAATGAGAGAGAACCCAAAGGCCTGTAATAATGATACTAGTTGAATGGCTTAGAGTATATGAGAGAGAGAAGGATAAGGAGGTCATATAAATTTTCGATTCAAATGGGGAGCCTATGTTCGATGATCCAGAATTATTCAACACCTATGTTGAGAAATTTCCCATTGGTATGAAAAGTAAATCTATCTTTTATAACCTCCCATATTGGGAGCATATTAAGATTGCCCAGTTATTATATCCCATGCATATATTTAAAAATATTTCATCTTCTTTATGGAGGCACGTATCATCGAAAAAAAGTGACACATTGGCTGTTAAGAAAGATATTATTACCTTAACAACTAAAAAGAAACATTGTCCAAGACAACTAGAAAGTACAGGGTTAGAGGTTGGTCCCTCTAATTCATATTTCAATGAAGGTGATGTCCTGTGGATTTTAAAAATAGATGATGTTTCTTTGGAATAGGAAGTTATAATGGGTGTGAGGGTGTTATCTTCATATGGGTCTTCACTACGACGCTGCTTCACTGTGAAGACCATTTTTCGGGGTTGAAATTGCATGACCATTTGAATCTTGTAAGAGTATGTATAATATCAAATGTGTGATTTTATTATTTGTTATATTAATAAAATTTATCCCATGGGATCATAAAACATAACTAATTGTGTATATTATTGCATGTGTTTATAAACTTGTAGTGTCATTATCCTTTGTTCATGCGTGGGTGTGTGAAACATGACTTCCCCCAAGACCTAGGATGTTCGAGATCTAAATTATCTTCATTTGTGCATTGGATCACATCAAAGGAGATTCATGTGGTTAGCATTCCACAGTGGCGTCAAGAGATAGTTGAGATTGTTTGTATGTTTTAGAAGGAATTGCCAACGAGTTTCAAGGACTTGAAGGTTCATCTTCCAATTCACCTAGTAGATGAGGTTGAATTAGTTGGGGTGGTTTCTTGTCGTTGGATGTTCTTCTTAGAGAGGTACATGAAGAAATTCAAAGGTTTTGTTTGACAAAGGGAAAAACCTGAGGGGTCTATGGAAGAGGGGTACATATCATATGAGTCTTTCTATTATGCTAGTGAGTACATCAAGAAGATATACAACACAATAGGTGTGGTTATTTTAGACGATGAAAGGGATGAAGACAAAAGAGAAGGAAAGCTTCTCCGAACAAATGGAAAAGGGCGCTTGATAAAGAGTAAGCGACTTATAATTTTTCAAATTTACAAAAAGTAAATATTCACGTTGAACTTTGAGATAATGTATATTTTGATCTCATATGTACTATATGTCGGTTTGATTTCGTTAGTGAATGCAAAAATTGAAGCAATTAATAAATTTGTTCTTTACAATTCCGAAGTGACACAATCGTGTGTCACATTATATGAAAAAAAGAGGATGAAATGGGATAGTGACAGGAAATAGTTCAGATGGTTGAATGGTAGAAGTGTGACTTATCTCAATCATTTAAAAGAAAATATGCCAATTATATGCCCCAATGGTTGGGTTGCTGACCAAGTCAGAGAGAAATATGGTGTAATTGGTCATTACCCGCGTACTAGAGAGGATGCACTAAACATATGGATTGGGTGCATCAACTCAATAATAATATATTTATGTATATTTTAAACTTAATAATGCACCTTTGAAATGCAAGATCTATATTTTATAATTTAAGAGTTGGGTTATTAGACACATGACATTATGATTTTTTAACTTTTTTATAGATGCATTTTTTTCCATCTATGTGGGCATATGGACACCATTTTGGCACAAAAAATGCCAATGATGGACACATGACAGAAGACTCTGGAGTGAAAGTTTAGTTTAAGAAATATGTTCGAGCTAGGCACCATGATCAAAACCTAGTACGAGGGACATTAGGCTACTTCAGAAAGATACAAGAGATTATTAAAGTGGACTTATGTTATTTCTAGTGTGTTATTTTTAGGTGCAACTGGTGGGACACCTTTGATTGGAATAATGTAAAGGAAGATCGTTATAGTAGGCTGATATGTATAAACTCTAGAAAGATGTGGGATGAAGCTAAGGAGCATTATGTTTTACGAAAACACTACAACTAGGTGCTTTTTTACCCAGATGTGTTGGATAGGGATTGGTGGTTCATATTGAGACATGACCCTAGTTGAAAGCATATTTTTTAGAACAATAGTGTTATCATGCCAAGCGAGATGGAAGATAATGAGAGTGATCATGAGAACAGAGAGTGACATGGTACATGTGTTATTTCATCATTTATACGATATTTAAGATGGTTTTTTCTAAAGAAGATAACTTAACCTTATAGATAAGACTCTTTTTTTCCAAACATTATAATATTTATTTTGAATTAATTGATTTTCATTATGTTAATGTTAAAATCATCTCACTTGATAATTTGCAATTATGTTAATCTTGAAAGCAATGCATTATATAAGTTGTTTTTTTATGTTAATTCCTAAAATGATACAACTACTTGATTGCTTTAAATGGTTTTTCACTATATCATTACTTAAATAAATGCACCCTGTTATTTATATGTGTGTGTGTGTGTGTGTGTGTGTGAATGATATCTTCAAAATTTTTAAAAATGTATTAACGTATATTGTTATTTTTGGTATGTAAGATCATAATAAAATAATGATAATTCTAAACATGAATTTATTTGCATTATTTTTTAAACTTTATTATGTTACAAAAAATCATATTATTCTAGATTTATTATTTTACAATTATTTATATTAAGACAAATTTACGATTATGGTACTTTAACAATATGTATGGTATCCATTTTACTTACAGTAGTTATGGTTCAAAATTGACAATTAATTTACAAATTTACAAATTTTACAATTTTAATAAAATTGAATCATGAAAATAGATACAATTACAATTACACTTTTACAACTTCACAATACAATTACAATTACAATTTTACAAATATTTTACATACAATTACAATTAAAATTAAAATTACAATCACAATACATACAATTACAATTACCATTTTCCAATTTTAATAAAATTGAATCATAACAATACATACAATTACAATTTTACAATTTCACAATACAATTACAATTACAATTACAATTTTTCAAATATTTTACATATAATTACAATTAAAATTACAATTTTACCATTTTACATACATTTATAATTAAAATTACGATTACAATTTTGCAATTATACATACAATTAAAATTAAAATTACAATTACAATCACAATACATACAATTACAATTACAATTTTCAATTTTACAAATTTTACAATTTTAATAAAACTGGAACATACAATACATACAATTACAATTGCAATTTTACAATTTCAAAATACAATTACAATTATAATTACAATTTTTTTTATGTAACTTAGGCTAAGCTATATTAGATCATAAAAGAAACTTTACATAGGCATTGGGTTGAGATGGTAAGCAGTGCTTAGCCTATCCAAGCCTTATAAGCTTTCAAAATAGAGCAAGTTTGGGGCTGCCTCCTAGAAGGAAACCAACCCTTTAATAGCATCAAACAGTCATTATTTAAAAATTGTTCCATGACACATATAAAAACAGAATATCTATAGTATCTAATGCAATGAAAAAAAATAGAAAATAACCAGGCAACCACGCAGTCATCGTGTTCCCACATCATCCTCTGTAGCAGGGTCCTCCTCCTCAATGAGGCATCCATATTCATGTGTGAGGGCCTCCTCCTCAGCTATAGGCTCATGCGGGGGATTTGGGGGGCTGCACGGATGATATCAGCAACAGGGTACTTAGCATCTAGAACTCTGGTCCAAACATCATCTGAATCCATGATCCACACGCCTGTATCCTCCTTTGCGGGCTCGTGAACTGGGATTGGCTTGGTATTCCGAGGAGTGGGTGGCTTAGAGTGCGCAATGGTAGAATTCCTAGGGCCTCTTCTGCCCCTCTGGATCTCTGGAGATAAGACTATCTCATCCTAGGTGTGATCAGACCTTTTAGTAGCCTCCCTATCATGACTGCCAGAAGAGGAACCTTCAATGGATTCCAAATGGTGGTCTTGACCGCGTGATAGCGACCTGAGAAAGCACCTCTTTGGCTACCCCTGATGGTATTTTGACGTTGTCACAGAGCCATGGGGAGGCTAACAAGTAGTGGGGGGGAGACCGGGCACAAAGTAGTGAGGTGCACAGCAGGATAACACGCAACAAAGAAGCACAGTGGGGGGGCGCGCAACAGGGGGCGCGCAGAAGCGGGGCGCACAACAAGGGAGACCACCTCAGAAAGCACGCAACAGGGTGAAGAAAAAGAGGATGGTCTTTCTAGAGGGAGGTGCACAGCTGGGGGGCAGGCCAAAGGGGGCACATGGCTAGGAGGGAATCATAGGGAGGAGCACGTTGCAAGAGTGCACACGACAGGGGGCGCGTGTCAGGGGGAGTGCGTAATAGGGGGAGCGTGTAGGGAAGTTGAAGCAATAGCGAGATGGCCAGGGAAAGACCAAAGATGGATCTAGAGTCTGAATGGAGCAGCAAAGGGATGGTAGAAGGAGGAGTTACAACACCTTTTGCAGACCTGTGGCATGAGCGCAAATGCTATGCGGCGTTGTGGCATGCTCGAAGATGCGAGTTGGGACAATTCACTTGAGATTGCATGTGATTCAATGTATGGCAGGAGATCAGGTGCAATAGAGTATCGATGTGAATGATTGTTGAGTTGAGGTTTTTCATCAGGTTAAAGCTGGCTTTGCAGGGCATTGTCAACCTGAGCATGGGAAGATCTGGCTTCGCACGCTCGGGGCATGTCACCCACATCCGGGGAAAATTTACAATTTTACATGCAATTAGAATTACAATTACAATCACGACTTACGATTAAAATTATAATTACCAATATATAATATTTAATAAATATCATGATTTAATATTAAAAATAAACATTAGGATCGTGATAACCATCATACAAACATCATATTCTAAAAGGCACATTGAAATTCGCTAACATCATCTAATCATCATGATCATGACCATCTAAAAAAACACAAACATTATATAACATCATATCAACACAAAAATCAAATATACATCTCATGTTAAATAACTGCTATCACATACACATCTATCTACAAGCACATTAAATGAACATATCTAACATCACCTAACAATATACACATCATGATGAACACCAACATGTAAATTAAGTAAATCAACATGAACCTAAAATACATGCACTATATAAATATAAATATATATATATATACACCCATATATATATATATACATATATATATACATATACATATATATATATATATATATATATATATATATATAATGTAAAAAATATACAATTTTAATAGAACTGCATATAAATGTCAAATATTTGGTGGTACTACATCAATACTATAACTAGTACTCAACGTTTTCTTAGTTGATGGTGCCTCTTGCTCAAATGGATGTGCCTACTTAACTGGAGGTGCTTTCTTAGTTGATGGTGTCTACTCAGGACTAGGTGCTTGCTCAGGAGATGGCTGCTCAGGACTAGATGTTGGATGCTCATCTCCGGCACAAGGTGAAGGAGGAGGAGGTGGAGTATTAGAATGATGATCACTCCCCTTGTGATCATGATCATCCGATGAGCTCCTATGTCGCGCATCTCCATGGTGACTATCCCTCCTAGCCGCCAGTAGCCTGGATGTTCTGACGATATGATGCATAAGTCTCATCATATCGTGGGGCATGTCCCTCTAGAGCTCTATGAGCGTACGATCAACCTAGATCTCTCTATTCGTAGAAGGGCAGACTCCCTCTTCAACAAGTAGTCTAAACAATTAGTCACTCAAATCCATTCTGAATCAGATGTCTACCCTACGTCGCATGCCTACGGGTATCTACACCCAAGGACCAAGTGTGTCATCCTGATCCACAGCCTCCGTAATCTCCTCGTCATGATCTACATGATCATATGGTGGGGGTGGAATTATGTCCCCAACGAATGTGTCAATATCTACAAAATATATAGTAAACAACAATAATTAGACAATTTCATTAAAAAATTTAATAAAATATGCTAAAGAGCGTGTTAGAATAAATTTTATTCTACTTAATTAATACAATAAAATAAAACTATATTAATTTAAAGAAAACAATAATATTACCTCTAGCATCTGGTGGCTCATCTTGTTTGAAGAGGATGTTAGTACACCCTTGCCAATCCAAACCTGTGTATGAACATGGAATCATCACGAACATGTGACCATCAACACTGGCTAGCAGCTCTAGTGCATCAATAATATCCTAGCTGTATAGTCGGACAGACCCCTCTTGGGTATCATCTGGCCCCACATTTGTATCCATACATGTAACATCGACCTATGAGGCTGGCGGACAAAAGTAGGTCTCTTCTCCAGAAACCTCTCAAAAAATAAACAAAATAACTCTGAAGAAAAAGGGAAGTTCAACCTTCCACATGCCTGAGAACGATATCTATCTAATGCTATACAAAACTGCCGCAAAAAAATGGTAGACCATCTCACAAGTCATGGCATCTGGAATAAAGAATCAACATAAAATAAAACAGGGAAACTAATGCGATGCTCGTCACTAGTATAGTGTTCAATGGTCATCAGTAGTAGTGAGGGGCACCTCACGTCCTCTGGACCAAACAAAGCAATGCATAACTAACCACCAGACACCTTAAAATATGCAAGAGAAATTATATCATCCCTAATGTATCTCTGGGAGTATGCCAACTGACTCCCTACTAGATAATCGATGGGGACATCCAGGAACTGGGGAAAATCTTGCCCTCTCTCAGATAGGCTAGTAACAAAATAAATTTCCTCCTTACTGTGCTCGTACCACTGGCCAGGACTGACCCGAAAATCTTGTCGATGGGCATCTGACCTATAGATCAACTATTCTAATAACCCATTGTGCCCCTTCAGGGATGTAGCCTCCTCGTATTACTTAAGGAGGACTACCTCTCTTAATTATGATTGGGTGGGTGTCGTAAAAGGGCGAGAGTTACAAAAGTCTATCCCTGTCCTATTTCTCCCACTGTTTTATCATGTTATAATGGTCCTCCATATGATCTTGTTGTTGCCTTTCCTCTCTCCGTTGACATCGTTGAATGATTTACATATTAAATACATTTTTTTTATTAACTGAAAAATATATATAAAAATATATTTTTCTTGAAAAAAAAACATTCGGTGAGCCTAAAAAAACAGTCACGCACCTCTACCGATGCGTACCTATTTATCACGCACCACTCACAGTGCACATGAAAAAAATTCACGCACCACGAAAACAGAAAATATTTTTGTGTCATGCGTTGACCACACTATCCAACCCGAGGCGGTTTTTATAGCGCAATGCGCCACCCAATAGCCATATATAATTCTCGGTGCATTCCGATAAACAACCGCACCACTGTATAGCCATGCATAGAGTGTTATTTTTAAAAAATTTAAATGCTTGGTGCAACTGGAAATCGACATGCAGTGCACTATTTTAGTGTTAAAGCAGCACAGTCTTTCTTGGTACCACATAGAAACCCGATGCAGTTTCCGTTAACATCATTCACGGTGTAACCTATAAATTTGCAAGTAGCACGGCGAATGATGTGAGCCAAACAGCTCGAATGAATTGCGCAAATTTTTTTTAAACGGTAAATTTTAACTCAATTTGAGAAATTAATCAGCTAAAAGGTTAAGTTGGTGAGAAACAAGTATATTACCTACACATTTTCATGTTGAGGACGCATATTTGTTGAGGAATACTAAAAATCAAATTTGCCTACTATTTTGGAAAATTCGAACTCCACACAGTGAGCAATGGACAGAAGCAATGCGGGCAATGGGAACACCAATGGCAGGGTGCCTCAGAGAATAAAAACTCACACTGATGCTTGAGAGCTCTAGAGCATTGTAACAAGTAAAAAATATGTTTTTTACGATCAGTAATTTTTTTAAAATTAACTCTTTTTCAGTGCGCTTGATTATGAGACGCACCAGGTGGTTGTATCAATGGAACATCACACTTCTTTACAGTGCGGTGGATTTCCGAGATGCACCGGGTCGGTTTGTACGGAGAGACGAGTGTCTCGATGTGTCATTTGATTGTACGCATAAGTGCATTGGATTATTGAGATGCATTGGGCTGGTTTGTACAAAGAGCACAGTGTCTCAGTGTGCCATTTGATAGTGCGCATTAGTGCACTTTATATAAAACACATCGCTGCATTTTATGATTAGAAATGGACCGCAAAAAAAACATCCGCAAAAATATCCACTCGCCAACCTCCTCCAGTGACCTCCGCAACAAATGGATATTTTGGGTATTTTTATAAGGGCTTCCTCAAAAGCATCTGCTAGAGCATCTTTTCCTTGTAATGATCATTCTTAGCAGTTATAATATCCAAGCTAATTTTCCATCGTACAAGTTAGATGAGTCACCCAAATTATCATCTTCCTTGAAGAAAGAAGAAGACATCTTTACTTGATTACATAGGCTCCTTCAACATTCCAAAGATGTTGGCTTCAAATCTTATCTCCTTTCGGGCTTGTCCTTTACCCAAGCTTTGATGCCATGTTAAATTTTAGATTATTCTATGTTATTTTAATTAATTTATCCCAAAGAAGTATTCAATTAACAATATTTCATCAATAACTAGTATTTTCAATCATCAACAGTAATTGAAGATAAAACACTAAATGAAATGACAAAGAAGACAGTCAAGACATCAACAAAAGACATCACATTTTTGGTCAATGACTAGGGAAAATCCCACTATAGGGAAAAACCTTTGTAGTTATTCTTATATTAGATTGTCATAAAATTTTCAACATAGAGTACAATGAGTCAATATAAAATCATCCAAAAAAATTAACCCAAAAACATTCATAAATATGTTCCCAGCATCAATCCAAATTAGAGACAACTTTTCCAGTTTACGATCAACTATGGTCAAATGTCAGTTTGTAACCCTAAATTTCAACCGCATAGACGATAGTGTGTGTGTGTGTGGTTGAGTGCTTTGAACCACATGGATGAGCCTACGTGCTTGTGATTATAGCTGAAAATTTCATGTGTCAAGCATGTAGTCATAAACCAAAACACTAACACATGTGTGAGATTCAGACCTTGCAATCTTGGAACTGTATAAACCAATTTCTTCGACCCAACCTCAAACTTTTTCAAACCAATCAATGAATAAGAGATTAAGATGCTTGGTGATGTCTAAATGAGCTTGAGGTCACTGGTACTTATAGGTTTCCAAGGGTGTCCAATTTCCTATTAGGGTCGGCCTCTCCTTTTGTGCACATGTGGGATTTTCTTCGAAAATAAACTTTCCCTTGTCGAAATTCAGTGCTTCAATAGTAAAAATTGGTCATCTCGAAAGGATGAATCTAGTCCCATGGTTGGAATTTGTCACTGAGCTGCCAAATTAACATATGTAAATGTTTTTTGTTCTATTTTGGTACATATTTAGTAAACTCTTCATTTTTTTTTGAAAGTGCCATTTTGTTTTTCATTTGGTTTCCCTAAAAGCATACCAACACAAAGCTATGGATTTTTAATGCAAATCTTGCTTAAATGAACATAAAATTAACTTCACAAAAAAGAAGAGAAATAATGAGTCTTTATAAAAAGAATAAAAATGCAAACGAGTGATTAGAACTTTGAAGTTCGCCTAGATAGAAACTATGTGGAAATTGAGATGCATTTTTTTAATTGGTTTCAATCCTTTTGACACCATTGGGGTGAAGCTCTGTGGTTGAACCAACCAAAAGTGAGCCCTTTCGTTGGATCTTCCTAGTACAAATATTTTCTGTACTTAATAGTTAATGAACACAAGACTCAGTAGTTGTGCCAGTAAGAAATGATCCCTTCGGAAGATCTTCCTGGTATAAATATTTTGTAGATGTAATAGTTACAGATCATCACTATACTTAAACCACATAGAATATATATAAGAAAGAAATAATATATATATATATATATATATATATATATATATATATATATATATATATATATTAAATAACATATTATATGTTATTTAATGTTTCATATTTCATTTTTAAAATTTTTGAAATTTATTATATTGATAATGACATTTTTAAAATCTTATTAATATTATTTAATATGTCAAATTTGTATTTAATTATATATTTTCCTTTCGCAAATTTCTTAAATTTTCAGAAATAGTTTTTATTTCAAATAAGTTTGTTAAAATATTAAGAAATAGTTTTTATTCCCAATAAAGGACTTAGCTTTTAGTGTATACCGATAGAAAGTTGTATATTTTAGTTTTTATTTTCAATACATTTGCTAAAATATTAAGAAATAGTTTTTATTCCCAATAAACAACTTATCTTTTAGTGTATTTGGTTAAAAATTTGTATATTCTATTTACTTATTTTTGAAAGTTTATTAATCCATACTTGTATTAAATTTGTATTTTCAATAATTATTATTTTTCATATTTATATAAATGCAAAATCTAAAAATACTTTTAAAAACATCTAAAAAAAATATCTATAAATATTCCAAACACTTGAAAATTTAAAAATTTATATAATTTAAAATAAAATAAAATATATATTATGAATTCAAAACCAGCCACTACCCATTTTAATAGAAGAGATAGGGGAACATCTCTTTTAAAAAGTTGTGTTAGCGTAGAAAACTACGTATTTTATAAATTTTGAACTCTTCCTGCAAAAATTTAAAATATTTTAAAATTTCTTATTTAAATCAATGATGATGAGTTTTAAATAATGTTGTAAACGCTCAATCAAAATTAAAGTTACAATACTAGGTGGAAGGCTTAACTTGAAACTATCGCTCCATCTAGAGTTTTAGGAGACGCACCCACCTTCATAGATCGTGAAAATGTATGTTAAAATCGGATGTATATGTCTCTTGTAATCGACCAAGTTACATGATATTCAATAAATCAATTTTAGGAGAATAAAACATACCCCAAAGGAGGCCTATCGCATTTAAATGAAAAGATAATATTGTCTATTGTTTTCCATTAAATTGAAAGGAAGCTTAGTAAATGGCAAACCAGGCAGATTTCAACCTTATCTCGTAATAGGACGTAACCATATTTCTGATTCAATAACTACCTTTTTTATATTGCCGATCCACAAAGCAAGCGAATATACAACTTCAAATTTCAACAAGGGAAAGTTCAAATTTTAACTTTCAATGTTTCCATGGGCGGGAAAGTCAAAAGCATCGCCAACGGAGGCATTTCAAATCGAGTGTTACGCAGAGACATGATGATTTCCAGGGATTATCTGCCCCTCCCCCAACCTGTTTTAGAATCTTGGACCTTTGAGACTGCCTGTTTCCTGAAATTCAGGAAATTCTGAGACTCTACAGATCGAAGACGAGGTATTTATTAATTACGGTAATGAGAAGCACTCTCGGCCCTGTTGCTATGCCGTTTAATAAGCACTTTTAAACGCCTATCCGCTGCATATGAATGTTCGTCATCGGATTACAGACAGCAGCTGCAAAAAGTGTAAAGTTGGTTTTTCATCTCCATATACTAGGAAAGATAATGACTTTCTCTTTCTGAAAGCTCCATGAATGAACAATTGTCTCTAAAGTCTAACTTTTTCCTTCCTTTGAAAGATTTTATTCACTTTCGAAAATGATTGAAGATCCCTTTCCAGGGAGTCACGTAACTTCTTATAAAATTGCCAATTTAGGAATTTTTTTTGTTTTTTTTGTTTATATAGACTGTATATTTTGTATATGCACTAAATATGGAACAAAGTCAATACCTTAACTAAAGACACAGAATTTTCAATTGCAATAAAGATGCCCACAAAACGGTAAGCTTCATTGTGATTATGTTGAGTTACTCATCCTAACACGCAAAGCTACAATAATTCTTTTTCATTCAGTTTCCTTAGGGTTCGGCAATTCTACACAAAGAAGGAAAATATCCTCTAAATATTATATTAACCAGCATACATGTCCCGGAAGGAATCTTCACTGCTCTAGTAGCAATTTTCAACTCACCCGTCGTTCGAAATTGTCAACCAAGTTAAGGAAATCCAAAATTTATGCCTTCATTTATGATATTTCATATTTTTTCTCTGTGGAGGAATTACCGTATTTCTATGGAATTTATGCCTTCATTTATGATATTTCATATTTTTTCTCTGTGGAGGAATTACCGTATTTCTATGGAATCTACAATTTTCACTTTCTGGAATCTACAATTTTCACTTTCTGGATCCTATTTGTATTATAAAGGGTGGACACAGGTTCGATTCATCTAAGCTGAGTTTGAGGAGGTGTCGGAGGAATCGCCACATTTCTATAATATCCATAATTTCCACCTCGAAATCCTAGTTATCATCTGATCCTAATAACCACAAACCTCTTCACGTGGAATAAGTAACTGCACATAATTTTGCCTATTTGAAGCACCGGTGCAAGCATAATGAAGATCTTTTAGGTCCACGCAAATTACCTTTTCCAACAAGAATGAGTTCGAAGTTTTGGAAGACAGTCAAAGGTAAATGTAATGCCCTGGATCCGTTCACCTCAGTACTGGAGCATGCCATTCCTCCACAATAATGAAAGTTAAACAATTAGATTCTGCTTACCCATTGAAAACCCCACGATGGTTTCACCATTGAATGCAAATTATTTGCTGACTACCTTAGGTTTTCCATGCACAAGCAGATTTATTTCAAGGTTTTGGTGATTTTTGGTATTTATATATTTCTGTCTTGACCATTACTAAGAAGAAAATGAACATTGCAAAAATAAGAGCTAATTCTCATGAGCTTTTAAGGGAAACCAAGGGTTGGTGTATTCCCATAATACCATGGGATGAAAGAATTTTCCATCTTTACAATACTATTAAGGTTGAAGATGTAACGATTTTCTCTTAGATTGACCAACTCTTACTCACATCCACTCTCATTTCCAAAACATTTTCCACACTACCAACCTTCTTAATTTGATAAGTCCACAAAACTATAGTGATATTGGAGTTATTTTATTTTGCATTTTCTATTTATTTATAAAATAATGAATTATTTTTTATATAGTTGTTTAATTGTTAAGTGTATATATATATTCTTATATAAAAGAATATATATTAGCTTAGAAGGTGAGCTCTATTGGTCGACTTCCCATAGGTATAGAAATTCACTAATGGGAGGTCACCAAAATACATACTCAATCATCAGAGTTGATAGAAGCTAGGTTGTCTCGACCCTTCCTAGGTGGAGGAGGAGGGCAAAACGAGTAGATAAAATGTTGCTCAACGTGAGGCAACCAAGCTTCCAATTACTCCATCTTGTCTATAATGCGAATATGTCCACACCAAAACTCCACCTCCTACTCCCGAGGTTGACACTGGAAATATTGGAGTTGCACCAAGGATACCATGACCCCCTTATGCTCCTCCCGGCAATTTTTCTCGTAATATTCCAACTGTATTTTCACAGACTGTCAAGATTGGCCATTGGTTGCATGAGAGGGGTTGTTCTGCTTCCTTTGTGGTGGTCATTGTTCACATCAGGGTCCCTACAGACTCTGAATTACATCTGAGCTCCGCCTACCATTGCCCGCTTCCAGTATCAACACCAGTGGTTGGGTTGCATAGCTGGGCCACTTCCATCTCCACCCAAGCGGGAGCTATGTCTTGGTGCCATGCACACATCGTGACATAATACCTCTTTGAATCCTCAGATGCATTCACTTTTTTCTTAGGCCACCAACACCATTGTAACACCTGCTAAGGTCACCAAATCAACACTTTTCCACAATGGTGTTAAAATATTCCCCTTGAGTCCAATGAGCAGGACCTCTTGACCCCCTTCCCATTCTATACTAGTCGCCCCGCCCAGGTTTGACGCCTGTAATCAATACCACCCTTTTGGTTGAGCAGCTCAAAGGTAATAGCCCACCAAATACTGCACACTTCTACACCCTTAAACTTAGTAGCCACCCAATACCACATTACCAAAACAACGAGAGGTAATTGGGGTAAAAGCTTCCCCAATTCCCCTATAAAATTCCACTAGCTCCTCCAGCACATCCAAGAATGGACCTGATAATAAAACTTGCAATAAACTGCAATTCGGTCAAGTCACCAACGGAGGGCCACCGACGGGTTTGTCTTGATAAGCTTGCTCTATCAGGAGGATGTCATAGAGAGAACCAAAAGCTATACAAGAATAAAGAGTCGACGAATCCCTTCTACAACTAGATTCCACCTCTGTCATGATCCAAAGAGAAACGAGTCACCTTATCACCCCTCCAATACTCATCAACAAGGCATCTCTCTAAGTCTAATGCCTCAGACTACCATCGACAAAGTATCATTACAATACCCATCGAGTTATCTAGAACACTTATTTCCCATCGACCTTCTCTTAAATTCAAACGTGCGTAGCTAGCTGGGTTCACATGGATCGACTGTAGCGTGACCTGTCACGTATGCCTCTTGCATGTCATGCACATGGGAATTACAAGAGGAGGAATGACACAACCTCCAGTGTCCTCATTTATCCACCCACATCGGGGTCCTAAGGTCATTCGCAAGGAGTCGGCCCAACTCTTCCATCTATCAATCAGAATGTGCTAGTGGTCAGGTATGCAAAATAGTCTGCTCTATAAGTTCATTGCCCCAATTGGCCAGCTGATATGCCACTTGGTTTCCTTCATGCCACATATGTTCAGTGATGAGATATATGAAGGTATGGAGATGGCTTTGGATTTTCCCATTAAGAGCCTCGAGGAATCTACTTTGGCATAGTTTTAAAACCGAGGTTTCACTACTTATTTTCATAATGAGGGTGATTGCGATTTGGAAGTCTCCAGTGATTTGAAGATTGATGGATCCCGCCTCCCGAGCTATACTTAGGCCTCCCTCAAGTGTGACGAATTCTACCACATTATTGGTTGAAATTCCATGGGATTCAGCATAGACCTTTAGGGTCGCACCTCGATTAGAATGAAGGAAACCTTCCAGGTCGTCTCTGGATGGGTTCTCTTTGGAAGCTCTATCGAAAATTAGCTTGGTGAACCCTTCAGGCTGGAGGTTGAACCTGTTGATAGATCGACCTATGTGGGGTGGGGTGCAAGGCCTAAGTATCACCATCCCCTCCTTAAGATCTAACTTAGTTAATATGTTGGCATCTAGACCCTCAACCTTCAAGTCGTCGGTATACCATATGTACGACATGAGAGTTTCCATGACATTATGTCGAATGGTTTCCCAATGTTGGCTTCCAGAAGATTTCTTATCATGAAATATCTTTCTATTGCGATATTTCCAAAATTTCAACAAAATAAATCCTTGGACAAGGATCCAAGCTCTGCCAACAATTGAGTTTTTAAATAACTTCAAGTGCCATAACTCCAGATATTCCTTGATGCAATTGGGGGATCTATCATTATGCTCGAACGGGGGGAGTAAATTACTCAATAGGTCCTATGCAAAATCACATTAGTTAAAAATATGTTCTAATGATTCCTCACCCACCTCACAAAGGGGGCAACGCGAGGGTCCAGATAATCCTTTCTCCCTAATACGATCAAATGTTAGCAGTCACTCGTGACCTATAAACCACATGAAAAAGGATATTTTAGGCCATAGTTTGTGGCCTAGAATTTGTTTCCATAGAGGATCAGGTTCCACCTCCTGTGTGGTTGTTAGGAGAGTGTAAGCCTCTTTTATAGATAAGGGTCCACTTGTATGATAACCTGATGAGATTTTGTTAGGTTCATGGCTTTTGTGAATGGTTATCTCCTGGAGTGCAGACAGCAATGAATCCAATGGGAATGGATGTTTGTGCACCGACTAGTGCTCAACTTGTTTCCATGCTCACCATTCTAATGTGGGATTTTGGTCTGTCCATAAGTGTGCTACTATAGAGGCTCCACTATCCACAGTGAATTCCTGAATTTCTTTGAGCTCCTCTTTTTCTTGTAACCGAGGAAGCTGCATCCAAGTTTCTTTCCACCAAAGAGTCGTTTGGTCATAGATAAGGGATTAGTTTCCTTGTGCCATATTCCATATAGAATAAGCATTTGGAAGGTTTTTCCCTATGAGAACCAGTCTTGCAAACATATTTCGAGTGTACTTGTGAGACCATATATGTTTGCATAACTTTGAACCACCTTGCAACCATATCCACAACAATTCCCCCCCCATGACATGATGAAGGATTGTTGGATATATTAACCTTATGCTTCCTTGTAGTTTGGGAAAGAAGGCCTTATCCCATGCGACCAAAGATTATGTATTCCTTGTTTGAACTCCCTTCCAAAGGAAGTTCCAAAACTGGGAGGCCATATCGTTAATAATGCACTGGGGGGTGGGAGTGTTGAAAACTGACATATGATACACTTGTAGAGATTGTTAGATGGATTTTAATAGAGTAACCCTGGCTTTCAAGTTTAAAGCCCTCAATTTCCAGTTGGTAAGCCTTCAATCTATCATATCCAATAAGTCGCTTGAATAGGTCGATTGGAGAGAGTTGATGATAAGGTTCACTCCAAGATATTTACTCAGGAGGGAGCCAATCTAGAATCCAAGAGTCCAAGCCAAAAGAGTTTGGACTCGACGGTTAGTGTTGAAGAAGTAAATGTCTAGCTTATCTCCGTTGATCTTAGTCCCTTATGCATCATAGAAGCCTTCTAGGATAATCTAAAATGTCTGATCCTCAAGAAAAGTGGGTTGACTAAACAAAATGTTGTCCTCAACAAATTTTTGGTATGTTATGAGGGGGGGCATGGGTTCCTAATCCTAGACCCCTGAGTTCCCCTGTTCTTATTGCATCTTTTATGTATTGAATTAACCCCTCAACAAAAATGATAAAAAGGAAGGATGAGATTGGGTCACCCTGTGTGAGGCCCCTAAAACATCAGAAGGTGCGGGTGGGGAAGCTATTCATTAATAAGAAATAGAATGAGTTTTTGATCAAATATTGAATCCATTTAACCTGTCCGGTCGAAAAAAAAAAATAGAATACATTGAGAAAATAATTCCAGTTAAGACGATCATAATCTTTGTATAGGTATAGTTTGATGATCATACCTGGCTTGTGGGAAGTTTTTAGCAAGTGAGAATTTCATGAGTTGTAATAATGTCATCCATGATTTTCCTACCTTCCACAAACCCTGATTTCTTAGCGCCAATGATGTTATTCATTAAATGCTTTAATTGATATACCATAACTCCTGAGACAATTTTGTATATGACATTCCAAAGAGAAATAGGCTTGGAGATCCTTGGGCCTGTCGTTTCTTCTTTTCTGGGGATTAATTTTAGGAAGGTAGCATAAAGACCTCACCAAATAGTTTTCTTCTATCAGGACTTCTCCATCAGCGGGTGAATATCATGGCCTAATAATGGCCATCCTTCTTTAAAAAAATTTGTTGTGAATCCATCTAGGCACGGGGATTTCTTATTAGGGAGGGCTTTGACAACTTCCTCCATCTCCGAGTAGGGCACTTGCCTCATTAGAACCTTGTTCTGATCTATGGTCATAAGTCGCAGAGTGAATCGTTTAACCCGGTTGATTGCGTCCTCTTTTAGACATCCAACTCAGAGAAAATTTTGGTTGTAAAAGATGAGCTCGTTTGCAATTTCTTCATGTTGAAGCAACCTTCCTCCCTTTGAGTTGGTCAAAGAGGAAATCTTGTTACCTTTTCTATGTTGTAGCATCGATCTGTGGAAGAATTTAGTGTTACGTTCCCCTTCCCGTAGCCAATAAATTATTGATTATTTTTTCCGTATTATTTCCTACTACTTGTGTCATTGTTCAATGTCATTGTTCAAGCTCATAAAGGACACACCCCTCTTCTTCAACTAGCTGCTCAGATCGCCCTGCTTGGATGATTTTTTGTTGTATCTATTGCATCATTCCCTCGAGTCACTTATTCTCTTATTGAATGTTACCAAAGTACGCCTCGATCCATTCCTTAATATGTTTCTTCAACGCCTTTAGTATCCATTGGAATTTATTCATCCGGCATCTTCCATGGACGTGATATCGACCCACGATTTTTTCAATTTCTGAATGAAGTCAGGTCTCTGGAACTAGAAGACTTCGAAATGAAATGGGCGGTTCGTTGGAGCCATTTAAAGATCTATTTCCAATTGAATAGGCCAACGATGGAAGCCTAGGTATTGGCGGATGACCGCTTCAAATAACATATATAGATGAAGTAGGCGCTCTGATAAAAATAATGTGTACAACCTTGAAGCTATCTGCTGCTTACCACCCTCCCCTGCCCCCCCGCCGTTGAATATTCCAAGTGAAGAGCCCATTGACAATGTCCACATCCTCAATATTTAGCTCCTATATAAATTCTTAGATAATCTAGGAAGAAGGATCTTAGTGACGAAGGCTTCCTTTCTTCTCAACCAGATGTCAAATCATACTGAAGTTCTCGACTACAATCTATTACCTCTCTCTGTGAATAGACCAGCGTTGAATGAGATCACGAAGGAAGCCCTTCTTGTACCCTGGAGTCATAGGGCCATTAAAATTCATTAGACATATGTTCACCAATGAGATGATGCAAATAAAAATAATGTATAGAATATGAGGGAATGCCACCCAGTTCAAGAAGGTGATGGTTCTGGGATACCACAATATTACCAATCCCCTAGCACTTCCCCATGCATCCAAGGCCATACACTCTGCTTGGGGCTAAGACTTCCCTAGTAGATCCCACAGCTTTTCTTGGGAGACTTTGGTTTCCTGAATTACCATGATATCTGGATTTTCTTGTTTTATTCTCTCCTTAAGGTACCTCACCTTCCCCTTGGAGTTGAGCCCCCTAATATTTCATGATACCATCTTCATTGACGGTCAAGAGTGGATATTGAAAAGTATTCCGTGAGAACATTGGTTTGGCCTAAATTGACCAAAATGGCCCCTGCTTCTTGGATCACCTCTTGCATTGTTTCTCTCCCTTTTCTCCTTCTTTCTCTTCTTGATGAGGCATGTGGGCATGTGGAGTGAAATAGATCTCCTTTGATGATGAGGGAGGAGCTAGTGTTACATTCTGAGGCTTGATGTCTCTTGCCCAATTCAATATGGATTCATTGGAATTGGTTGAGTTGCTTAGGAGGAATGTTTTCCGCACCTTCCTTGCCCCAATTGTTTAGGAAAGAAAGTATTATAGTCTCTTAAAATTTTAACTAAGTAATATTTTCCACTTGTTCCAGGAGGACTAGACTTGCATTGAGAGCTACTCGATATCCCTGACCTCATTGGTTGCTTGCGAGGTTTTCTGTTTCATCACTTTCTTCTCTTGAAGGTTTTCCCGCGGTCCTTCCAGCTCAGTTGGTTACTAGGCCTGGGGAGCTCGGTCTAACCCTAAATAGTTATCCAGATCTGAGAGATCTAAAAGGATTGAGAATGGGTTTGAACTAGCATTCGACTAAGAGGTGTTCCCTGAATTTGATTGGATTTTGTTGCTTGTCCCTTTCCCTCCATGATTCTTCTTACTGGATAATTCCTAAAACCCATTGTTCGTCACTATCAGAGCAGAAGAAGGTCTTCATTGTGCTGCTTAGGGAAATATCTGAATAAATGTTCGTATTGACGGAAGATTCTTGACCGGAATGGGAAATTCTCATAGTCTAACTGTGGGTTCCACACTTCATCTTGATATTCAATCTCCACCGACTCTGACAGGGGCTTCGATATGTTCATGTATATACAGATACATGCATAGGGGGTTTGTCTTCGTTTCTTTGTAATATCTGAGATCTGTACAAAATCCCCAATGGAGTTGGCGATAGATTATAGTATATACGGCTCCCAAAATTCCTCATCCAGAGCGTAAATCCGAATGCATATGGGGGAAGCCTGGAGCTACTCCTTATTGGGATTATAGTAGGGATCTCAATATCGCATGAATAATCCAACATCGTTCAGAAAATATGGGCCGCCTTTGAACACCCTTTTCCAATCTTCCAGATCATGGAAGATGATAATAAAAAACCCTTTAGTTGTAATCATAGTTTGATAGGTGCGTTCAGCGAGCATTTTTTTTCAGATCCATATAAGGATCTCATGTTTTTTTGGGTCATATGCCCATGAAGTTGCAAATAATCGCATGGTTCTACATAAACTGGCATGATTTTTCCAGATGATTGTCAGGTATGAGCACTCGTGGGTTCATAGCCGCCATTAGTAAGCATCGTTCTCTTAACCTTGACTAACATTGTGCGCCCAAAGCAAGGGTGTCCTATTGCGTAACGGAACCCTTCTGTCCAGATCCATCATCGTTTGCAGAGGGAGATGAGAGCCCTCAGGAACATTCTTAAAGGAGGGGGTTGGACCACCACCGAGGGACCCGACATGCAGCCAATAACTGAAGAGATGAGATCAACCAAACGACAACTACATCAACGAAAAAATGGTGTTTTTGCGAGTCCTGAACTATGCAAAAACCCTAAACCTCAAAACCCTAAATACTTAAATTAGAGTAATAATTATTATCATCTTCAATTACAATTATATTTAATATATAGAATAATATATTTAAAATATTACTTTAACATTCCATAAAATATCATATTAATATTCACAAAATATAAACTAAATTAATTACAAATTTAAAAGTTTCATCTTAATATTAATTATATATATATAATTATTATTATTATTTATTATTATTATTTTTATTAACACTATTACATTGGTTAATAATATTAATATTATAGTTATTTATATATAATTTATTATTTATTGAGTTTTATTATATATTTTTATATTAATATTATTATAATTTTTATTTTGCTTATCATTTTGATTATTATAATTATTATATTATATTTTGTTGCAATTACGTTCTCTCATTTAATTTGCAATTACGTTTTTTTATTATTTTAATTTTGTTACATATTATTGAACATTTAATATGATATATTTAATTCTATTGAATATTTAATTTTGCTTGAACGTGTGTTGAATTAACCAACAAAAAAACAAAATAAATCAAAATTTCCACAACCCATAATTTCATAAAACTAAAACTCTCTGCCAAACATCTTCCTCGTTTACTGTCTATTGGCTGGAGATTCTTGGACTAGAATCTCAATGTCTTTTACATTGGAACAATTGGGAAACCACGTCGATGAAGAATTGCGTGATGGGGCGTAATGACCTGTCGGCGATGAATAACTCAATTGGGGAACCAAGTCGATGAAAACCGTGTTATGCTGAATAATGGCGTGTCGGCAAATATGCTACTTCCTAAGTAGGGAGTCAAAGTTACTGATGAAATAGTTCTTTCACTAATATCAGGTTATACCATTTTAAATAATATTATGATTTTTATTTATTTATTTTTTTAAAACATAGTTACAAAATTCAAATACTAATTATTGGATAAGAAAGAAAATTGACCATGTACAATTCAAATATTATAAAAGATTCACAAATTATTATTGTTTTCAAAATTTTTAAAACTAAATAATTTTTGTAAGTGATACCTGTTACTTATTTCTAAACATTTATTTCTAACAAAACATTTTATTAGTATTATTGAAAAAAAAATTAAATATATTGGTATTGTAAATTTGAAAAGTCAATTAAATATAATAATATTTATAATAAAAACTTAATCTAAATTGTATTGTAAATTTGAAAAGTAAATTAAATATAATAATATTTATAATAAAAACTTAATCTAAATTGTATTGTAAATTTGGAAAGTAAACTAACTATAATAATATGAATAACAAAAATTCAATCTAAATTTATTAAATTAATCTTTGTAGAATATTACAGAAAATAAACCCTTCTAATTGAATTCTAAATCAACAATTACAGTAAACAACTATCTTCCACTGCTAATAGATATCATCGAAATGAGAATAAAAAAATTATTTAAAATTTTTGTAATTTTTTAAATATAAATCTTCCTTGTAATTTTTTAATACTAAACTTTTATTTTTTCTTCATGTAATTTTTTAATTATAAAATTTATATAAAATTAATTATTTTTCACATTTAGTTTATTGATAAGATCAAATTATCTATAAAAATCGTAAGACCACTCTGAAACGGTGATTTGCCCAGCGATATATATATATATATATTGTCATGGGTGTGTGCTAATTGATGAATGGAGGTTGCAAAACTATTTCTAAGCATCGTTCCCTTAGCAACGGGCGATCTGGAGATAAATAAGAACGAGAGAACCATGGGCACTGTTAAATTGAATCGTATCGATGAATTTTAGAATATTTTTGGATACCGCGGAACTTAGTAATTATGGCTTAAATTATATTTTTAATGTATAAATAAATTTAGTATTTTGACAAATTTTATATACATTTCTAATTTTATATATTAAATAATTTAAATTAATATTTTTAAAAATATCTATTAAATTTTAATTAAAATTTACCAAAAAAATGCATTAAATTAACACCATTTCATTTTATAAATTAAATGGGCAATTAAACAGAAGACGTTGAAGACAAGTTCAGTTCTAAATATTAGGTTCTTGCGTAGGTCAGAGATGGTTCAAATGAATAGAATTGAGATGTGAATATGATGGAAAATTTAGATAAGGTGCCAGGGACAGTCGATGATATTATAAAAATTAAGAAAACATGAACGATATGTTAAGTAAATGTTTTTTTATTTATTTATCAAAATTAAATGTATTATAAACTATATATTTTTTATAATTGTATGAGGTGAGGTGTAGTGATTTTCTTTATTACTATTTTATTCTATTTATTAATAATATTATTGTATTTACTAATAATCTTATTGATAGTATTATTGTATTTACTAATAATATTATTATTATTATTATAATATTTATATGTATAAACAATATTAACATTAATATATGCTATCTATTAATTTTATATTGTAATATTAGTTTTATTTATTTTTTATTTTATATATATATATATATATATATATATATATATATATATATATATATATATATATATTTTGAGAGAATTAATGATGGGTTTGGGGAAGGGTTACATGTTTGCAGTCATCGCAAGTATGGGATAAATGGAGTTGATATATGTCAGTCTTGTACTCTCTTTTCTATTTTTGTTGTTGAGTTTTGTTGTGCGAAAATAATTTCAAGACTTACTTTCAGTGTTAGTATAAGGTTTTTGTGAGGTCGATAAAGTTTGAGGTTAGCTTTAGGTTGTCTCCATCTAGCAGTGTTTCGTATTTTGGTATCAGTTGAAGGTGTTGTTTCTTTCGATTCCTTTGTGTCATCTTTCCGTGGTGGGTTGAAGTTCATAATAGTTAGCGATTGGGTTTTAGGCTCTTGTTCTCATTATGGAGGATATTGTTGATTATTCTCCAGATCCATTGGAATCAGTGTCCATTTGGCAGTCGCCTCCACATCGGATACTGGGTCTTGAAGAAGGAGAGATACCTGGTGCTCCAGTGTTGGGGTTTGAGGAAGTGGTGCTAGCTAGCATTTTAGTAGTTGAATATTGTTCCTCCCCATTGCTTTCTGAAGGTTTTTTTGTTGATATTCCTCCATTTGTTTCTTCTTTTCATGTCCTATATGATGGGTTTTGCATGAAGGGGGTTTTATCCGATAGTTTTTGGGTTTGTTCCGAATGGTTCTCATGTGGTTCTCTCTCAAGATGAGTCAGGTTTTTTCTCAGATCAATAGTTCTTTGTAGGTGGTGTACCACTAGGGGGACCGCTAGGTGTTTAAGAGTTTTTTCCTTTGATTCCTAGGTGGACGCAGTGTTTCAATCTAAAGCCTTTGTGTAGGAAGTTTTCTCCTCTCAATATTTTCATGTCTCCTACGTTGGGTTCTATGGTGGTGTCAAAGTCCTTTCATTGGGGGTTCTCGAAGACTTATTCGGATATTCGAAGGTTTTTTTCCAAGGGGCTCCTTTGGGTAATTTACTTGGCCTTGCGAATGTCGTAGGATGTTTGGGGAATATCAGTGTAAATAATGAGCAAGGGTTTGTGGCAGGTTTAGTGGCTAACCCCTCAGGTGATGCAAGGGACAATCCATAGGCGGAGGCCTCTATAAAAAAGGCCAGGAAAAAGGTAAAGTGAACAAAGGTTAGGGAGGGGGTGAAGAAAATAACCTTGGGGGTTGGGTTGTGTCTGGATGAGGTTATGCCGATGACCAATAATTTTCTAGTAGGAAGGGTTAGGGGTCAGAAGTACTTGATGGAGAGATGGAAAATTTTGGTAAAGGAAGAGTGGGGGAAAGTCTTGTATTCACTTCCTATCGTTAACACCCTAACTAGAGCATGGTTTGCACTTCGGTTCTCCTTAGACTCAGAAGCTAGTTGGGTTTTGTCGCATTTTTGGAATATAAAGGAAACCCCCACTCTGCTAAAGTGATGGTCTACATTATTCAACTCAAATAGGGATTAGTTGGGAGTCGGGTCAGTTTGGTTGCACATGGCCAATCTTTGGATGTGACTATGGTCATAGGAAATGAGTTTGTGACTTGTCTAGATTATGATAAATCCTATAGGGAGACATGTAAGTCGGCTTATGCTGAGGTTCCGGTAAATTTGGAAATGTTGGACTATTAAGGAGTTTCGTTCTGGTGCAGGAGGTGCCACAAGTTAGGATATGCTCTGAGGGATTTCCCTTTTTCTTATCAGGGAAAATTTGGAAAGAAGGTTCCATTACTTTTTTTTTTGGAGCATCAATCCCTCTCTTAGGTGTTTCAAAGAAGGTAGTGTGTGACATTTCTACACAATTTCGTCGAGAGGATGTCATCTCATTGGACTTGAATGCTATGATGGAGGCAACTCGAGATGCTTTTTCTCATCCTCATTCACAATCTTCTGCTATTGGGGTTTCTTTCGTGGGTGCTTCTTCCATCTCAGCTACCTCTCCTACTCCACTTCCCTCTTTTGTTGTCAATGGTAGCTAATCCTTTCCTTTATTTCCTTTTGTCTCCCCTCCTGCTTCATGCATGGGTTTTGTTCAAATTTCGTGTCTGGTTGCATATGTCCCTACTTGTTGTCCTACCCCCTTTGCTTTCCTCTCTTCTAGCAATAGGTTTCTTATGTAGGGTGAGCCCACTTATTTTTTAATATCATTGTAAAAATATTAGGACCCTCTGGATTCAAAAGGAGACCTGGGTCCTATTTCTCCCACAAAAGTGTCCAAGCCTCTACGTGGGCATCAATCAAACATCTCCAAAGCAAAGGTCTAGGCTAGTAAGGAGATTATAGCAGTCACACAACTATCCTTAATCGGGGTCCTTAGAGTGTTATGTCCCACTATCTTTGTTTCATAATGAATTTTATGCCCTTGAATTGTCAAATATTGGCTAGCTCCTCTAAACGTCTAGCCTTGAAGCAGTTATATGTTTCCTCTTCCTTAGATGTCATTTTTTTGCAAGAAAGTTTGGGATCGAGCTCATATGTGGAGACGATTCTGGGTGGCCTGATGCCGAGTTGGAGTTTTTAGGTCGTTTATGATCATTGTCGGCCTGGTGGTATGACTATGGGTTTTAATCTGAAATCAATTAATGTAATTAGTGTGTAGGACTGTGAGGGGGTTGTTGTTGTTGAAATATTTTTTGTAGAACATAGAATATTTTTAGGATTATCAATGTATATGGGCAATGCGAGATCAAGTCCCCTTCTAGGTTTCCCTATCGAAGAAGGGTTTTTTATGAGTGGAGAATAGTATTCTAGGAGGGGACCTAAATTTATTAGTGGGTCTGTTAGAAATCTGGGTGAACACACCCATGAGGGCATTTTTTCATATTTTTTGTGCATTGGCTTGATATAAATAGTTTTGTGGATATTGATTTTGTTAAAAATGGCCTGACATGGCACAACCAAAGGGTAGGGGAATAGATGGTTGCTCGAAGGCTCGATTGAATCTTATTAAGGCTTGATTTGTTCTCGTCTTTCCCCTTCTTTCATCATTGGATTGTCTCATGAATTTCTGACCATTTCCCAATATTCCTAGAGCTTACGAATGACTCTCAAAAGCCAAAAGCCTCATTGAAATTTAATTCGAGTTGGTCGAAATATGAGGAGTTTAGGGCTTTGGTTCAGGAACACTGGTGCCATATCTTTCAGAAGGGTGAGGGTTCGTACGTCATTTGATTTTATAATAGTTTCTTGCAGATTAGAAATGCCATTATGGCTTGGGCTAAGAAGAAGGCTCAAAAGGAGGAGGAATCCCTTAGGAGGATCGAGGTGGAATTAAAGCAATTGGAAGGTATTTAAAAACCTAGATATGGTTCTTTGGACTCCAAGAAAAATTTCATTCAATTGGAAGCCTTTAGGGAAATATTTTGAAGGAAAAGAAGTGATGGTTGAACAGACAAGCAATTTGGCGCTAGGATTGAGAAGAAAATACAAAATTATTTCAAAAATTTGGTAGAGGAAGGAAAGAAGTTAATACTATTTGGGGGTTGGAGGATCCCACAGGAGTATTAATGTCTAGTTTTATGGATTTGCAAAGGTTTTGTATAAATAATTTTTTCGGGCTTTTTAAAGCCCATCAGGAAGCTTCATTAGCCGATATTATTTCCACAACTCGTCATTTCCCTCGTTATACATATGCATAAGTTAACCGGGATATGTTTGCTCATGTTACCGAAGAGGAACTAGGGAATTTTTTACATAATTTCAAGCGTGATAAAAGTCTTTGCCCTAATGGGCTATTGAATGTTTTGTCAATTTATATGAGTTGGTAGGGACAAAAATTTTGAATGTTGTCAAGGAGAGTAGAAGGTTGGGCCATATGTATGCAGCCTTCAATTCAATGTTTATTGCTCTCATTCTTAAGTTTGAATGACTTATGACCAATCTATTTAATGGAATAATGTCTATAAAATTATTGAATAGTAGTTTAATGCCACTTGAAGCATGTTTCTTCAAATTTTATCTCAAAGGAAAAATTTTACTTTTTGGAAGGTCGGATAATCCATGAAGCTATAAGGGTAGATCAAGAGGTTTTACATAGTTTGAAAACTAGGAAATTCAATGGCATGGTTTTCAAAATCGATTTATCGAAGGCCTATGAAGAATATAGTTGGCTATTTATAAGGATATTTCTTACCCATTTAGGCTTGAATTATGAATTTATCCGTTGGGTAATGGCTTGTCTCACTTTAGCCTCTTTTATAGTATTAATCAATGGGTCAACATAAAATTTATTTCATGCAGAAAGGGACCTCTAACACGGTTGTCCCCTCTCCCCTCTTATTTTTTTATTTCTTGTTGAAGGACTCAGTAAGTGTATTGACCATGAAAAACACAATGGTGGTATAAAAGGTGCAATGACGGTTGAGGGCAAGTTTTTGTCAAATTTTTTATTTGTTGATGATGTTTTATTATTCAGCGATGGGTCCTGAAGAGACTTATCTTGTGTAAAACATTTTTTTATACCTTTTATGTAAGGCTATTGGGATGTAAATAATTTCTTCAAATACCTCATTATGTGTTGGCAGATTCTCTCATGGTGAATTAGTTAGTGTAGAGTTGAATTTTCCTTTAAATAGAGTGGAGCTTGAAGACAACTTAAAATATTCAGGGTTTCATTTAAGGCCTAATTGTTACATACTTTTTGATTGGTATGGATTGTGGGAAAGATTGAGAAGTGTGTTAAGTTATGGTGTCATAGATGGATATCTCAAGAAGGAAGATTGGTTCTAATAAAATTGGTTCTGGATGCCATACCAATTTTTCGGATGGCACTAGATTGGATTTTGAAATTGATTCTAAATAAGATTAAAAAATATTGCTGCATGTTTTTGTGTAAAGGATTGCAAGAAGGGAAGCTTTACTCTTGGGTAAGTTAAGACAAAATTTCCCTTCCAAAGAAATGGGGAGGCAAGGGTTTTAATAATTTGGTGGGTTTTATAAAGGATTTGACTGTGAAGGTAGGGTTAAGGCTCATCTCTTATCACAACCTAGGAAAAAATGTAGTTGTTAAAAAATATACCCCGTATGTTTCTTTGGAGGACTAGATTCAAAATCTAGTTAGATGTAAGAAAAAAATCTATGTTGTGTGGAAAGCTTTGTTTGATTCCTTCCTAGTTACTCATAGTGGTCTGGCTTGGAGAGTGGGTTCAGGTGGCCAAGTTAAAATTTGGTTGGATCCTTGGACGTGATGTGAGGATTCTTTTCATATCCCTCAAGGTTTGGTTGATGCCCTAGGTTCCCAAGGAATTAAAATGTTGAATAAATTAGTTGATCCCGCCCATTCTTCAATTCGGTCTTAGGGATGGATATTGGCTCATGCTTTAAATCTGCTAGAAGAATGGCACACGACTTGGTCAGCATATAGAAGATCCCTCAATATTTCTCATTTTAGGATCCAGGATGATCCAGATGAAATTTAATGGAGCCTTTCGATTTCTGGTGAACACTCTTTTAAGGATGGATATCTCAGTATCTTTATGGAAAGGGTGCCAATCATTTTGCAGTGGTCATGGAAACCGCTATGGAATCTAAAATTCCATCAAATTTTTTTTTTTCCAATGGTGTCTTTTGGAAAACAAAGTGTTGGCAGAGGAAAAATTTAAGAAGCTTAGTTTTGTTGGTGCCTCTTGGTTCCCTTCTTGCAGATATTTTGAAGAGTCAGTTGATCATTGATTTCCATTTTATTCTTTTTCAATTCATATTTGGAAATCTTTCAACTCATTTCTCTCCCTCTGTGTTTGGTGGCAGGGTATCTATTTTAAAGAGGCTTGGTATTCTTGGTGGTGATCGGTTCCAACTCATAAGATGAGAAATTTTCCTCTTTTGACCAACTGGGGCATTTGGTCGAGCAAAAATGGAATTATCTTTCAAGACAAGGCTCCTTGTGTAGATCGAATCATGGGTCAGATTATCACGATATATGAATTGATTTCGGTGGAAGAGGAACCATCTAGAACCAATGTCATAAGAGAGGAAGTTATTGAAAGGTATTTTCGATGGGCTTATTTCGATGGTTACTCTAATAGATATAGGATGTGTGGTGGTGGAACTTTTCTCTTTTTGTCCGCAAGCCACTCTTTTACTCAAAAGAGCAGACTAATTAGCGGTTCAAAAAAACTTTGCTGAGTTATTTAGTCTCAAGCTTCTCCTTATTTTCACTCTCGAAGAGGGGTTCTCACAGTTGCAATTTTTTGGGGACTCTCATGTGATTATAAACTAGTTTAATGAAGCATCAAGTTTTCATGTGTTCTCTCTCAGGCCTATTTTGCATGAAGTCCTTTTCATTAAGAAAAAATTTTATTTTATGTCTTATCATCGTATCTATAGGAAACAAAAATCCATTTACGATGCCATTTCCAAGGAAGGTGCACAATAGCCTTGGGCTTCATGGCAGGTTTAGGAGTAGATGAATGGGTATTTTTCCATCTATGATCATCGTCCCTTCATAGAGGGACTTCCTCAGAATTATTAGCAGTTATGTTTTCCTTTCAGACGACCTTTTCTTTGTGCTCTTATGGGTTTCAAATTTTTGTCCTCATTTTATATGAAAAAACAGTCAAATGAAAAATTTATGTTGTCAAATTAGTGATTCTTTATTATGACCTTTTTCGGGTCTCTAGCAGCAGTTCCTTTGGGTATTTTTTTTGTCTTGGTATTTGAAAATGATATCTATGTCTAGTATGAATATTCTCAGTTTTGTAGTGCCCCTATATATTTTTTATATGATTTTTGGGATCTAAAACATGTAGCTTTCATTATTATCTAATGAAATTTATGATTTTTCCTTGAGGAAAAATTATTATATTGTTCATTATAATTTTATTTGTTTTCTAATTTAGACTACTTCTATTATATTATACACAGAAAAACAGTACATAGCTCATCCTCTAGATTTGGCAAGCCAGTTCTGGAGGGAAGTATCAAGAGTTTGAAAATAAAATAAGGACTGCCCCTGATGGGGAAACCAGTCCACAAGTAACCAAAATTGAAAGTTTCTCGGAATGGGAAACCAGCATACATAGTTTCTGAAACTGAAACTGAAACATAATAGAGAAAGGTTCTAAAACAAATTCAAACTAGAGAACATTATGAGATAACTGGAGTGATAGGAGAGCACCCAACAATTGAAATTGAGGCGGACCTTCATTCTTCTTGGGGGGGTTTGGGTCTTCCTCCTCGATCCTGCAAGCATAATATGAGTCTTCATCCTCCTTGCTTAACGCATTTATAGGAGTTGGAATCACAGGCACCACTTGAGCATCTCATCAGTTGGAGGTGACAGCAAGAGGGCTGGTGTCCTCTTCCTTGCCACCTGCATCACTGCTTGAACTTTGACCGTCACTGGAACCCGAATTGTTGTTGGTGTAATGGCTGTTGTTGGAGGCGCTCTGCACAGGTAGAGCTTTCAACTTGCGAAGAATGAAGGTCCGCTCGGACTGAAGAGTGGACTTGTGCAGACATTTATTGGGTCAAATTCCAAAGGAAGTAGGCGGGGAGACAGGGAGTTGAAAAGATAATTGTGCAAAAAGGTTGACGGGGTCGAGCCTGCTCGGCTCCTCCCAACCCACTGAGAGGTTTAGTTCCTTGCCCATGGCAGTCAACAGAGGTGTTCTGGAGGGGAGGCTGCATCCGGCAACCCTTCGACACCGCATTTGGTGACACCTTGGCATGACAGGCAAGGGAGCAGAGGCGCAAGATAGGGAAGGGATGCTTGACGGAGTAGGATAGGAGTTACCACCACCTAAATTTGCTGAGGGACAACTGCAACAGGACTGAGCTGGGCCAAGAGCCAAGGACTGAAAGGGAAAGTAGGAGGCGAGCATAGAAAGCTGAAAGGAGAGCCGAATGAAGGCCTGAGGAGTGCGGTGAACAAGATTAATATCCATGGTAGCAGGATGGTGAGTCGTTAATGCTCTGCAGTGGGAGGATGTCTCGAAGAAGCTGGCATGGAGTTAAGTAATGGTCAGCATGCTTGTGCATTTAACTTCAGGAAGGCAGCCATGTGCGAGCGTGTGGGGCAAACAACTACCCCACCACATGGCGCCCATGTGGACCATACTTTCATAGCGAGGCACCTGCATCCAGGGATTTTTCATTATAATTTTAAAATACCATTAATATTATTATTAATTATGTTGATCGGCATGTTTATTTTAGAATTGAGCTGCAATTATTTTCATTCAATTATTATTGTTTATTAGGTGAATGGTAAATATTTAATCTCCATATAATATTTCAGAATATTCTTAATAGTATAAGGTTGAGATTTATGTCTAAAGTATTATGCCCTTTTTATTTTTTTTAATTAAATTGATTAATTAAAAATAATGTGATGTTAATAAGTGTCATATAAAATGATTTATAGTTTTTTAGATATGTTGTATTGATAATCCATGGTATTTTAAAATGTGTATTTACATATGAAGAATATCCATGGTAAAGTTGTATTAAATCTCCATGGATAAGAATATTGTCCCATTTTTTCAAAGGTATACATGCTTAACTTATATATTAATTATTTTTAAAACTTAATAATAATAATAATAATAATAATAATTTAAAAGCCCCAAGAGTTAGCTCAGTTAGTTGAATTCTCATTGCTAAGTACCTCGCCAATTGGGAGATCACAAGGTCAAATCCCCTCGATGCCCTTGGGGTTAGGTAGATCCCTTCGAGTGGATATGCCTATATTATTACTTGTGAATGTAGGGGCTACTCAATTATTGTGAACCATCATTGAAAAAGAATATTAATAATAATTTAAAACAAAATTATAATTTAACTAGTTTTATGATTTATGATATTTTTAATTTCAATTTTAACAACTTGAAATGTATTATGAAGCGGTTTGATATTTATTATAATTTGATCTTATTATTAATAAGTTTAATCCAGTATTATTATTGTTGCTAAATTTTCCACTCATGTGTTGTTTCTCATATTGAATTTTATGCAATTATGCCTTCCTATTTAGCTTAGATGAATCCACTTTTGAATTTGAAATGTCAATAATTAATAAAGAAAATTGTGAATAATTATAATTTAATTTTACAAAGTCATTTCATTATTCCCTTTCTATGCATATTTCATTCACTATAATAATAAAAGTAAAATCCAAATTTGGGTGACCAACGATTTTTTCAAGTAAAAAATTCATTTCATATTTCTCAAAAAAAAAAATATATGCTATGAAAATATGGAGCTAGAATGATTCAGATGCACATTATTTCATATCAACAATAAAGTATTGTAGAAAATACTTAATGAAATATTTTCTACAACTCAAATGGTGCAATATTTCATATCAACAATAAAGTATTGTAGAAAATACTTAATGAAATATTTTCTACAACTCAAATGGTGCAAATCAAATGCAACGAGAATTAAAACAATAATTTCGATAAAGAAAAATATTCAACATATCTATTTTAAGAACAAAGGGCTTTAAAAACAATTTCTAGATTATTTTTGAAAGTAGTAATGCCATCGTATAAATGGTTAAAAACAAAAAAAACATATAATGACGGAAAAAATTTCCTTTTTAGATGATATATTGATTTATTGTGAATAAAAAGAATTGAATAAATGGTTTTTCTTATTGAAATTAGATTCATTATCTAATGCATATAAAAACTATGGAGGGAGAGAAGATTGAAGTGATTAGAAGTCATCAAACACTAATCACTTTTGAAAATAACTATGTCAAATTTGAATGATAGTAAAATGTGAGAAAAGTTTCCAACACTTAGAGCATTTATTTAGAAGTGCACCAATAAATGGGATTCAACTATGTGTATTAATGCATGAAAAGAAGTGCTTGGTTGAGTCTTTGTACAAAATCACCAACTAACATGTTATAAATCTATGTAATTGAAGATGTATGAGAAATTATGACATTCACGATGGTTGGAGTTTGAGTGTGATTTAGGGTAAATAAGAGTGAATTTGGGTTAACTAGTCATTGAAATATTAAAATATTTTCCTCTAGTTAAATTAAAAAAATTTAGTGTTAGGGTTTTTGGTGAGGCATGTGATGGGATTTTGAGTTTTTCTCTTTGTTGGAGTACTGCGTAGGGTTTTTAGGTTCTTTGAGAAGAGCTTGGAAGGATATGTAGCCTTCCTACTACCATGGCAAGGAGGGCTGCATGTTATGTAAATTCTTATTTCTGTTAATCAAATGAGGAATCCATATTCGAATGTCTAGTATTTAGAGTTGTTTGTTTCATTTGCATCTGATTGTGTGTAACGTAATTTGTTGGTTTAATTTTTTAGTTTATTTTTGTCCCTGCATTGGGTTTGTTTTTTCAATTCATTTTTTATTTCTTTTGTTGGCCCTCCTTGCTAGAGGGTAAAAATTATGCCAAAAAAATTTGCACCAGCGAGGAGAATCTTGGATCCCCTTTGTAGTTGGGTGGAAGCAACAATGGAGAGAAGCCTATCTAGATGAATTGTGGTTAGACAAAGGTTATTTTCCTCACCATCCTTTAGCTTCAAGAAGAAGGAAAAATCATTAAATTTGTGGCTGGAACTTTTATGGGTTTTTGGTGGGTAAAGAAGAACTAGTAAGGTCAACTTGCTCCCGAGATGACTAGTGACATGTTTTCAACATTTCTCAGGGAAATTTTTGAAGAATTTCAAGTATGGATAGAATGTATTACTACGTAGGTATATGGACACTCGTTGCATAAGACCCCGCATTGACAGAGTATTGTAACACTGGAAAATGAGTGGCATTGCATTTTTCTAAGAGAAACATTGAGCTATTCTGTCTTTTCAAGTGCCATCAAATTAAATGGAGGTGGTCATATCTATCACTCCATCCTATGGAATATCTTGGTTTCTGTGAAAGAAGGAGGTGGTAAACCACCAAAAGTATTTTTACAAAGATTTCCTTCCACATTCATATTATCATTTCTTGATTCACTCTGCAAAACGAAAGATTAATTATATTCCCATGGAAATGAAGGTTGGGAGAAACCTCGATTCTTTAAAGCAGGGATTAGATGGGAAGGTAGTAATGGTGACTAGCACATCATTGGGCCATGATGTGCTTGAAGATATATAGAATCCCAACTCTTGATTTCTCTCTATGAGGATATAGAGAAGCTCAATAATTATCACCTTCCTTAACATAGGGGGATTCCAACGATATACCACCCTTATAATCCATTTTGGTGGAGCTTGATATTAGCCTGAGCAATTCATATGTTGATTCAACCATGGGAGTTTCTTGCTAATGTCTTAGCAGAATCAATGTGCTTATTAATAACACTCGAATTATAGGTAATGTGAATTCTTCCCTATATTTGAAGGAGGATAAATGGAACATGGTTGTAACAAAATAATTGATAGGAACTTGGTTAGTGTCCAAGGAATTTGGATAGCACACGTGTGAACAGGGTGGGTCAATCATTAATATGTCATCCATTAGTGGCCTCTCACATGGGGATTTACCTAGAGGAATTTCATATTAAGCCTCTAAGGAAATAATAAATGCAATGACAAAGGTTATGTTGTTGGATCCTGAGATGTACAATATTTGTATTAATGTTGTAGCACCATGACGCTTTTGATCTAAAATTACCTATGGCCAAATGGAGAAATATTGGTTGAGCATCGTGGCAAGACATATTGTCCCTCTACAAACATGGGAAGGATGGTACTAATTGTTGTTGTTGATAAAGAGACAAAATAATTCTAGGGAATATAGGTCAATTACAAGTTCATAATTTTGTATCGAATTGTGTCAGTGGGAGCTACAACCTAGAACATGACAAACCTAAAAATTTTAAATTTTGTTACAATAGCTTATTTTTATAGTAAATTTCCAACAAATTTGCATCAATGGATATTTTAATGTCATTTTTATTTTACTATTATGATTTTGTGCTATAACATCAATTAGTTATTGGATACATGTGCATACCTAAGAATAGAAAGTGAGATCCCCAACAGTAGCAGATAAATTGAATAAAACCAAAAAATGACATAAAGGAAGGAATCCAAGCAGGTGCGACAGACATGGGAAAATGAATAATGGAGAAAAATAGAGATATGAATGCAAGTTATAGTAGTTAGTTGTGGGATACTTTCATTAGATTCTAGGACACCATGAGAGAAGAGTAGAGATGGGGTCTTGCGACCTGGAGGGCGGGGCTACCATAGAAAGAAGAAGAGGTGCACAAAGAGGGAGCACATAGTAGAGTAGAGGTTAGTGCACAACTCTTTGTTCAACATTTGGAGGTGGATTAGGATTGTGCAGTAGTAGTGCAAGTAGGCGTGGATGTATGATTGCACTTGGATTGGGACAAGCCAATGATTTGTGCCAGGGACTTGTTAGATCCCAAGTGTGATTAATGGTACACAAGGGTGATTTTGGGTTAATTAGAAGGTTGAATGTAAAATGACATGTAAATTTAAATGAAATTCAAAGGACATGTAATGTGAATTTGTAATAGATAGAAAAATATTTGATATTTTTTCATTCGAATATTAAAATATTTCCCTCTAGTTTCATGAAAAAAATTATGTTTAGGGGTTTTGGCATGGTGTGGGATGGAATTTCAAGTTTTTCTCTTTGTTGGAGTATGTCGTAGGGTTCTGGGGTTGTGTGAGAAGAGATTGGAAATCAACACAACCTCCCTATTGCCATGGCATGGAGGGATTCATGCTATGAAAATTATTTCTTCTGTTAATGAAATGTGGAATCTAGATTTCAAAGTCCAGTATTTGGCGTAGTTTGTTTCATTTGCATAAATTTGTGTGTAATCTAATTTTTTGTTTTAATTTATTGTTAGTTTCATTTTTCGTCCCTACATTGGGTTTGTTTCTACAATTCTTTTTTGTTTTTTTTTTTTTGGCTGTTCTTTCTAGAGGGTAATTTTTTTTCCAACAATGACATAAAGTTGTTATTCATGGTGCATACTTAAAAAATTGTTAAGACGTTACTTTATGGGGAAAAAAATGGAGTTAAAGATAGACATGGTGTTTTGAAATACTTATTTGTAAAGCCATCCTTGAATGCAAGGCAAGGGAAATGACTACAATTCCTTGTTAAATATGACTTTAAAATAAAGAAAAAAATATGAAAATAAAATAAGGTGGCTGATTCATTGAGTAGTAGAATACATGACATACATACTATAGCCATAAGCATTTATGATATATATTTTAAAATAAAAATAATTTAGACTGAAACATCAAATCAATAATATGTGAACGTGAAGAAAGTGATACAACACGACAAGCTACAACCAGCAAATAAATATTGTATTAAAAGTTAATGTAATTATTGTATATATGGTAAATGTGTGTGTGAAATTCACAAGAGCCTAAAATTTTAATTTTTAAAGAAATGCATGACATTCCTTACATTGGAAATCTAGGTTAACATAATACCATTGCATCCATGAAAGTTCAACAATTTGTGTTTGGGATGAAGAAATATTTTCTTGTTATATAACTAAATTCTTAGAATCCCAAAAGAAGTAGGTTGATCCTGAACACCTAGTTAGTTTATCTCTAAATGCTTGGAATTCCAAAAGGAGTAGGTCGATAAAGAACACCTAATTGGTTTTTTATGGTCATTTCCTATTCCATAATGGAAATGGGAGAAATTCATAATATATTTCATCACTCATTAGTGGAAATTTCAGCCTAAAAGTGGTCTTCTAAGGAAAAATAATAAAATAATTGTTAAAATAATAAAATAAAAGTTATGAATTTTGGAGCGAAGAGACAAAAACTGTTTTTTAATTGTATTTTTTGCTTATCTTCTTGTAGGTTTTCTCAAATTTCAAGTATAGACACTCTTTGGATGCAAAATTAAATTGCAGATCCAAAAAATACCCATTAAGCATACTTTTGAGAAGACCCTCATTGATAAAAAATGAATATACATTAAAAAAGTGCATTATTATGAATAATAGATTCACATTTTTTTAATTTATCTTCAATTTGTATCAATGTGGGTCTTCTCAAAAGTATGGATAATAGATTCAACACACTTTTTTAATTTACATTCAATTTTTATTAATGGGGGTCTTCTCAAAAGTATGAATAATGGGTACTCGTTGGATGTGGAATTTAATACTGCATCCAACGAGTGTCTACATTTTAATTTTGAGTAAACTTATAAGGAGATAAGCCAAAAATACAATTAAAAAAATAGTTTTTCTTATTTCCGCTCCAAAATATTTACATGTACCTCTTTTTAAATTTAAAGGATTTTGATTGGTTTACATATTATGACATGGAAATTACATGGAAATTTCATGGACACTTTTAGGCTAATATTTCCTCTAATGAAATTTCTTACAAAAATGAAAAAACATGATTCAATCATGGCATTAATGGAAAAGTTTACGAGAGATGAAAATTTTATTATAGTTAAGATGAATAATAGATATTAGGCATAGAAAAAATATATATGAAATAAATGGCCAAATTACATGGATTTCCAAAGGTTGGTGTATTTAAAAAATATTATAAATTTGACACAAATTTTAGAAAAGGATTTTTTGAGCGGCCAAAAATAAATTTCAAATTTTATATAATATATAATATATAATATAGATGGTTAAATATAAAGGTTTCATTAGGTGATTGATGATATTCCCAAATTATATATAATGGAAAAGTCATCATAATGAGAATATTACTTACACTTAGTTTATTTTTTCTACAATAACAAGTGTCAAATATAAGTAATAATGAGCACATTTAAGGCATTATCTCACAAAAAAATTTAATACACTAGTTATTTGAAATCATTTAGCGAATATAGTTGTGCTTGGACTACAAATGCGCATGGAAATATGGGAACAAGTAAAAAAATTATATAGAATTTGCACACATCTCAAGACCGAGAAATGAGTTATGCAAACCAAGGTAGATCAAGGAGAGAATTAAAAGTGGGTTTCCATGTAATCTTGAAAGTGATGCCAAATATGAGCTCATTTTAATTGGGGATGTGTAGCAATTTAGTGGTTAGATATTATGGATGCTTTAAGATATTTAGTAGAAATGGGCTAGCAGGATATGGACTTGCAATACCTATATATCCATTAGTGTAATGTATTTCACGTTTCATTATTGAAAACGTATGTTCATGATCCTCACCATGTTATTAATAGGACTATGATTCAAGTGGAGCTCAAAGAGGATGTTCCGTTCATGCCAGAGCTCATCTTTGACAAGAAACTCCAAGATCTTAGGAACAAATCCATAGCTCCAGTGAAGATCCAATGGAGTTTCCATGACCTTGAGGACATTATGAAGAAACTGGAAGATGTCATATGAGAGGCATAACAACAAATATTATGAAATTTTATTGTGTAAATTATATACAATGAACCTTGTATAGTATGCACCAAGGCTAATACAAATATATGAGGAAGAAGAATGCACCACCCCTAATTTGGTAACATAATTCTACATAACTAATATATGTGTGTAGTGTGTGTGGCTCGGTAATATGTCCAAGGGCCAAATTTTATAATGTAAAATATGTACATGACCACAATACTAATAAAATACACTATTGGTTGTTGGATAAGAGGATTCATAAATATGGTGGCTTATAACTCTATCAAAAGGGAATAATAGGGGGCTAAAGAAAAAGTCTTAAGACAACAATATTTTATTAAATTATAAATTAAATTAACCTTATAGAATATCATCCTTGGGATTGATTCCTAAGTATTTTGGAAAGATGTTCTCCTTCTATGAATTATTAATTTGAATATATGCATATTTAACCTTTGCTTTTGTGAGTTGAGAACGCCATTCCTGGTTCATTCTATGGGATAACAACCTTGATACCTAAGAGTATATATGGGTTCCTTAGTTGAGAGACATAAGTTTGTAAAGAAATATAATATGGACAATATTCTAATGTATAACTACCATAGAGTCATCCTTAGAAAAAAAAATTGAGATTATCCAAACCAACCTACAATGTTTCCTTGATAGGAGGTGAATAACTTGAGTTACTTCTTGGTAGATAAGGGTAACCCATATTGGGTTGTGTTGGTTTAAGTGGAGAAGAGTGTTGGAATTGGAATGGTTGTTTTAGAGGTCACTAGAATTGTTGCCCTGATTTTTTGAGGTAATTTTTTCCTGATGGTGTCATAGCCCCTCTTGAGGGAAACTTACTATTGAGAGTCCTAGAATAACACCTCCTAATATTGGTAGAAATTTTTATGTTAAAATCCATCTTTATTTTAGTTAAATGTGAGTTTTGGATGATTATATTTGTTTTCTAACTAATTTATATGCCTAATTATGTGTTAATTTCTACATTGGCATGCATATTATAGTTGTATTCATAATAATGATTAGAAACACTTTACCTAAATTCGTAGGAATTGATATGGATGAAGGACTCATCTCTACATGAAAGAAAATTCCATAAATCAATTTAAGGATATTAAATAAACTAAAGAATTCTCTATATAAGTAGTGGAAATGTATTAAATAAATTAATGAGTAGGTTTCTTTTACTTCCTTAAGACAATAATTGAGATGGATGCTTTGTACCTCTTACTGAGATTTCATTAGATAAGTGAAGAGTTAATTTATTAGATTTTTGTTTTGATTTTTTTACATCTTATTTTTGTTTTGCAAGTGTATTTTCAATATGTCAAGCTAACATTCCAGGAATCATGAAAATTGCATAAATATATTAAACATACATGTAATTCACAAAAATATTACTATGATTTATGTCCAAGTATGTGAATGATGATATGCGACCAAATGATATAATGATGATGGTTCTTAAGATATACTGATACCATAATTGGTATATCAGTCCTTATGAAAGCTAAGGGACTACTTGCATTTCTTTATATTCTTATTTATGTGATAAAAAAAACATTAAGATAAGTGTTCTAAGATGACTATAGTTATGATGATTTGGAATCTTAGAGAGGGTGGTATCTAATTTGGGCATACTCAAGGCACTTAAAGAGAAAATTGTTTTCCTCTCCTTTAGTGTCATAAAGGACAAATTATTTTGTCACATGGTGTTTTTGGTATTCTCCAATATTCTCTTTAAGTTCAAATGTAATAATATTTTTATATTATAGGCTTTTTTCAAAATTATTCTTCAAAATTATTATTCAGACGTAATAATTTAGCTAAGAGTTGGTCTCTTTATGACATCTCTCCTAACCTACAAGTAGTTGCAATTCTAAGGAGCCTCTTTTCATCCATGCTACTTATGTTATTCTTGTCCATACTTATAAAGTTATATTGGTCCTTTCAATGAAAAACAAACTCACTTACAAAATAAGAAAAATATAATAGGTATTACTTTTGATTATTAAATATTAAAGTTCTATAAAATTCTACTTTTGAATCTCCTTTACCTTGTCTCTTATTATTATTATTATAAGAGGAACCAACAACTAGATGGATAACATAATTGGCCTTGTATAAGGCCATTCCCACTGTTACAACTATTACTTCTAGTTTAAAAAGGTAAAATATCACCAAAGTGTGGAGTCAACTAGTATTAAATAAAAAGTTATTTAAGAGTGTACCATCTACCCAATATACCCACTATTTCTATGCCCTGTGGATATCTTAACTTTCAAATTAATTAAATTATAGAAATACATATAAATTACCCTATGAAACCAAATGATATAACGTTGACATCAATTTCACCTATCGCTATGAATGGGATGGTGTAGCACAATTTACATACAACATTTAAAACTATAATTTTTATTTGATTATATATATTTCAAATAAAGATCATATTTAAAAAAATTAAATAATGGCCACATAAAATTTAAAAATCCGAAATTATCAAATTTCAAAATATTTGCGTCGATATCTACGCACGGGCTGTAATTTTTTACCTCCAAAAAGCGCACGCAAGTTGTCATACGTGGAAGCCAACTAAGAAGAGTCAAGGCAATCCGGCTTTTATGTTATCGACTTGGATATGATGTGCCGGGTATACATAAATATGACATCTTAGATAAGCTCCGGTGTCTACCATTTTATATTACATGAATTTTATAATAAAGTAATTAGGATTCTAGCACTCCATGACAACTGGACAGCTTCTTGTAATTTGAATTTAACGGTTCCATTTTATCGTAAATTGACTTTCGAACATTTCGAAGTCCATAAGTAAATCAGTGGTGTAACTCTCTCCAATATAAGTTTCATTGGCAGTTGCACAAGCCGTTGCAATTCCATTCGTTGCTCTCCTTGAATCTATCAATGACAGTAGCAGTAGAAAAAAAGCGGGTTTAAAGTCCCACTCCAAGAAAAGATTTAGAGAGAACCTCCCTCCATTTTGACAACATGAATGCGAAGAAGCATTGCACCAGTATGTTCATAAAATCCAATTCGTCCACCTCGTCAAGCAATCAATTGCCGGAAACATCTGATTCATCAGCGATGAGGTTGCCATATTTTGAACTAGGTAAGAAATATTTCCACCCTTGCAAGTCTAAACTTAATCTAGTTTGCCTAGTGGCTAGGTAGATAGGTTGCTACTTCATTCCGACTTAGGCGCATTGATATAATGCGGCTCCCCTCATATTTACACTCAGTGTCATACACATTTTATTTTCTAAAAGTTCAAGACTTTATGGTCTGATCCGGATTTTGGGGGAGGTCCTCAGAGTCTAAAATGTTGAATTGGCTCTGATAAGATTTGCAAAATTAGAATGCTAGAAAAGGGAGTGAACATATTGTAGATAAAACCACAAAGAAACTTGTTTTATTAAAACAAAGAATAACTATAAAAGCTATATTGTGGTGGACAATTTGTCATTTTACAAAGTGAGGCTTGTTATTTATAGCCTTTTTTTGAGTTACATTACTATGGGTAGATACCATAGGTGGATACCATGGGTCAATACCATGGATAGATACTACTTACAATAGCATGGGTAAATTCCATGTGCAGATGAATACCATGGGTGGAAACATACCATGGGTGAATGAATATCATGGATAGATGTGACTTACAATACCATATGCGAAAAAATACCATGGGTCGATGCCATTTACAATACATGGGTAAATTCCATGGGTGGATGGATAACATGGGTGGATGAACACCATGGGTGGATGCCATTTTCCATTCGGAGCATTCCTCCATCCTTAAGAAGCAATGGTCCCCATTGCATGAAGTTCCCTCCTGAGAAGCCTTTGTTGAATATGAAAAGCCACCTAAGAGAAGAGTTTTGTGTAGTTAACCCATAACCATGATGAACGAAGATTCGAGGATAGAGATAACCTATAATACTTGTGACCAACTATTATAGTGATAGTGTGCGGTCTAGCAAATGGACTTCGATAAAGTGTGGGTTTGTGGATGACCCATAACCATAGCAGACAAAGATCCGAGGATAGAGATACATTGTAATGCTTGTGACCAACTCTGATATTAATAGTGTGTGGCCTAGCAAATAGACTTCGATGAGAATGATTTTGTGTGGTTGACCCATAACTGTGATGATGATTGTTGATGAAGTAGCAGGTGCCTACATAGCTTGGGGTGGGAGCGCACATCTTCAAATAACCCAAGCCGAAAACTACTATGCTGAAACTGATGAATGTGAAGTAGGTGCCTACTAAAGTAGGGTGGAAGGGCACATCTCCAAAGGGAACCCGCTTCGAATGCTGCTCCAGATTTAAAATGAGCATAACTCGATCAATATAACTCGAAATATTTACTATAACATGTTTTTGGAAATGGAATGATCATTTTTCATCTTCTCATGTGTTTAAAATTGCTATCTGGAGACTCTAAACTCTCAAATTCGCACAGGAACTGTCCCGCTGTGACAAAATTTCTAAAAAAATAGTTGATTTTAAATCAGCGATAACTCCCTTGTCTGGACTCCGATTTGACTAATTTGTTTTTTGAAATCAAGTGATTTTTCAAGGAGAGCTCAGATATGCAACCATTTATCTGAAATGTCTCACTTAAAACTGCAATAAATGACGGGAGAGCCGCCGTCCATGAATTTTCATCAGAAACATTGCTGCAACATTGCTGATTTTCAATGATCGATATCCCCTTCATTCAAAATCCAATTCGGTTAATTTTTATTTTGAATTTGGGTATTTTTTGGCAAGGAATCCAGATATGGTATTTTTTGTATAAATATTTCAACAAAAGTTTCATATCTGATCTGTAAACTCGTCGCCCAAAAAATTCATGGATCTTGTTGAAAATTGCTGCAAACATTGAAACTGAAATATGCTTCAAACCCTCATTCCCATAGATTTGTAACCTGAATCTGATACCACTGATCCAGATCTTGGGGGCAGGTCCCCAAGGTCTAAAAAGTTTAAATGTATCTGATAAGATCTGCAAAATTAGAATGCTAGAAAAAGGAGGGAAAACATTGCAGATAAAACCACAAAGAAACTTGTTTTATTAAAATAGAGAATAACTATAGAAGCTACATTGTGGTGGAAAATTTGTCCTTTTACAAAGTGAGGCTTGTTATTTATAGTCTTTTTTTGAGGTACAATACTATGGGTAGATACCATAGGTGGATACCATGGGTAGATACTACTTACAATACCATGAGTAAATTCTATGTGTAGATGAATACCATGGGTGGATACATACCATGGGTGGATACATACCATGGGTGAATGAATATCATGGATAGATGTCACTTACAATATCATAGGCGAAAAAATACCATGGGTCGATGCCATTTACAATACCATGGGTAAATTCTATGGGTGGATGGATAACATGAGTGGATGCCATTTTCCATTTGGATCATGGTCCTTCAACAACTTTCATGGTAATTCTAAAACCCATTCCCCAAACATATTAAACGTTTTCCTTCATTATGAAAATTTAAAATAAAAGTTCCAACTACTAAACAAAGATCATTGGACAACTTCCTTGAAACTCAATTTATAATCATAGGTCAAGTTTTCACATTTGTACATTCATGTTTGCATTTACTGACTCATTTCAACACTAACCTTCATGTTTTATATTTTTAATATATTTATTTAAACGGTGGAAAGTTTTTTTTAATGATAGTATTTGTATTAATTGCTAAATTTATGTTCTAATAATAATTATACATTAACAGTTATATAATGATTTTCTTCCATTTTCAGTAGTATTTACTAATTTTTCATTGAAAATTATTCTAGGAAAAAGAATACAACTAATAATAAGCATATACATGTCTTTAGAAGTGAATACCTTCCACTAGAGCCCCAACATTAACCAAAATTGGCATTACATATAGCCTATTTCTAAACATAATCTTTGATTACAACATATTTCAGCATATCAACGATCATTAAAGTCTGAACATTTGGCATTAGAGCTTTGGAACTTACTAAATTTAAGACCAAACTATTGACCAAAGAGCTCAATTCTTGAACCTCATGAGGAGTTTGATTTCTTCTTCATGTTTATCCAATTTTATTGAGTCAATGAATGTGGAGGTAGGTAATTTGTTCATTATGTTATATCCTAAATAAAAAATTCATGCTTTATCCATTGGCTGATGGAGGATGCCCTGCAATTACCATTAGTCAACTATAGAAACTTCAAATTGCAACTTCGGTTGGCACATTGATGTGCTTAGTGGTTATGATTCCTTAGAATGTACTTGAAACTCATTTTTATGATATCTTTTGGTACCTTCTTAATTGGATTCAAGGGATTATCTAAAATTTTGTCTCTTGGAAAAGCTCCTTTGGTGAAATAATAAATTATTAACAAGGAGCAACCATACAATGAGAAAAAAGACCTCAAATTATTTGGAAAAAAAAATACCTTAGAGCAAACTATATGTTTAGATTATTATTCATGTTCCCCAAGTCCCATGACAACTCTAGAACTTCCATTTCTCATAAACCATAAAAGACCTCTCCCCTCCTACCACCTCAAAATTGAAAAGATATTAATAAAAAAAAATATTATAGTTACTTGAAAAATATAATTATTAATATATAGAAGTTAATAATTTGGTAAAGTAATATGATAACTATTAGATAGATTTTAATATTGTGATTCTATCATATTTTAGAACAAGTCAAATAATTAATAAATCAAAATGATTTTATTAATTATTTTTAAGTGATATGGTCATATATATATGTTAGAAATAATTATTAAATAATATATATATATATATATATAAAATAATTAAAAAATAATATTACATGAAATATAATAGTGATATGCAGAAGTGTTGATGAGATTTTGAAATAAATATTTATGGAAACTAGCTAGTTGAATGTTTCGTATTGTAAATATATCTTCTCCAAAATATTTTATTGCACTTATGAAAGAACGTAAAGTGTATTATAATAAATTTTAGTCTAAAATTACGAAAAATAGTTCATGGTAGCTCAAATAATTGTGTGAGTTATATTTTTAATTGATTGAATAAAACAATGGTAAAGTATATTATAATAAATTTTAGCTTAAAATCAAGAAAAATACTTCATAATAACTCAAATAATTGTGTAAATTATATTTTCAATTGTTTGAATAAAACAATAGCATATTCCAATTTGTGTGAATTTGATTCCACATTAATACTTTCCCTCCAAATAGTCTACGATAAGTCAAATAGCTGTGCGTGCGTTAATCTTCAACTGCCTCTACTACATAGAAGTCCGCGATGGCTTCTGTTACACAAGAGTGCACGCTAGTTGAGTTATTTCAATGGAAGATTCTGAGATGCTAACTAACATGTCATTAATCGCCTCTTCAATTATAATCAAAATTGCATATAAAAACGTCATTGATATCCCCTTCTTGACATCCAAAAACATCTTTAATCACGGTTCTATGATAAACATCATCCTTTTGAAAAGCCTACATGTTTCTACCTCAGTATGTTTTGAATTTGTTTTAATTATCTTTTAAACATATTTTGGTCATCTGTGTCAAACGCAATTGTCGAGCATTTATCCGAATAGAGTTTTGACATTTTTTTTGGATTGATATGTTTTACATGCAACAGCTGAATCATCAAATAATTTTACCCTGGACAGGGAAACGAGCCCGCCCAAAGGGGGGACCAGATGGAATCCAAAACCAGAGCAGATCCGGATCTTGGAAGCTATTTTCCAATCTGGAGTGGTGAGCCCTCCAAGAGAAGAAATGAAAAGAAACAGAGCTCAGCTAGAGGTGTTCGGGCAAGTTGGACACGCAAATGTGTTTTACTGGTTCCAGAACAGAAAGTCCCGATCGAAGAGAAAGCCACGACTGCCAGCTGCACAAAGATCTAAATCTATGACCCAATCTGGGACGCTATCTTCCACTTCGTCTACATCAACATCAACATCCATTCATTCTAAAGGTGCCACAGAAATTTCTAATAGTCCACCCAATTCCATGCACAAGAACGTTGGGGATCAATATTTGTCTCCTTCTCCAATGCTGGTTTCTTCATTTGCCGGCAATCATTATGACATCCATGGCCTGTACGAGGAAATGAGTAAAACACCAACATCCCTCCATCTAGTAGTACACCCATTCGAGATCAATATTACTGCTCTTCTGTGGCGCCGGTTTATTCATCTGCCGGAGATCATTATAATCTGCATGCATCAACATCTGTTCCGTATGAAACGTCCACCCAGTGCCAGGCGAGCCTTATTTCAGCTGCCAGTGCCATGTCCGCTATCATTGGAGATCAATATTGCGTCTCTTCTGCTGCCCCGGTTGATTCTTCTGCGGGACATCATAACGACCTGCTTACAATGTACGATGAAATGACTTATAACATGCAAACAATGGGTGGTGCAGCATCAGGAGGAGGTCAAAGCATATTGAATGAAGGTACATGGTATCAAAATCATTTTCTTGTCTTGACATGAAGCTGCAAACGTGCATGTACACCCATGGATTGTTGTGAATGTCAATAAGTTCTCTTGCCCATCTCTGACTATATTAATGTTGGTGTGCAGGAATTGGAGGCGTGCAAGATGGCTCCATCATTAATGCAAACCCATCAATAACTGTATTCATCAATGACATTCCAACCGTAGTTCCATCAGGGCCTATCAATTTGAGGGATTTCTTCGGTGCTGATGCGTTTCTGCTTCATTCCTCTGGCGAGTTTGTTCTAGTTAGTGACTTTGGATTTGCAAGCCTGGAGCCTGGAGCTACGTATTTCTTGGTATGGTGTATATATTCTCATTCTCTTTATGTATGTAGTATCAGCATAAGGTCAATTATATATGAAAACATTGATTGTAAAAGAGCCGTTGAATCTCACTTTTCGTGTGTGCGCCTTTGCTTTCTATTTTTGCAGATATGAAGTCTCTTTTATCAATGGTTTCACACTATTCCCAACAACAGACTGCTGCTTCTAGTACCTCGGTAGCCCTATTCTATTTTGGCTTCACTGCTATAGCTCGAGATTTGATTTGTTGCGCCTATATTTTTCATGAATTTGTTGCAGTGTACGGCATGATCAAGAGCATAGTACTGCTGATTGTGTGCTTTCAGTACTTCCTTACGATTCAACATTCTTTTGTTATTACTTCTTTGGTACAGTAGTCACGTTCGTGTGAGATTGCAAGTGTACAGACATAATTCTTTAGTAGAGTAGTCGATTCATTGTAGCAGGTAGGAAGGAAATTCGCGTCCTTTCCAGAATTGTGGCATCCCGATTTCTGGGTACTGCTGTGGTTTGCATGCATGGATGAAATTTCACTGATAAATTAAAGTGCTTATTATTATACAGTTAACTGGTTATTTGGCTATCAAATATGGGTGTTGTTGGAAACAATTTCGATTTAAAATTCCCATACAGTTGTGAAATCATTTATTTTTAATTTAACATATGGGTTTGCAAAGTATGGGGACAAATGTTTTCAATACAGCCTTGATGTGGGGTTCTAAAGGTTTTGAAGGTTGGTCTTATGCTTCTATCATGCAATCAATAATTTACTTGTGCATTTCTTAAATTGAATATGCTTTAATGGTATACGTTCTATTCTTTCTGGAATATTTATAAATATTTTTTTTATTTGTGTATTTTTTTCATTTGCATTTTTTATACTTTAGTAAAGGCATAGTTTGGTTCTTTGAATTTTTCGAAATTATTTTCAAAGCTTATTAAAGTTTTAGTGCTATTATGTTTCAGATTTTTATTAACCATAGAAACTGACCTATTTAAAAAATAAATGCAACTTTATATTACAATGCTTTTTCCTTATTGATTTTCATCATATTAGTCTCATTCTGATTTTTATTATTAAATGCACTTGATTCAATCACTTTTCTCAGTAACTCTTACCTATGCTATATTTTTTCAAAAATCAATTTTATATCATGATGCGATATAAAAGATAAAATTTAAGTCAACACTACAATAAACAAGATTTTCCTCAATAAAAAATATATTTTTTAGGAATCTTTTCCACCCACACTTAAGCCTTTGTGTAGCTAAATTTTTTATTTTAATATACTAGAAATTGTAATTTTTTATATTAGATGTTTTATTACATATGAATTATTTGTCTACTTCATATCAGTTTGTCTTTTTAGATATAGAAATTCTACCATGGATTATTTATTTTCCTCTGAATTAAGATGAGTGTAAATTTGAAGTTAAATAAATAGTTTGTTATAATAATTAGTTTAAAATATATATATATATATATATATATATATATATATATATATATTATTTAATATAAATATACTCAAAATTGTAATTTCTCCTTATTTGGTCTCATAAGTTGAAAATGGAATAAAATGTGTACAAGAACATTTAAATAAACTCTTAACTTTTATAATGTTAGGCTAATGTTTTATCCAAATTTATTTATGCACTCTCTATTTTGCTACAAAGTTATGTAGTACATTAATTACATCAATTACTTCACTTGGTCGTATTCAAATGTGTTTGTTTATTACATTTATGAATTTATAATTATTATCAAATACTTTTTTATTAAAAGGAAAGTACTAAGTAGATGCTACATATTACACTTATTTACGATAGGGTCTTGCATTAAAAAACAACAAAAGTTGAAAGATAAAAATTGAGTTGGGACAAATAACAAATTGTATCACTTTTTTTTATAGTACAGTCTTGGATAAAAGCGAGTAAAACTTGAAAGAGAGAAAATTAGGTTAGGACAAATATAACCCTTAGGAACAAATTATATAAATTTTTGGAATAAATTATATCGATTGGTTTTTTAATTGGTTGTATAGTCATATAAGTTTTATTACGTGGATGTAACTTAATAAGTAAATGCTACATTTAATTTTTTCTAGTATTATTTACTACCTTAGATCTATCTTAATTTTGGATTTACCAAAGGGAAAATTTTAAGGATGGAAAATTATCTTGAAGTTTAAAATATTGGCGAATCTTATAGTTCTTAATATGCAAACAATAAAATTTTTATTGATGTATTTGTAAAATTATTAAAATTTATAATGATTTTGTATATACTCTCTATATAATGTTGGCAATTTTTAAAGTAAAATAATTTTATATTGTAAAATTTGGGCGAATTATTTTTATAAAAAATGGAAATTGGCGATTCTTTTTTTTTTTTGTAAAAATCATGAAAAATTAGCCCACCTGCGAATATTAGCCCCTAAAATTTTCCAAGTGTACCCAAGTACATCGAGGAATCAAATCTCTTTTCATTCTAAAGGAGGTTTGCATTTCAAGGGATTTGATCTTTCTAGGTCCTTTGTAGATCGAGAATATCTCTAGACCTTTTATAGATCCAGAATTAAGATGAATCTAAAATGGTTTTATTATTAATTATCTTTTAATTAAGCCCATATAAATATTTACAAACATTTATACTACTACCATACCATATCTACTACCACACATGGTTTTATATTTAAGTTTAAAAAATATTATACAATTTGGAGACGATTTCCTTAGTAATATTTCGACACGATTGTTCATTCACTCAGCCTTTGGAGCCGATTTCCTCAATGTTATAAAATTGTCCCGACTTTGTAGAAATGTTTGATTATTTAGAATAGAAATCATGAAGATTTGTAAGACATAACTAACTGGTATAGATCTTTGAGGATTTGGTGCTAAGGAAAAGAATTGCTAAATGAAACATAATGGCCTAAAATCTATCGTCTTATGCGTAAACACTAAAATTCCTGCAGAAAGTCCATATAAACAATCTATGAAGTGCAATCATTATCATAATCTAGCGTACTCCTGAAAATGTTAGCGTCCAATGTCACTTTCGGAATTGTCTTTAGGATGCCCGAATGCCTACTCTAAGTCTTCCTGTAACTTCCTTTAACTGTCGATGCCCCTCCTCTAAGCTTGAGGGCCTAAGGCCTACTAAAACTATTTTCTTCACCTTTCTTTCAGTCTTTTCGGCCCTCTCTCTGCTTATGATGCCGTGATGCTGGCTTGGAACCCATTGCATGTCCATAACCTACTGAATTTTACTTCTCATTGAAGTTGTAAATATATTCCAAAACAAAAGCCTCCAGCGACAACCTCCCTCCCATTATTTTGAAGGGAGGTAATGTGTGTAATTTGCTTTCCGTTTCCTGTATTCTGCATGACTGCAAAATCAAAATCTCACACTCATACCATATGGACTCTTGAAGTGTATACCCTACAGAGAAAAATATTTTTACATAAAGATGAAGTATTTCACAATGGATAACAATTCTTTACTTAACACTCATTTTTGAGCAGTTGATGATAGATTCCTGCACTGAATTCTCATGACTGGTCAGTCTACACCACGTCACAAGAGGAATGGTGTTGTGTTTATTAATCATGAAGACACATGATAGTTTCTTGCACTGAATTCTCATGACTGGGCCGTCTACACCACGTCACAAGAGGAATGTTGTGTTTATTAATCATTTGGACACATGATCTAGCAGCTACAACGACTCAAAATCAATTTAAAAAACCAATCTACTCAATACACCTATTAGGATCTGTGTAGTTGCAACGCTTCTCATAGAGGTGTATAATAATTTTGAATCAAGGAAGGCCATTAAAAAACAAAATTTCAAATCACAATCTCAAAAGGGTAGAAATTGTCTCAATATTCTATTAGCATACATGTTCCAAATGAAATGTTCACTAAATACTCTATTAACGTACATGTTCCGAAAGGAAATGTTCAACTCTTTTTTCTTTTCGTAAAATCCGACCAAAATTTCTATAAAATCAAATTATAACTGATATTTTTTGAAACATTAGGTTGAAATTGTCAAACATACCAAAACCGCGGACATCACAAGCCCAAAAGCTACTGACATTCTTACCAAAATACCAAAAAGCAATTACACTATAGTGAACATATAACCTCGAGAAATTACTACGCATTAAAAAAACGAAGTTGCTGATAGTTAGGTATATCCACTACGCATCTGATCACCATGAGGAGAAAGAAAAAAAATTAAGATGATATAATGGACATGCAAAAATATCAAGAAAACGTGAGAGCAACTTTGGAGAGCAGAAAGTTAGATATAAAGTCATTTGTCTAGAATGATCATTGGTTGTTTTTGAGTGGATTTTGCATTACTTGTGTTGATTGGGGAGTATTGATAACAATTTCTCCATTTTGAGGTGTAATGGAGTTTGTATTTGATTCTATGGTGATGTAGTGCTCTATTTTATTCAGGTGCACCACAATGTCGTCCATGTCATATCAGATATCTCTCATTATCATTTTCAATTCCTCTTGACCAACAAAGAGCTTGTAATTATCCATGTTTTTATATCGTAGCACCATGTGCATAAGAGTATTCATATGTCTATATTGAAATAACGAGTGCAGAAAATATAACCTTTGCTTCCTCCATTTTCCTGGATCTGGTACTCATTTGGTTTTTCCTATTCAAACTTCAAAATCAGAATGATACAATTTTTCACTAATTATCTTGCTTCCAAGGTTCGAATCTCCTTTCAAACCTCCAAAGGCACCTCATCGAAGAAATTAACCAGCGACTCCAATGAAAAATAATGTGTTGTCTAGAAGAGGAATCCCTTAATGAACCTCCCCTACAACTGATTAAATGTTTTAGCGACGCCATATGAAACAAAATCCTACAAACAAACTTTACACAAGACTTTCGCACGACCCCCTGAAGGAATTTGGATGAACAGTTGGATAGGGCCTAACCACAAGTACCTGGATTACCACTGACAGAGAGACTCGTAACTATGAAAATAATGGAGTAGTCACGATACTGACATCATGTAGGAACCTACAATAGTATATTTTGGAACATAAATGGACGCAACACCAATTGAGTTGTGCAATTAATGACAAATTTACCCCCTTAGGTGTCCAATATAACCCCTGGAAGGTTCAAATGAAAAAATCACTAGAACCATATGGAAAATGTTCCACTGTTCCAATCTCCAACAACCAATACTAGACAGTTAAACGATATGCTAGAGGGTTGAAGATATTATAAATCAGAATAAGGGAGTACCACAACCAACTCAAAATATGGCCCCGAAAATGAGTTGTGCCGAAAACACACAAAAAAATAGTTTTTTTGTTCTCTTGACCTTGAAACCCTTCCTATAACAATTTGGGTAAGAAGACAACAAAGGAGAAGAAACTAGCTAGGATGACTCCCTCCCATGACCAAACCTAACAATGAGACTTGGTACATACTAGTTCACCAAGAGTTTGGGATGAAGATACCCATTGTACCTTTAATAAACCAAGACTGACAACATAAACAACCCCGAGAAAAAAACATCAAATATATACTAGATATGAGGCTGACACTGATAAAAGTATAACAAAGACAAGAACTGCACCTTGAAAGGACCAAAAACTCAGATATTAGCGAAAAAAAACTCTAGAAAATTTATGGTAGAGAGACTAGAAATATCCTAAAAAATAGACTTATAATGGATAAAATGAGTATCCATAGAATACCCTAATGTTAAAATATGACAACAAATCTAAATAAAGTAATTTTGGGAAAATTTACTTATTACATGTTAATTGGTTGTATAAGGAAATGAAGTTAGAATAACGAAATAGCCCAAGTTATATTGGATGGCCTGAGAGGCTTGTAAGGTGTGGAGAATCATTTGTTCATTAATAGAGTTTCCAATCCCTTGCCCCGTGGAGGTTTCCTTGACACCTTGTCAGGGTTTTACCACATATATTTGTGCATTTACCTGTGAATTTATTTCAGTTTTCAATTCAGTTATATGTATATTTTTTTCTCCATTAATGTGCTCCCCAAATCAATACATGGTATCAGAGCTCTGGAAGACAGAGAGATCCGCACAATAAATTTGTTGTGGCTATGATCCTGCAAGCTATGAACCACCAGAGATCAAGGGTCTGTCGTCAACAAATTCGTTGGAGAACTATGTGCCCACATGCCCAATTCGAGGGATGTCTGCTATCCAAATAAAATTAGACGCTAGCAAAAGAATCTTTGCTGTACACAGAGAGGAGAAGAGTTGTTGGAACGTTGTTATCCAGAAAAGAAGTACGTAGCCACCGCCAGAAGAGAAGGAGTGTTCACGCTGCTGCCACTAGAAATAAAATGAAATCATGTCTTTCTGCGAAAGAAAAATCCTTTGATGCCCATTTAATAGGTTGTTGTCTTCTATTAATTCTCCCTTGAGGAAAGGACTGCTACCACTGCCGGAAGGAAGAACAGGGTGTGTCCAAACGGAAATTAAATTCTTGAAAGTGGGCTTGAAGTCTTCTAACATCGCCGAAAATAAGAGCAAGGTGTATCCAAACAGGTAAATTACAGTTATCCATATGAATTGAATTTTTTTTTATTCTCAAGGAAAGCAGATAAGAAAAAACAAATTATTTTTAAGAGGATTAAAGAGAGTTCTTGAAGACGTTTTCTGGTAGAAATTAAATTCTAGCAAGTGGGCTTGAAGTTTTGTGCATTTTCTCTCGAACAGTAGGGGTTTAAAGAACTTTTTTTTTTCTTCCTAAAATTTATTTAAAGAAAAAGGGAAAATTTTCTGGAATTTGAATGAAAAAATGATTTGAAAAGATTCAGAATTTGAAGGGAACAAATTCAAAAAAAAATTTAGATCTTTGAAGGGAAAAGATTGAGAAATATTCAATTTTTTTTAAGAGCTCAGAATTGTAGAAAAGAATTCTGAAGTTTAAAAACAAGAAATAAACCCTAGCTGAAAGGAGGAAAGTTAAAAAAAAAAAAAGAAGACCTAGTTGGAAGTTTAAGTAAGAGGAAAAACTAGAAATGGCCAAAATGGAAAATGCAAATTTCGAGGTGGATAAATTCACTGGGAAGAACAATTTTGCATTGTGGAAACTGAAGGTTAGGGATTTTCTAGTGCAACAAGGGTTGCACAAATCATTAGACAAGGTAAAGAAAAAACTTGCAAGCATGACAAATTCAGACTGGGAGGACTTGGATGCCCAAGCCCTCAGTACCATTAGGTTATGTTTAGCAGATGAAGTTCTATTTAATATTGTTGAAGAGAGTACAACAGAGGGTTGTGGGAAAAACTGGAAGCCTTGTATATGACTAAATCATTGACAAATAGAATTTACTTAAAAAGACAATTATACAGTCTTCGGATGAAGGAGGGTACAAAAGTTTTAGAGCATTTAAATGTTTTTAATACGCTTATTTTCCAGTTGTCATATATGGAAGTTAAAATGCAGGAAGAAGATGAGGCAATAACCTCATTGTGTTCTCTTCCTGAGTCATGGGACCACTTCGTAACTTCAATCAGTTTGAGCATTGTCGATTCTTTGAAATTTGAATATGTTGTGGGTGCTCTCTTATCTAAAGAAGTATGAAGGAAATCTATTATTGAGACATCTGCACTAGAAGCCATGGTATCCAGAGGTCGGTCAAAGGAAAGAGGGGAGAAAGCAATGGGTTCTTCCAGATCAAAGTCAAAGGGCAGCAAGAAGTGTAAAGTCAAGTGCTGGTACTGCAAAAAACTTGGACACCTCAAGAAATATTGTTGGAAACAGAAGGAGTGGGAAAACCATAACAAGGAAGCAAATCAGGTTGATTCAGGTATGGTTGATGAAGTTTTAATTGCTAAAGCTCTCCCTTTTTGTAATGTCTCTCAAGATGCTGAAAATAGGCTATTAGACTCTGGCGCTTCTGATCATATGAGTCCACACCGAAATTGGTTTACTTCATATGAAACTGTAAATGGTAGTTCTGTATTCATGGGAAATAAGGCATCTTGTCAGACAGTTGGGATTGGTAATGTAAAAATTAAAATATATGATGATACAGTTAAAACATTATCTGATGTTAGGCAAGTACCTGAACTAAAAAAAAAAAACATGATTTCCTTGGGAGTTTTGGATTCGAATGGGTATAAATTTACAGGTTAGAATGGAGTGTTGAAATTCTGAAAAGGAGCCTTGGTTGTTATGAAGGCTGAAAAGGTCAGAAATATGTACACACTCAAAGGAAGCACTCAAATTACTGAAGCATCGATCGTATCAGAAAAAGCAGAAGAAGGTTCTCGTCTATGGCATCAGCGGTTGGGTCACATGAGCGAGAAAGGTCTTCAGGTACTGATGAACCGCAATTTTCTTCCTGATTTGAAATCCTTCAAGTTGGAATTTCATATTGTGTGTTTGGAAAAAAATGTAAACAAAGGTTCAAGACTAGAAATCATAATAGTAAAGAGATTTTAGAATACATTCATTCTGATTTGTGGGGACCATCTCCTACCATGTCTTATGGAGGTGCATTATATTTCTTAACATTTATTCATGATTTCTCCCAGAAATTTTGGGTCTATATGTTGAAAAAGAAAGCTGATGTATTTAATGTTTTGAAACAATTTAAAACAATGGTGGAAAATAAAACAGGAAAATCAATTAAATTTTTAAGAACTGACAATGGTGGTGAATTTACTTCTTTATAATTTGAACAATTTTGTAAGGATGAAGGGATTGTTAGACATAATCTGTTTTTTATACTCCTTAGAAAAATGGTGTTGCTAAACGAATGAATCAGACTCTTATGGAAAGAGCCAAAAGCATGATCAACAATGCTAACCTGCAAAAGGAGTTGTGGGAAAAATTAATATCTATTGCTTGTTATTTAGTTAACAGTCACCTTCGGTTGCAATAAACTGTAAAATTCCTGAAGAAGTTTTTTCGGGTCAGTATTGTGATTATTCGCATTTGAATATTTTTGGTTGTGATGCCTATGCTCTTATTCCTAGAAACCAACATTCAAAGTTAGATCCAAAATCGAAATGTTCTGTCTTTTTTGGGTATGATTATGCAGTGAAATGATATAGGTTGTGGGATCCTTCATCACAAAAGATAGTCATTAGTAGAGATGTAACATTTCATGAATCTTCTCTTCTGAAATCATATGTTGGAAAATTTGAACAGGAACAGGTATCGCCAAATCAACAAATTCAATTGAAGACTAAAACTTTTCCAAAAATTCGAAAGGAAGGAGAGACTTCTGGTGAAAAAGGTGAAGAAGCAAACGAAACTAGAGAAATTCTAGAACCAATTTAGCAACCAGTCACTCTAAGAAGGTCTACAAGGGAATGAAAAACACCCAAAAGGTATGAAGATTCTGCTTCATCTTTTGCATTGATTACTGAAGATGGGGAACCTTCTTGTTATCAGGAAGCAGTAGATGATGTAGATAGCAAGATATGGAAAAATTCTATGGAAGAAGAAATTGATTCCTTAGCCAAGAACAATACCTGGGATCTTGTAGAACTTCCTGAAGGGAGAAGCGTTGTTGTGTGCAAATGGGTCTTCAAGTTGAGGAGAAAAGTTGATGGAAGTATTGAGAGGTATAAGGCAAGGTTGGTTGCAAAAGGATATTCTCAGGTTGAAGGTATTGATTTTCATGAGATTTTTTCACCAGTTGTTAAACTTGTTTCTATTCGTACTGTGTTAAAACTAACTGCATTACTTGACCTTGAGTTAGAACAGTTAGATGTGAAAACAACCTTTCTTCATGGTGATTTGGATGAAGAGATATACATGGATCAGCCAGGAGGTTTTGTACAAGGTCACAACATAAGATTAGTTTGCAAGGTCAGGAAATCATTGTATGGCCTGAGGCAGTCGCCCAGGAAATGTTACAAATGGTTTGATTCCTTCGTGGTGAGCCATAATTTTATCAGAAGTGAGTATGATCATTGTGTATACTTCAAAATTTTCAATGGAATATTCATTATCTTGGTGTTGTATGTTGACAATATGCTTATTGCAAGAAAAAGCATGGAATATTTAATCAACAGGTTAAAGACTCAGCTCTCTAGGACATTTGGTATGAAGGATCTTGGAGCGGAAAAACATATCTTGTGCATGGAGATACATAGAGATAGGAAGAATGGTAATATTTGGTTATCACAGCAGAAGTATGTGGAGAAAGTACTTGAAAAGTTCGGTATGAACAATGTGAAACCTGTTAATATTCCATTAGCTTCCCATTTTAAGTTTTATTCGGATTTAAGTCTTAGAACTAATGAAGAAAAGAATTATATGTCTCGTGTACCATATGAAAATGCAGCAGGCAACTTAATGTATGCGATGGTATATACAAGGCATGACATTTCAAATGCAGTTGGAGTTGTCAGCAGGTTCATGGAAAATGCAGGAGAAGAAAATTGGTGAGCAATGAAATGGGTGCTTCAGTATTTGAGAGGCACAAGTGACCATTGAATCAGCTTTGATGGTCATGAAGGTTCAGCCTGCGGATATGTGGATGTTGATTATGCAGGTGATTTGGACAAAAGAAGGTCTACTACAGGTTATGTTTTAACTCTTGCAGGTGGAGCAATTAGCTGGATGTTAAAGCTTCAAGAGACAGTTGCTTTGTCCACTACTGAAGCAGAGTATATAGCTGCTACAGATACTTGTAAAGAGGCAATCTGGTTAAAAGGTATGCTTGATGAGATTGGAAGGACGCAGGAGAAAGTGAATGTGTTTTGTGACAGTCAAAGCGCTATTCATTTGGCTACAAATCTAGCCTATCACAGCAAGTCCAAGCACATCGATGTAAGGTATCACTTTGTGAGACATGTAATCGAAGGGGGAAAAGTAGGTCTCAAGAAGGTCTGTACACAGTAAAATCATGCAGATGTATTCAAGAAGCCAGTTACAGCAGAGAAGCTGAGATGGTGTCTAGCTTCTCTTGGCTTGCAGAAAAGATGATGAATGGGCATGGGCAAGGGATTAGGAAAATTTTTGTCAAGGTGGAGTTTGTTAAAATATGACAACAAATGTAAATAAAGTAATTCTAGGAAAATTTACATATTACATGTTAGTTGGTTGTATAACAAAATGAAGTTAGAATAACGAAATAGCCCAAGTTATATTGGATGGCCCGAGAGGCTTGTAAGGTCTGGATAATAATTTGTTGATTAATAGAGTTTCCAATCCCTTGCCCCGTAGAGGTTTCCTTGACATCTTGTCCAGGCTTTTCACATATATTTGTGCATTTACCTGTGTGTTTATTTCAGTTTTCAACTCAGTTATATGTATATTTGTTTCTCCATTAATGTGTTCCCTAGATCAATGCCTGAGGGAGTTTTATATGGGATGCTCTACCGTGAACAAGATGTAACTACTCGCCAAATTTGTGCCTCATACAAGTTGATATATAACGTTGCATACGAAACTCAACATTTCTCCATCCTAGAACAAGGTTGGAACTAGAAACCCATCAGGTTCCAAGTGTAAGACCTCCCTCTTTGCTCCTATTTCCCAAAATATCACATGATATGGCTACCATAAATGATACTCGGTCACTTATCAGATAAAATTCGCCCTACTTCCAATCCCCCACATACCTACTCCTTCATGCTTTGATCAAAAGCACAAAATAGAATGTACTCTGGTATAAATGATCCCATCCCCATTGGTACCCGCCCTTGTATATTTAATGTCATAAAAAAACCACCCTGTGATCACCACCCTTAAACCCCACTTCCTATCCATGCATCATAGATAGGGTGCCAACTCGACATCTAGGCGTGCTCCCCAATGGCTGCCTACAGCTTGGCCACCCATAATATATTCATTTTTCTCATTAGCTAATGTATGTTGAGATGCCAGAAAATGGTTATCTAAGTTTCTCTGATGACCATCCACCAGGAAATCACACCCATCGGGGAACTTCCTATCGACTCGTTCCTTATCCTATTCCCTACCCACTACTTCAATTTCGGAATCGAGTCATGTTGTAGCCATTCCAACCAATCCTCCTCTAGAGTTATATCACAGGCACCACTGCCCCATTTAACGAGGCAATTTGTTTCCCGATTACCCTCTGTCTTAGTATGGACTCAGATAACATAGTCAAAATTTAGTAGAAGTTCCCTGATATTGTTTGCCACCTCTTGAAGGTTCTAGCTATTAATAGGTTTCTCAAGAGGATGACCCAAAAATATATTTTTAACCATGTTAATCATGGTTTAGGAATCCCCATGGACCTATATTTGACATATTCCTTTCCTTGCTGCTATTTGAAGGCCTTTTTCCAATGCCCAAAATTTCACCAAATTTTTTGTGGTTTCTCCACATGAGAAAACATAAACATGAAATGGATTTAGTTTTTCATCCTACAATAGTCCTCTACAACCAGCCATTCTTGGGTTACCTCATGAGGCTCCATGAAAAATCAACACAAAAAAGGATTGAGGAGATGGTTGTAGAAAACACACTACGCTTTGTCTTATATTGTGTGTAATCTTACTTAAAGGTTCATAATATAACTCGAGTTGTAATTTTTGCAAAATACATATCTCGTCTTCATCCTGCTATCCTTCTATCGATTCTGGTGGGTTTTTTAATAGGGTTTCTCTCACATTTGAACAAATTTTTTTCTTTTATCATATAGGTCTACTTTTTCAATCAAACATCCTCATATTTCTCTACTTCCATAACTTCCATAAGGAGACACCAAAAATTAGACACAACACAAACAACACCCACATATGACTAAACTTGTCTCAATTCCATCGTATCAACCAAGTCTTGATATCCAATGAATTTGGTAAGACATATTTAAATAAAGCATGAACAAATTTCCATATTTCCTATGAAATAATAAATGATTTGCATTATCTTCTTCCTTTAGACATAAAAAACATCTGAATGGACCTGATTTTCCTTTTATTTACATGTGATCCCAAGTTAATGCACATCCCCATGCTATCAACAAGAGAAAAGTGGAATCTTTGGGCCATCCTCCTTTATTCCAAACAACACCCCAAATTTAATTATCCACCTGAGTATGTAATCCTATAAGTAACGAATATGCTTTAGCTAAAGAAAATGTTCCTAATTTCCATATTCCCCAATGCAAAATATCATTTTTGATAGAGATTTGTATTCATATACCTTATAGATATTGTTGAAATTCCACCCAAGGAATTCAGTTATTTGAGTTATCCTAGTATGTTCGTGTTTTACACTGAAGCCACCCTAGAGATGAATGTAATTGAATCCAATAATCAACTAATATAAGAAAGCCTTTACATTTTTTCCATTCCTTTATTTTAAGAAGATTCGTATGTTCAACTAGGGGTGAATTATGTTGCCATGTTTCATCCAAAAAGACGACAGTCTCACCATTCCTTATCTCAAAAAAGGAAAAAAAATTAACCTTATCCTTTGCCTCATAGGCCTAGTTCCATATTTACTGAACCTCTGGTCATTTCTTCCACATTTCACCTATCAGTCTGTGAAGTAAGAGATGGATATTTCCTATTCCAAACCTTCTTTCAAACCTGGTTCCCACCCTGAACCCATGACCAACATGGCTTGATTGCTTATGCTTTGTTGATCAAAGAGGGATCTTTGAGTCCCAAACCTCCATACGTTTTTGGTAAACTCATCCTATCATGGCCCACTTGTTTTGGATGATCCTTTCCATAAAAATATTAACAAAAGTGTTTTTAGTGACTCGCAAATGTTTCTTGGGATCGGAATTAATTAAATTTGATAGTTTGGATGTTAGGTCCCTATATCACTAGTATAGTCCCTTATTATTGTTAGTGTAACCCCCTTATTGTTATTATTGTACCCTTGTAACCCCCATTTTGTTATTATTGTGCCCTTAAATTATTATTGTTAGGTCGGCTAGGATTACATTGTGGCCCACTAGGATTACATTATAGCCCCATGGACTCCTATATATAGAAAGGAGGTTTTGTAAATTGTATCATCCAAGAATTGTTCATTTATGTAATGTATTGGAGGTTGCCCCCTCGAAGTGGCTTATTTCTAAGGCGTTGATATCCCTTTTCTTCTATTTTTGGAGCTGGTTACACAACATTTGGTATCAGAGCTTTGGATTCTAGGGTTTCGCTGCTCCAAACAGGTCATCGTGGAATTTTCGCTATAACTTTTTGTCTACGAAGTTTCAGAAGCTGAAATTTTTAGGGTGCGAAGAAAAAATCCTGAGGAATATTTTCTAAAAATTTCAGAGCTTGGTTCGCAATATTTTCGGAGATATCATCTGTGGAAGTTAGGTATTTTTTCAAGCTCCTAAATAGGTCATCGTGGAATTTTCGCTATAAACATTTTTCTACAAAGGTTCAGAATCTGAAATTTGTATGGTGCGAAGCTGAAATCCTAAGGAAATTCTTCAAAAAATTTCAGAGCTTGGTTCGCAATATTTTTGGAGATATGATCTGGGGAAGGTAGTGCTTTTTCAGGCTCCTGAATTTCATCTCAAAGAGGTGATCGGGGAAAAGTTCAATAATCCCCTCTCCGGGCATTGGATTTGAGTGCCGTAAAAAGTGGTTGCAAGTACACTAAGATCGTAGTTTCTTTTCATCAATTTCAAAGACAAAGGATGAAACAGTGACACGAAAGTCCTACAAGTTTTCTCTACTGAACCTCACCAAAATTAGGTCATTGTGGGAGATTGGACACAACTTTGTCTTGGAGAATCAAAATTAGATCAGACCTACGGCATTTGAAAGAAGCTTTAGTGGGATACTACAGGGCTGAATTTTAGATATTGAAGAATTTCAATTACATATATAATTCAATTTCAATATCGAGCTCCTCAAAGCAAGTAAAAGGTGTGTATTTTTTTTCCCGAATTGCATAAGTCGTGTTTGAAGAATCAAGTTGAATTGATTCCAAGGGCATATTGTAGAATAGGTATCAATATTGGATTCTAAAATGGCCCCTAAAAATAATTCAACACCCATTAAGCCTTTAAAGGCTCTACTATGACTCATGGAGACGAATAATGGCAACATCACATATCAAAATTACAAGAGAAAGTGCAACAAATTTCACTCTTGCAAAAAGAAACAAAAAATGACATGGAAGTTTTGAAGAAAGGTGTGGAATCTAAGATGGATGATTTGAAGAATGACATGGAATCTAATATGGATGGCGTGGAAGCAGATCGGTCGCTTAAGAAAGGTTAAACAAGATGGATGTATGGAAGCTATGATGGATGGCATGGAAATGCATGGAAGCTAAGATAGATGACATGAAATACAACATGGAAAAAACATGAAGAATGAGATCTAAAAACAAACATCGAAGGTTTCCGATAAATTTGATACAAGAAATGTTTCCTAGTGGTGAAAAGATAATAGAAGAACCTCATGATAAGAACAAAATAAATGTTAATCGCGATTTCATAAACTCTAATGTTGGCGGGAAGAACCACTATATTCCAAAAATGGATATGAGGAAGTTTGATGGAAAGGATCCTGTAACATGGATACTACAGATGGAGCAATATTTTGATCTCCATAACGTGCAAACACACAAAAGGTACGCATTGCAACTTTACATTTAGAACAAAATACATTTGTATGGTATCGATGGCTTTGCTCCCGTAAAAAAATTGTCACTTGGTCAACTTTTACGGAGGAAATGATAGCACATTATGAGGATACAAAGAGCAACACCTTCTTTAGCCAATTGATAAATCTCAAACAAAAGGGTTTAGTGGTGCAGCACATTGAGGACTTCCAAAAATTGAATATAAGGGTAACTGATATTCCAGAGGAACACAGGATTGATCTCTTCATAGGCACTCTAAAGGATAACATCCAACATGAAGTTCGTGTTTTGGAGCCTGATTCATTGGAGAAGGCATTCAGGTTGGCAAGAAAATTTGAATGTAAAGTTATGGCGACAAGGAAGCCTACCACTCAATTCTATAAAGAAGGAAGTGTTGCTACGCCTAGATTTCCACAACCTACAAGGTTGACACCACAACAATTGGAAGAAAAAAGAGAAAAAGGGCTTTGCTACGATTGTGATAGAAAATACACTAAAGGTCATAAGTGTGCTGAGAAGAAATTATTTTACATAGATTGTGAAGAGGAAGAAGAAAATGAACAAGAAGAGGATATACACCAGGAACCGACCCTAGAAGAGGAAGAAATGAATCCGACCATATCATGTAATGCACTGGCAGGAATTACCACTCCTCAAACTCTCAAGATAGCAGGACAGATCAAGAAGAAAAAGGTAATAGTGTTGATTGATTCAGGTAGCACCCATAATTTTATTCATTGTAAGGTACCCAAGGAATTAAATTGTTTCCTATACCCAGCACCAGAATGTCAAGTGATGGTTGCAAATGGAGGAACTATAAATTGCTCTGGAAAATGCCATAATATCAAGCTAACCATGGGGGAATATGTATTGACTAGTCCAATGCTTTTCATTCCTATGGGAGGTGCTGATGTTGTACTGGGAGTACAATGGTTACAATCTTTGGGGACGGTAGCTTTTAATTTTCAAGAACTTTTCTTGAAATTTTTTTCAGAAGGAAAGGAAGTCGAATTACGGGGTATTGCGGGGAAGCCAGGAAGGATAATAAGCTCTAATGTCATGACAAAGCTTCTAAAGAAATAACATCGAGGCGTAATTGCACAATTATGCTCACTAGAAGTTCCAACATCAAAATCATCTATTTCTGCAGATCTCCAACAAGTCTTGGACAATCATTCCAAGGTGTTTGAAACTCCCAAAGGACTCCCACCTATTCGTGATCATGATCATGCTGTTCATTTGATTCCAGGAAGTGTTCCTCCAAACATCAGGCCTTATAGATATCCTTACTTCCAAAAGAGCGAAATTGAACGTATGATTGCAGAAATGTTAGAGGCAAGTATAATTCAACCTAGTCAAAGTTCTTTCTCTGCTCCTGTAGTATTGGTACACAAGAAGGATGGTTCATGGCGAATGTGTCCGGATTATAGGGAGCTCAATAAGCTCACCATTAAAGACAAATTTCCCATTCTTGTGATTGTGAATTATTGTATGAATTACATGGAGAAATTTATTTTACCAAGTTGGATCTTCGTTCAGGATATCATCAAATTAGAATGAAGACTGAAGATATTTCAAAAACAGCATTTCAAACGCATGAGGGTCATTATGAATTTTTGGTCATGCCTTTTGGCCTTACCAATGCACCTTCTACATTTCAAGGGTTGATGAATTCCATTTTCAAACCCTTCCTTAGAAAATTTGTGCTAGTATTTTTTGATGATATACTAATCTACAACAGGTCTTGGAAGGATCATGTTGAACATGTTGACGGGGTGCTCAAACTATTGCAGGAGAAACAATTATATGCAAAAAAATCCAAATGTTTCTTTGGAGTACAAGAGGTGGAATATCTGGGTCATATTGTATTTCACGAGGGTGTTAAAGTAGACCCTAACAAAATTAAAGCCATTAAGGAATGGAAAGTCCCCACAACCATAAAGAAGTTGCGAGGATTTCTCGGGTTAACAGGGTATTATCGCAAGTTTGTTAAGAATTATGGGAGAATAGCAGCACCTCCAACAACATTATTGAAGAAAGATGCATTTTCATGGACTCCTGAAGCAACTAAGGCCTTTGAACATCTTAAAGAGGCAATGTGCCTAGCACCGGTCTTAGCTACGCCGGACTTCACAAAAACCTTTATTGTGGAATGTGATGCCTCAGGAAATGGAATTGGTGCAGTTTTAATGCAGGAAGGAAGACCCATTGCTTTTGAAAGTCGTCCAATCAAAGGAAAGTATTTACAGAAACCTATTTATGAGAAGGAAATGTTAGCAATACTACATGCACTAAGAAATGGCGAACTTACCTAATGGGAAGACACTTCAAGGTAAAAACTGATCATGATAGTCTTAAACACTTTTTGGAACAAAGACTATCTTCAGAAGAGCAGCAAAAATGGGTCACAAAGATGTTGGGTTATGACTTTGAAATAATCTACAAAAAGGAAAGCTTAATGTTGTTGCAGATGCACTCTCAAGAAAGAATGAAGAGGTGGAAGCATTTCTTTGTGCCATTTCTATTATCCAACCAGATTGGATAATTGAAGCAAGAGATGAATGGAAGAAGGATAAATATGTATGGACACTCATTCAAAAGTTGCAGCAAGATCCTAGTACATCTGATACATTTAGTTGGAAAAATGATTCCTTATGGTACAAAGATCGCTTATATCTTTGTAAGAATTCCCAACTAAAACAAAAGATTCTTCTGGAATTGCACACTTCTCGTTTAGGAGGACACTCAGGATTTTTAAAAACTTACCACAGGGTGAAGAAAGAATTTTTTTGGGATGGCCTTAAATCTGATATTCAAAATTTTGTGGCGGAATGTTTGGTTTGCCAGCAGAATAAAGTGGAAACAATTAAGACCCGGGGACTTCTACAACCTTTATCCATTCCAAGTCAACGTTGGGAGGAGATTTCAATGGATTTTATCACAGGTTTACCTAAGTCCGAAGGAAAGAGTGTCATCATGGTGGTAGTTGATAGACTTACCAAGTATGCACACTTTTGTGCATTATCTCATCCATTTAAAGCAAGTGCGGTTGCTACTACATTTATGGACAGAATTCAAAAGCTACATGGAAGCCCAAGGGTTATTGTGAGAGACAGAGATCCCATTTTTACTGGAAATTTTTGGACGGAGTTATTTTCTTGTTTGGGTACTCAATTAGCTCATAGCTCATCTTATCATCCCCAATCTGATGGTCAAACTGAGATAGTAAATAAATGTTTGGAAGGATATCTTCGTTGTTTTGTATCTGATAAACAAACACAATGGGTCAAGTGGTTACTTCTTGCTGAATGGTGGTATAACACTTCCTTCCATACTGCAGCAAAAATGACCCCATTTATGGCACTTTATGGATATCATCCACCATCCATCACATCATCTTTAAGAGAAAATTCGAAGGTTCAAGGAGTGGAAGATCACATTGAGCATAAACAAGAAGTTCTCCAACTCTTAAAGGATAACTTGAATTTGGCACAAAATCGAATGAAACAACAGGCAGATCAACATCGCAGCGAGAGAAGTTTTGATGCAGAAGATTGGGTATTTTTATGGCTAAAACCATACAAACAAATGTCCCTCAAGCAAGCTAAGAAGGATAATAAATTATCGCCAAAGTACTATGGTCCTTACAAGGTGTTGCAAAAGATTGGTACTATGGCATACAAATTGGAGCTTCCTACTTCTTCGTGAGTACATCCAGTTTTCCATGTTTCATGCTTAAAGAAGGTTATAGGAGAAAATCTTCCAGTTCAAACAATATTGCCAGAACTTGATGAGGAAGGAAAAATCATATTGGAACCAGAAGCGGTCATGGAAACAAGAACTCGACAACTACGGAATCGATCAATTTCGGAGTATCTCATCAAGTGGAAGAACTTACCCACTGAAGATTCTACATGGGAGGATGAGAATTTTATACAGAAGCACCCAGAGCTACTCAAGCGTTGAGGACAACACTTTTTTGAAGGAGAGGGGCATGTTAGGTCCCTATATTACTAGTATAGTCCCATATTGTTGTTAGTGTAACCCCCTTATTGTTATTATTGTACCCTTGTAACCCCCATTTTGTTATTATTGTGCCCTTAAATTATTATTGTTAGGTCGGCTGGGATTACATTGTGGCCCACTAGGATTACATTATGGCCCCATGGACTCCTATATATAGAAAGGAGGTTTTGTAAATTGTATCATCCAAGAATTTTTCATTCATGTAATGTATTGGAGGTTGCCCCCTCGAAGTGGCTCATTTCTAAGGCGTTTATATCTCTTTTCTTCTATTTTTGGAGCTGGTTACACAACATTGGAAGTCCTCAAAGAAATTCTTTCATCATAACTATATGACTAGAGGGAAATTTAAGGACCTAATTGTCAAACTGTTCACCCTGCAACATGTTTTCTCCAATGTATCTACCCATGTGGATAGTTCGTTATATTTCCACACTATTGGTACTCCTAAATAATTAGCTTGAAGTGCACCTCTTCTATATATCATTTTATGATAGATCCTTTGTTGCATCAGTTCGAGACAGTTGAAAAATAAAATAAAATTGTTTTCTCATTATTCACCACAGTTACAGAGGCTGACATAAAAGTGTGTATAATCCTCTTCATCCTTGAAACCTTTTTCATGGTGGGTAGACAAAATAGTATTACACCACATACGAGATGGAGATGTGTTATTGGAAAGTCGTTCACATACAATTGAAGGCCATGTATATAATTTGAGTCCCTGGATTTTTGAAACATTCTCCCAATACCTTCCATAGCTATAATGAGAATAAATGGAGACAATGGGTCACCCTGTCAGATTCATCTGGTATGGTAGATGGTATGTAAGGGAGATCCATTGACCAAAGTGGAAAAGAATACTATGGAAATAATATATATCACCCACTCCACCCAATTCTTAGAAAATCCAAACGTTTGTAGGACTTTTAATAAGAAAAACCAACTAATTATATCATAGGCTTTAGACAAGTCAACCTTTATAAATAAAATTGGGCGCTTGATCCATTTAAGTGAGTGGATTATTTCCTAGAATATTATGATTCCATTCGCAATTTTTTTGCCTTCTACAAACCCCACTTTATTTGGATAGTTCAATATCGGAAGAAAATGATTCATTATATTTACTATCACTATAGATATAAGCTTATAAATTACATTATATAGTGCCATGGTTATATAGCGCTCTAGACTCTCCTATTTCCTTGACTTTGGAGCTAACAATATAATGTTTCATTCAAGGTTGGGAGTATATTCTTGGTTAGTCATTACTCGTCCACTAAATCATGCACTTTTTTGGATATAAAACTATAGAAAGCCTGATATAAGTATGTCATAAATCCATCTGGTCCTTGTGCCTTTTCTTGGGCATATTTAGAACTACTTCTTCAACCTCCAACAAGCAAATTGGTCTCATTAATTCCTTATTTTATTCCTTGCTTCTCATTTTGAGTATATGGTTGAGGATTGAAGTAGTACAGACCATAGAATAATAATATGAAAGCACCTTAGTCCATAATTTATTAAAGTAGTTAATCAACTCCCATTTTATGACATAATGTTACAACTTCCTCCCACCATCCTTTTCAGTAATGGAGAGGATTTTGTTATGAAGACAATGTTGGATTGTATCATTATGAAAGAAATTGGTATTTCGATCCAATTCCTTCAGCCACTAAATATAGGACTTTTCCTTCCATAGAATCTCCTCTTTCTTCCTTCTATCTTCAATATTTTCTAAGGTGGAAACCACATCAATTGCTAACTGAGTGGATTTTCCTTCCCATATAATCTTTTGTTGGATTGATGGCATCTTATGTTCCAATTCCCACTTATCATTGAAAATATTCCCAAACACTCTCTTATTCCAGCTTCTAAGTTGGAGTTTTAACTACATCAAATTCAGTTGAAATAATCTCATATTGGTAGGACCTTCAACCATTACGTCTTCCCACCAAGTCTTTGTAGATCAATAAAAACTTTTGATTGGAACCAAAAAATTTCAAAATGAAATTGTTGATTTAATGGAGTTTCCTTTAAATCATTTTCTAACTTGATTGGACAATGATCAGATCCCTTGCATGGTATTATAGAGGATTATATGAATAAATATTTCTGAATGAGATTGACCGATAACAAAAACCTGTCTAATAGGCAAGCAATCTGATTTGATCTCCCCCTACGATTATTTGAGATGTAATAGCCATTGATTGTGGGAATGTCAACCAAAAAACTTGACTCAAGAAGTTCATCAAAAAACACTAAGATAGTATCTAACCCATCGTTGTCACCATTTTTCTCCTGGAACGATCTTGTGATATTAAAATCGCCAAATAAAATCTGAAATGCATTACCTATAAGTTTCTTAGTCTCCTATAACTACTTCAAAAAGTGTATTATTTTCTGAGGGGATTGAGGGACCATAGACTGTTGAGAGTGAGACATTTTCTTTTGTTCCCACATATTGAAAGTTTCTTTTTAAAATACTAAAGGATGTGAACCATTCATGAAATAACACCAATTTAGGGTTCCACCAAACTAAAATCTCACCTGCACTCCCTGTAGCTGCCAAATACATCTGCTCACATCCTTTCCAGCAAAAACCAGTTAGGTTGTTCATTTTTTCCTCCACAAATTTTTTTCTTGTAAGATTACTATTGTTGGGTTTTCATTTTAAATTTGGGCTTGAAGGTAAATTTTTTCACCTATGCTATTGAATCCTATTATGTTCTAGGAGAGGATTTACATTGATACTGTGAGGGGACTTTACAAGGTCTTATCCAAGTTAACTACTACCTATTCTGAGATACTTTGGGTTGTCCCCATATGTTTCCTTTCTTATCGCTTTGGTTTGGTGATATTATTATTATGTTCTTTATGCAGTTATTTTCATAAAATTTCTTTTCTCTTATCCTTAAAATATTGAAAGGCTTGGGTTATTGGGTCTCCTCGAACCACCTGTTTCTTTGATTTGCAATGAAGCTTGGGAATACCTTTCCTTCTTACATTTGGGAGGATCATCTAGGTCTTTGGAAGCCCATTCATTTACCATGGTGACTAATATTTTTTCTTCTTCCGATAGGTATCACATTTTATGATCTAAAAGAGGAACCACTTCCTCAAAAATCGACAGTTCTAGAAGATCGAACCTTGTTTATAGGTTTCCTTCTTTGCCCATTTTACATTTCAAGGATGCTTGTCATCTGTAATATTTCGAATAGAAATATAGAAATATAAAGCAACATAAACAAGAATCTATGGCGAATAGAGAGACATCACATAAACAATGCAAAATATGGAGAACGTTGAGCCATTTTATTATATAACTGAAAGATACAATGAGTAAAAAGGTGATCATAATGATGGCACCTTGGCTTGCACAAGGCAAGCTGGAAATACTCTCAGAAATGCTCAAGCAATGGCTTCTCTATCAGTGACTGCGTTATCTCCAAAATGTTGTTGCTACTACTACTGGACTGCTGCTACTGCTGGAATAGGATGGCTCTTTGGGGTTGTTCCCTTGCTCAGAAAAATGTGAAACTCTGGGAATGATCTCTCCTCCAAATATCTAGAAAAGCCCAGAAAGGAATTCCGGAATGGATGACTCAAAAATTTAACATTCCTTGAGGAATAACGCTATCCTAGTTAAATACGCTGGCCCTGAATGATCCTCTACAAATAGTGGCCTCCTCCTCTACCAAAATAATGTAATAGTGAAGGGATGATCCCTTCTCACAATCCCGGGTTGAATCCCTTGATGAATCCTCACTCCAAAACTACCTCCTCCAAGAATTGTGTGATCTCTCCCTTAGACTGCGCTGCACAGACATGTGTTTAATACTTGGATGAAGATGCCATGGCTCCCACCTAAAAATAAATATATATAAATCCTCACATGAGAAGGCACTCGAAGTCCCCTAGTGTTGAGTTTGGGATCTCCGCTTGGAGACACCCGATGTGCTGAACAACACTTGCAAACTTTGCTCAACAACAAAAGCATGCTCAATTTCAAGAGACAAAACATAGATGCATAATAAAATAATAGAATGAGGAGCCTCTTCCCCTTTTTATGATTTGAGAGCCTTGCCCTCACCTAGGCACTGCCAAAACTACACTGTCCATCTTGGCCCACACTGTCCCTCTCTCTTTGCGCTATCATGGGCCCATGCTACAACTTCCCTCACACTGCCACTTCGTCCTCCTAGGCCCCACACTGCCAAATAATTATATGCTCAAATGATTTTATGTAATGTATATTTCCTAAGTGTAGGCTAAGTATCTCATCACCCACTCTATTAACTGATTTAACTTTATAAAAGTAAACTAGCCAAAAATTAATATTACCAATTATCTGCTTCTAATTGGGAATATTACAGTCCTCCCTACCAAAAAGTTGCTTGTCCTCAAGCAACTACAAAGATGGATGCTGCAAAATTTTCTCACTCTTCGAAGTGGCATCCTCATCTGGGAAGTTCCTCCACCTCACCAAGTACTCTCTGACTATCTTGCACCGCAGCTTCCTCTCTGTGGTTTCTATGATGGTTTCTAGCTGCAACACCAAATGTTGTTCATCATCTATTGGTGGAAGCTCCTCTGTTACAGTCACCTGCTGCCCCAATTCCTTTTCCAGGCATTATACATGGAATATTTTATGGATCTTGCTACCTGTAGGAAACTCTAGCTCATATGCAACCTCCCCAATCTTGCAGATCACCTTGTAAGGTCCATAGAAGTAGGGCTTGAGCTTCTCGGCCCCATTCTTCTTCAGCGTCGACTATCGGTATGGTTGAAGTCATAGGTAGACCAAGTCCCCTACCTCAAACTTCCTCTCAACCCATCCTTTGTTAGCATACAAATTTTGCTGCTTCTACGATGTAGCTAAGTTATTCTTAAGAGCCCAAAGTATATCCTAACACTCTTGGATCCAGTCCTTGGCCCTGGGGGCCTTGCTAGCACCAAACATCATGTCAGCAAAAAACAAAGCATGATTTCCATACAAAGCATATAACAGAGACATACCAATTGACATGTGAAAAGTGGTGTTGTAACAGTACTCTCCCAGATGCAACCAACGTAACCATGCCTTCTGCTTCCCTGTGACATAGTTTCTCAAGTAGCCTTCCAACCACTTGTCCACTATCTTTGTCTGCCCATCCATCTAAGGTTGATAAATAGTACCCGGTGTCAACTATGTACCCACCAAATTAAAGAGCTCCTGCCAAAAGCCGCCCATGAAACGACTGTCCCGATCACTCACAATGGTCTTCGGAAGACCATGCAACCTGAAAACATCCCTGAAAAACAACTCTGATTCCTATGTTGTCTTGTACCTCGCTGATATAGCAAAGAATTTTTCCCAATTTTTCATCTGATCAACAAATACAAGGATGTAATCCTTGCCCTGCACTTTGGGAAAACCTATGATGAAATCCATCAAAATTCTCTCCCATTTTCCTTCTGGGATGGGAAGTGGCTGAAGTAACCCTGCTGGATGGTTCATCTCCCCCTTGTTCCACTGACACACCTTGCACTCCCTGACATGCCGTAGTACGTCCTCCTTGACGCCCTTCCAACAGAACGTCTCCTTGATGGCCGTGTAGGTCTTGGTCAACCATTGCTGACCTAATAGTGGTGAGTCATGTGAGGCATGCAATACCTTCTCCTTGAGCTCAGAGCTCCCATTCAAGAAGATCCTTTCCCTCAAGTATATCACCTCATCCATCACTCTGTACCTGTCATCCGTGACCTTTCCATCTAATATCTTGCATGAAAAATGGTCCTTCGAGTACTTCAGCAGTAATTGAGCCCTCCAGTCTGTGTTTAAGCTCATCAGAGACAACGCTGTCGGTTTGCATGAAATAGCATCGGCCACCATGTTGTTCTTTCCTTTGACATACTCAATGTCAAAATCATATGCCTAGATCTTGCTGACCCACTTATGCTGCCTCTCTTGCAACTTCTTCTGCTCTAGAAAGAACCAAAGGCTATTATGATTAGTCCTCACCTTGAACCTATTTCCCACCAAGTACTATTGAAACTTGGCTAGTGCATGCATGATAGCCAGCATTTCCTTATCGTATATGGGATACAAGCTTTCTTGTGGCTATAGCTTCCTACTGTTGAAAGCTATGGGGTGGCCTCCATGTATCAAGACTGTGCCTACCTCCTCTCTAGATGCATCACACTCCAACACAAAAGGTTGCGTGAAATCTGATAACACCAAAACTAGACAACTCCTCATCACCTCCTTGAGCCTGTCAAAGGCCCTCTGCGCGGTGTCTGTCCAACTAAATACCCCCTTCTTGGTAATATCTGTGAGGGGTGAAACAAGTTGGGAAAACCCCTTGGTGAAATTCTGGTAGTAGGTGCAGATGCCTAAAAACCCCCAAAGCTCAGTCACGTTCCTCGGTTCTGGCCAATCCCGGATGGCCTTGATATTCTCCTCATGGACTCTCACTTGATCCACACCAATGGTATGCCCCAAATAGAGAATATTTATCAATCCAAACTCACATTTGGAGAGCTTAGCATAAAAATGATGCTCCTCCAGAATGCGTAATACAACCTCAATGTGTTGTAGGTCCTCCTCCCATGTCTGGTTGTATATCAAGATGTATTCGAAGAATACCATCACAAATTTCTGTAGTTCACCATGGAAGATGTGGTTCATACATGAATGGAAAGTGGTTGGTGCATTGGTTAGCCCAAAAGGAATCATTAGAAACTCAAAGTGGCCGTAGTGACATATGAAATTTGTCTTGGGGACATCCTGGTCCCTCACTCGGATCTGATGGTAACCCGACCTCATATCAATCTTCAAGAAGAACTTCAACCCCCTCAACTCATCCATCAGCTCATCAATCTGTAGGATGGGTTATCTGTTCTTCATGGTATTCTTATTGAGAGCCCAATAGTCGATGCACATACTTAGTGTGCCATCCTTCTTCTTCACCAGTACAATAGAAGAAGCGAACATGCTAATGTTGGCACGGATGTGTCCCAAGGCTAAGATATCATGAATAGCTCTCTCAATCTCATCCCTATAGGCTTTGGGATGCCTATAGCATGTATTAATCAAGGCCTGAATTCCCTTCTTCAGCTCAATGGTGTACTCAAAACCCTGATTCGGTGGATGCCCTGGTGGTATATCCCCAAAAAATGTAGCATATCTATCCAAAATCAACTGCACATATGTGTGTATGGCTAGTCGTATAGACCCTGCCTCTTAAACACGCAGCTCCACTTCCCACTCTATGTCTCCCTTTTAGAATTTTGCCTCCATTTGGTGTGCTGAAACTGTCTGTTGAGGATAAGTGTGCATGCCCCGAATCATCTCATGCTTTCTAATCTTCTTGTCTATCCACTCATCTCCAAGGTCTCTTAGTCTGTAATGACCTTTCCCAATGTGATCAACCACTACACTCCCAGTATCATGTCGGTGTCCGGAATTTCCACCACAAAGAAAATATCCGTCAGAGTGTAAGTCCCCATGGTCATCGCCAAAGCAAGCACATATCTAGTGCACTGCATAGTTCTGGCACCTGGTACCTGCACTAAAAATCCATCAAATCTCTCTGTTGGTATGCTCATCCGCTCTACCAATTTTTCATCAATAAAATTTTTGGTTGCCCCACTATCCACTAGTACTGAAACACATTGTCCCTATATGGTACCCTGGACATGCAGTGTCAAATATTTGGGAACCCCTCTCAAAGTAGCAAGGACTCCCCCGGTAGGTGAAAACTCTGCCCCTCCTGCTCCTAGTGGTGGAGGTGGTGGATGATCCCCTCTCTCTACTACATCACTGCCTCCTGCCTCCATCTCCTCATATGCAACCTCTACCTCGTCACTGTCGGAGAAGACCTCCATGTAGTGTGCCTTCCCAGTGGCACATCTACATCCTGGTGCCCACGGATCCTGGCATGTGAAGCATAGCTTTTTCTGTCTCAAGTATCTCTGGGTCTCATCTTCTAAAGGGCTTGGGCCTTGGTTCCCCCTGAGAGTTGGAACCCTCGTGTCTTTCCCCTTAAGCTGCGATGTCAGTCTCTAGGGGAAAGGAGTTCTGGTCCTGCGTAGGGAATCCTGCAAATTCTTGGTCCTCCCAACTGCATCATGAAGTGTAGCAGGCCTCGTGGATCTAACTAACCCATGAAGAGGTTCTTCCAACCCATCAATAAACATGTATATCATCTTTGCTGAGGACAAGTCAGGTACCATCACAGAAATCCTCAAGAACTCAGAAATGTAGGTGTCCGAGTTCCTTGTCTGTTTGAGCTTGGTGAGCTCAATAAATTTCTATTCCAGATATCTCCAATCAAATCACTCTACCATTGTCTGTGTAAACTCTGAATATGCTATCCCATCTGAGTGACCCAGCATGGCCATCCCGTGGAACCACGAATCATGGACCTCTCCCTCTATGTGCACCACTTCCACCTTGATGGCCTCTCCATTTTCCATTTTATTAAGTGGAAATAGATATCCAGATTCTCCACTGAAGCCTTTGCTGAAGATTTTGAGGACCCATCAAATGTTGGCAAGAAAACCTACCCACTGTATGTTGCATGTCCCCATCTTATGTGTATCTACCTCCCCTGTTCTGGTTACGGGGTTGACTGTCCTTCTTGGGCTGAACAAAATCATGGAAAGTGAGAGCTTCGCCAAACTATCGCCCATAGGACTAATACTCAGAAAAATAATCCCCCATATGAACCAAATCTGGTTCCTAAGGTGCTCCTACTCTAGTTCCTGTAGCTAGAAATGCGGGCATCGTGGAAAGTGGGGGAGTAAGTGATACCACCTGCTGCACTATGAGCTGCTTCTGAAAATAGTGGGAAGTGATGGACCCTTCTCCGATGTGAAAACACCTTGGGGTTTCACGTTGTCTCTTGTTTGCGCTAAACTTATGCCCCATCTCTTTTATCCTTCTCGATAGCTCCTACACAAACTTTAGGAGAAGTTCCCTGAACTCCTTTTCTTCATATTTCTCAACTTCCATTGGTTCTTCATCCTCTGCATCCACTACTGGAATGAAATATCCTTCTCCAAAAGTGGCCTCAATCCTCTTCTCTTGGTCCTTGTACTTCCTTCCCTGCTAAGTGACACATGGTTTCCCTACTGGTGTCATAGACAATATGATCCATAAGCTAAGCCAAGTCTATGAGCTCTGATACCACTGTAATATTTCGAATAGAAATAAACAAAAATATAAAGAAACATAGAGAAGAATCTACAAAAAATAAAGAGACATCACATAAAAAATGAGAAATATAGATAACACTGAGCCATTTTATTATATAACTAAAATATAAAATGAGTACAATGGTGATCATAATGATGGCACCTTGGCTTGCACAAGGCAAGCTGAAAATACCCTCAGAAATGCTCAAGGAATGGTTTCTCTATTAGTAACTGGGTTATCTCCAAAATGTTGCTTCTACTGCTACCAGACTCCTGCTACAGCTAGAATAGGATGGATCTTTGGGGTTGTTCCCCTACTCAGAAAAATGTGAAACTCTAGGAATGAGTTCTCCTCTAAACACCTAGAAAAGACCAGAAAGGAGTTCCAAAATGGATGGCTCTGGAATTTGACCTTCCTTGAGGAATAACGCTATCCCAGTGAAATACGTTGGCCCTAAATGATCCTCTACAAATAGTGGCCTCCTCCTCTACCAAAATTATGGAATAGTGAAGGATTGATCCCTTCTTACTATCCCAGGCTAAATCCCATGATGAATCCTCACTCCCAGAACTGCCTCCTCCAAGAACTGCATGATCTCTCCCTGAGACTACACTACCCAAGCAAGTGCATAATCCCTGGATAAATATGTTATGGCTCCCACCTGAAAATAAATATATATAACTCCTCACCTGATCAGGCACTCGAAGTCCCCGGGGGATGAGGTTGGGATCTCCGCTCGGAGACACCCGGTGTGCTGAACATCATTTGCAAACTTTTCTCAACAGAAAAAGTGTGCTCAACGTCAAGAGACAAAACATAGATGCATAATCAAATAATAGAATGAGGAGCCTCTTCCCATTTTTATGCTTTGAGAGCCTTTCCCTCACCTTGTCCCCACCAAAACTGCATTGTACCTCTTGGCCCACATTGTCCCTCTCTCTTTGTGCTATCATGGACCCATGCTGCCACTTCATCGTCCTAGGCCCCATGCTGTCAAATAATTATGTGCTCAAGTGACTTTAGGGAATTTTTATTTCCTAAGTGTAGGCTAAGTATCTCATTACCCACTTTATTAACCGATTTAAATTTATAAAAGTAAACTGGCCAAAAATTAATATTACCAACTAGCTGCTTATAATTGGGAATATTACATCATGGGTGTGCTTTAATGGAAAATTTTCCATTTGGGTCATCTCAATATCTTGATTATCCTCCTTCACAGCTTCAAGTACAAAAAAACTAATTATTTTCCTTAGATCCCCTTGTGTTCATAGTGGTTGTGTTCCTTTGATTGCATTGTCAATTGATAACTCTTGTAAAACCCTGATTAAACATTGAGCCACCCAGAGTCTATTCCTTATTCTTCAAAGGAAACTCACGAAAGAGGAGAATGTATTCGTGACAAAGTCTACACCGTAACAGTACATGCTTACAATCCATGTGTTGTTTCCAGATCTTGCCCTGAAAATCCAATTCTATAGAATCTATAAATTGTTGAGAGATGTTCATATACACTCATAACCGACCATATGACATATTAATTCCCATTGTGGTAACCTCTGATTCCTTGAAAAATGACTCAAGACCTGGCCTATGCCCTGAAAAATATTTGGTAACCAAAATTAGACTGGTAAGGAGTACAACCTAACCCATATTACGGTTGTTGTAAATTCCTCCTTATCTAGGTTAAAACAAGCTTCCCAATGCCTTATTTATAGTCCAACATTACTTAGAAAATAAGGGCCTCCTTCAAAAATTCGATATTTAACTTCCATATTTGAGAAGATAACTGTGAAAAATCCTTTGGGGCCAATTCAAAAATCTACCTCTCCCTTAGGCTACCAATTTGTTTGTATCCAATGTCCGATCTCCTAATCTGTCGGCTAAATTCCAATAAAATTGCAAATAAAAGCATGATCTCTCATTCATTTCCTCTAGTTGTCTAGATAGTTGGTAAGAATTGTGAATTTATAATTTTAGGTAGCTTTGGGTACACATTGTCCCCACAACCCATTTTTCCATAAATCACCCAATACATGAGAGTGATGAGATATTGAAGGACCACCTTCATCTTCCTCTTTTGATTCCTTCTCAAAACATTTTCTTGTGAGAATGTTTCTGAAGGATGGGGAAACCCCTCCCACCTTTGAGGTTATTTATTGAATAAAACCTTCTTCCTTAAAACAACAAAAAACCTATCTACAAATCCAAGTGAGGATATAGGCGCAAAAAAATTGACCTATAGACCCAAAAATATTTAGTATGAGATGTACCTACAAAGATTGAACCTGTGTAAAGGATTCAATTCTCTCAGGATCACATTCACCTATAAAAATTCTCATTGGTCTAGGTGTTATGACCATCACTTCTCATATATTTTTAACTCATCAGCAATTATAACTTTTCAACCAAGGGTGTCCAAAATTTATGCCTTAATTATAATATTTTGAAATTGTTTGATATCATTTTCCTTGGAAATGTTGACTAGTACCTGATTTGTATAATTTGAGGCACCAATACAACCATAATACATGCCCTTAATGTTCATGCGAATTTCCTTGGCCACCAAGTATGACTATCAAGATTTGGAAGAAAATCATAGGATTTATGCCACTTACTCATCCTAGTCGCACAATAAATTATTAATTAGCGCCCAACCTTCCTGTAAATTCAATTGTCACATCCACAACAAGATCAAGAAGTATTACTTCTAAGTATAAATGAAAATGAGAAAAAAACACACACACACACATACACACACACACACACAGATATATATATATATATATAGATGTATGTATAATTTTACTGTTAATAATTAGCATGCTTATTATATAAATTTCTTGCTTATAATAGAGAGTATGAAGAAATTAAATTTCTATAAGAGAACAATTTTGAAAAACACAGTTTTTCTTTGACATCATCCTCTTAGAATTTCCAGGATATACAATTTTGGCGCACCTATTGTGGTCACTGTTAAAAATTACCAACTTAATTACATAAAAATCATATAAAAAGTTTAATTAGTATGTATTCTCATTTTCCTAAATCCTTTTATCCTTTCATATGTTGAGTGCTCCATGCACCACCCATTGCTTATGCAATGTTTTATTTTTGCTTGGTTAAATCATCTCTTTGGTATTTTTGTGTTACACATGTGGGAGATAATCATGGGCACTGATAAGGTTTTTTTATAAGTATTAAAATTTCATAATATCATTCCTGATTAATATATCATATATGGTGATTTACCATTATTGTGATTCAAACTCTCCTGAATGTATAATATGTAACCTGCGACGATGGTCTTGAGGAGAAATATCTCTAACATTAATATTTTCTTTTATTAATGTGGTATGCGTTGAATTCATCTCCACTATACATGCATAGAGGGGTAAATATGATGGCTATTATTCATCGAGGCTCTTCTTGGAAGTAACCACCATCAGGGTTTCCTCGTCCTTTCCCATTTTCATTCTCTATCAATAGAGGAAAGAATTTTTGAGATAGGGTTTTCTAGGGTTCTTCTTTCCTTCAAATTTGTGCAAGAAATTCAGATGTTCATTATATTAAAACCTAGTAGGGTTAATCACTCCTTGTCTTGAATTTAATGGTGTTTTTCAATAGCGAGTTTCCTTCTATGTGTATCTTTTTGTTACACAGCAATTTTTCACCATCCCTGAAATTCCCCGTCCTGCACATTGGAGGGCTGTTTTCGTGACCTGTGAGCAGTGACATAACTTGAAAACACTTTCATGGCATTCCCCTGAACATGTACTTTCATTTCCCTGAAGACAACTCCTTGTGAAAAACCCTAAAAATAGGCTTTTTTGCATTGGCGCGGGTACACAGTTCAGCCCTCGCGCCAAGGGGGCAAATCCTCCAAAGAGGGCGCGCCAATTGGCGCTCTGTCTCAAAGCCGCACCCGTACCAAGCTTGATAATGAGTGTTTTTTAAAAATAAATGGCGGAATATTGACCCCAACCAATTCCTAAACTGGTCTCTAATTTGAGTTGGGAGGTTGGCTTCGAATTTCCATGTAAAGGAAGTAGTTTTCCACCTCTCATGGAAGCTTCCTTGAGGATAGGGCCAATCCCTTAATTGTAGGGATCCCAAATCCCCTTCCTCCATCTATATAAGCTTGCCATTTTCCTTTGCAAGCTAATCTCCAAGAGCCTTCATAGCCTAAAGAATGCTGCAATAGTCCTCATAGTGTCAAATCAATAGCAAGGAGATTGATGATCGAAGAGAGAGGCTTGTCCCCATCCTTGACAAACTTTACCAAGACGTATTCCACTGGCGACCCGTCGAAGGAGAATTCAGCGTTAGAGCCAGGTTGTATTTTCCTTTGTATGAATTAATGATAAGCGACTATTGGTTATGGTTCCACTCATTTTGTTCAATATGATCATGAGTTGTGTCCTCTCTGACTGACGCATAATTGTATATATCGTATTTTATGCTTGTGTTTGTTGTGTTTCTTGCGTGTGCAGGTGTTCGATCGCGATGAGTGTGAGGATTGTGATTTGCTGAAGCAAAGGAACGGGAGCACTACCTTCTCTACAAACAACATCGTTGGATTCGAGGTCAGCCTTCTTCGCAAGTTGGTTTATTGCAATAAGGGACGTGCATCATAGCATGTTACGATTGTTGCTAGACCCGTTCTGGGCTAGTAGGGATTGCCTCTATCCGCAGAGGGGATTTACCTCCACAACAAATTGGCGACTCTGCTGGGGATCGTTTAGCTTTTTGTTTGCTTTATAAACTACAGACGGAGCCTGAAGTTAGCCAGATAGCCTTCGAAATGCTCTTGCTTTGCATTAGCGAAAGTAGATGAATGCTACTTCAGTCAATCTCCGGTCTAGTTTATGAACTGAACACTTGGAGTATTTTCTTGTCTATTTGGTCCATCCCTGACTTTCCTTGTTTGATCAGCTCTTTTGGCTGGCTCTTTTTGTGGCTTTGGCTTTTTGTTTGAGCTTTACCATCACTAGTCTGCTTCTTGGATTGCTCTTTTTTCATTTTTCCTTAGTAAACTCGGCTGGCGCGCTTTTCACTGTGACAGTTGCACCCACTGGCGCATGTTGTCAGTGTATTACTCGCGCCAATTCCATTCTGGCGCTAGTTTCAGCCTTACAATTGCGCCAATCCTGTAAGGTATTAGGGTTTACTGTGTTTTGAGCCTTCTGAGACCGATCTGGGTGTTTGGTCTTATTTTTACGACTTCTTGAGTGTTCTGGAGCCCTGCTTGACTGACTGTCACCTTCATCCTTTGGTTGTTTGCCCATTTTTATCGATTTTACATTTTAGTCCTAGGGCATCTAGGTGCTATTGTGCATCGAGCCTCCCTTGGGAGTTTGTGGTTTCTGTCTATTCAGTCAACTTTGTGATTGCTTCTCTGCATTTGTTTAGTGGTCGTCAATCATTTTATTGCGTTGTTTGAGTGATTGGCTTCTTCTTCACTTGAATTCTGCTTTGCCTCGCATTGGGCCTAGATTACATGGTTCATTTGAGTCTTTGGGTGTCTTTTGATTTGAGGGAATTTTTGTCAGTTTGAGATCTGATTGTGTGCTTGCATTGAGTGAAATTTGATTGTTTTTCTCTTTTTATTTTGCTTCTAAAATTTCTTGTCTCATTAGTTTTTGTTTTGTTAAGTGCATTTTTCTCTTAAACATTGAAAATACAAAAAATCTCTTTTGCTTTGAATTAGTTAGTGTGAATTAAATCTTTTCGGTGTTATTAGTGATTAGTAACTTTGAAAGAAAAGCTTTTAGTTTCCATTAGCTGCATTAGAGATATCATTGGTTGTTGTCTGGTCATTTTGTTCCGGTGTGAAAAGCTCTTAACTCTCTCATAATTAGCTTTCATCGAATGAAATGATATACTATGGCATGTAGTGTGCATTTAGGAGATTTTGAGACATTACATTCGCTAGGGCCTGAAAACTGAAACATAATTGAAGATAAACGTTAAAATTCATTCAATTTACACTAAGGCAGCATTGAAACATTAATGAAATATTTAGAGGTCTAGGCTAGAGACGTGTTCCGACGTCTTTAAACCTAGTAGCTATCATTCACCTCTTGGCTTTAGACAGCACTAGTATGGACTTGTGCTCCCCATACCATCGCGTATATAAAGGGAGACCCCACTAGGTTTCTATACTTTATCCATAGGAAGCTGAGTCTGCCGCCCTATACCCATGATACACCAGACACAGCATTCGGGGAGACTACCTGCACGTACGTTAAGTCCTTGGTTAATTTCTCTTTCATTTTGAAACCAAGCTGTATATTACAGTTCACGGTTATTTGGTACACCCTTTGCCTAGCATTCCTGAGCAGTCATTTTGATCTTGTCTGACTCCTTAAAATTGAAAAGATCACCAAGCGCTTGTCCTTTCACGCTTGCTTCAAAACTGAAAGAGATAGATTCATCTTTCATCCATTTCTCGACTCTTAAAACATGAAACGGTGAAGTTTCTAAGTTTCAATGTCGTAAAATAAATCACCCACGATCACACGCCCTGTTAGATTTTGCTTGTTGGTCGTTTGATTGTGTGCCTTGATTATTTTTCAGCCCATGTGTGTGTTTGATATTTTTCTCTTATCATTACTACCACAGTGGCGGAACCCTCAGTTTCGTCTACTGGTAGTCCATATACGGACGATTCATCAGAGGTTTCTCAATCCTCTCCTGAACCTCAGCAGCCCATCGTTTTCGAGTTTCTCGATGGGGGACCAATTCTGTCTGAGCTTCCCTTTGGAGGACCAGTTGAGTTCAATTGGCCCTTATCTGACCCTTGGTCCGGATTTGGAGTAGGGGAACATTTCCCTCCTCTTACATCGGGTTCGCCTTTTTTAGCTGTTGTTATTCCTCCTAGTCCTCGCCATTTGTTACGAGATCTAGCGGCAGGTTCAAATATGAGTGAATCCAGTCATTCTGCTAGCGAGGAAACCCCCACATCTGGTGAAGATTACCAGCTATTCCCAGAAGACAACCCTGAATCATCTGTTATGTCTTCACCCGGTCCCTTACTACCAGCAGGGTATAGATCCTTAGGTCAGATTATCGCCGCCGCTGCCTCCATGGGGGTATCAGCTCCTTCTATGAGGCCAGTTGTTCCTTCATTGGGGATGTCTCCTAGGACACCCATCACGACATCCCCTCAGGTCACTTATGTACCCGTCAGGCCCACAGTTTGTGTGGCTGCATCTACACCTGTTGTTACTACTCAGTCCGTAAGGACCACATCGCTTCCCGAAGACGTCTACATAGCTTCTGCTATGCTGGAGAACATCTCTCCTGAGGAGTATCGATTGTCCCTACAACAATCGAACCCCGAGGTCGGACAATCCTCTCAAGATCCCAACCGCTCGTATTTTTCGAATTATGCACAAGATGGTACACCCGTGTATGTTTTTCCATATCAGTATGATGAGCACGGGAATCCTTTACGTTTACCCGCTCCTGAGGCTCAACTTCATGTTCAGGGTTTACTGTATAACTAGGATGGGCAGCCTTATAACCAGCAACGACAACCTTTTGAAGGCCAACCTTCGGGCCAGCCTGGCTATCCTTATGACCCGTAAGGTTACCCTGCGGGCCAGGAGGGGCCATTATACGGTCCGCAAGGACAGTATTACAACCCTTCAGGTTAACTCGTGCAACCTCTTCCTGAAGTCCAACCAGGGAAACCTCAAGGACTCATAGGCCAACCGGGGTACCAACCAGGGCACGTATATGGTCTTGGGGGGCAAGTCCAACCTTCCCAATCCATGCAACGTTAGTATCCTGTTGCTTCAAATGTTCCACATCAGCCAGGACCATCTTATGGTCCTGCTGTAGGTCAAACTGGTTACCAGCCGCCACTTGGCTCCATTCCTCCACCAGGCCAACCGGTCCATCCGGCGCAACCTGGTGTTCTAGCACCAGGCCAACCGACCCATCTGGTACAACCTGGTGCTCCTCAACAACCAGGTCAACCTGTACAACCGGCATAAACTGTTTATCCGGGTCAACCTATTCAACCAAAGTAGCCCATTCAGCCAGGTCAGCCTGTCTAACCAGGCCAGCCTGCACACTCTGTTAACCCTGCCCAACAGCCGATTTACTCGATGCCGCAACCGAATCAACCGGTGCACCCTAATTATAAGGCTCAGCAGGGTCCCACCTATCAGCAACCTGCTTAACTTCAAGGTGGTTACTACCCTCACGGTCAATCTCGACCGACTTATAATCCGCCCCAAGGTTCCCATTATTACACTCAACAACCCAGCTACACCTATACTCAGCAGCCAAATCCACAAGCTGCCCAGACGGGGCCGACATACAATCAGGCTCCATACTCTGGTTATCAATCCCTGTACACTAGTCACCAGCAACCGAATCAGACTGGTTCTACACCGTATACCCCGTACGGTCAGAATCCTACCGGACAGAACCCATGGGAGAAAGGATATTTTCAACTAGCGTGGAGTACAGGTACCAGTCCTTATCGAGGGCCTGGCATGCCATTCAATCCGCAATTGCCATTCTTGGCTACCTTGGAATTACTGGACGTTTCTAAATTAACCAATGATCCGATTCTTCATAATCCCTATTGGCCTCCAGTTCTGACCAAGGTACCCGGCAACTGCCCAAAGTTTGAAGGTAAAGATGGTGAAGACCCCCAAGCTCATGTAATGACCTACCATTTGTGGTGTTCGTCTAATTTTTGGGTCGATGATTCAATTCGTCTACGTCTCTTCCAGCGCAGTCTTACCGGTGCTGCTGTTAAGTGGTATATTGAACTACCCTGTGGCATATTTCAGGATTTCAATACTTTAGCAATGGCTTTTCTGACTCATTTTCAGTTACCAGTTCGTTATGAAGCCGGGATGCATCTCCTGACTTCATTGAAGCAGGATAAAGCCACTCACATATCCGAACATATTCATGAGTGGCGACGTCGTCATAGGCTGATCAAGTTTGATATACCTGATCAACTACTAACTCATTGGTTCACCACATCCTTCGTTAACAAAATTGTGCAAGATATTGCTATGGGGGCATGTGTGACTGAAGAACAAGCCATAGCGCATGCCCAGTATCTTGATCTGGTATACTCTCAGTCCGGCACGCTCTATGATATTTTGACTGATGCTCCATGCCCAGGAACCTCTAAAGCTCCACCTACCCCAGTGGTGGATGGTGTTATTGGTTCCGTGTCTCAAAATTCTCGAAAATCTTCAAATGGGAAGCAGAAGTCAAATTCTTCCAATAATTCTTCTCTTCCCGCCCCCCAGATTCTAGAAAAACCGTGGAGGTCAATGCCATTTAGGCTAATCCTACGAAAAAATCCTCCAAAGGAAAAAAGAAGGGCAAGGGAAAATCCAAACGCGACGCCCCAAAGCCAGACTCTTCCAAACCTCGTACTGAGGATAGTTCACAACGTAAACCGAAGTACCCTTGCCTGATTTGTGAAGGAGATCATTATACTAAGGATTGTCCACGACAATCTGAAATTAGTTAAATTCTCAAATGCTCCAAAGGGACTCCGACAGTTCTTAAAGAACCGTTCCCATCTCAGCAGACCCAGATGGTTGAGCAGCCTTCACCATCTGCACCATTTGGGTCCCAGGTCTTTATGATGAATGGTTCTGCACCCGTCTCCATTGCTATGCGTTCGAAGGATTATGCTGGATCGCGTCAGGAAGCTGGAAAGGAAGTTGTGGATGGCCCACCTCCTCCACCTGTCTCCGGTTCTTTAGAAATTGAGAAGCCTACGACTGAACCTGTTGTAAGGCCACCTTCTAAAGGTGTTCTACAAAGGTCTTCCTACAATCCAAATTCCCGTGCCGCTCAACATTATAGTATTGTTGAGGATTTGGCACAGGCACCTTCTGCTATGTTCGCATTGGAAGTCCTTCAAAGTTTCCCTTCGCAATGGAAAGCTTTGTTGTCTCCAATCGGTGGAATTGATCCCACTGATTCTAATCTTCTCACCTTCGACTTAGAAAAATTTACCCCTCGGCTTCCACATCAAATCGCTCTTGTTATTCAAGTCGGGATCAACGGTCTTAATATCCATCGGGCCGTTGTGGATGAGGGTGCTTCTAACTATGTCATATCATCCGCCTGCTGGAAGGCCATTGGCTCTCTGGCTCTTTCATCATCTCCCAATTCCCTAGAGGCATTCGATGGTCGTGAATCTAAACCCCTGGGTGTTCTCGAGATTTTTCCGATTACGTTACAGGGGAAGACAATCAACGTAGAAGTAGAAGTAGTTGACGCCAAGCTTAACTACAACCTGCTTCTCGGCCGTAGTTGGACTCACGCTATGTTATGCATGAAATCCACCCTCTTTCAACTTCTTAAGTTCCCTCATGAGGGCAAAATTGTTATTGTGGATCAGTTGTCTTTCTTCACCTCCACCTCTGAGAACAATGTTCCTTACGTGGATAAGATCCCCAATCCCCCTGATAGTGTAGGACCCGGTCTCTTCAAGGACCCTGTCCTCATGGGTATTTTTCCCGTGCCACCACTACACACCATTCAAGTTAATATGATCTCTAGGTCTGAAAACCCATGGATCATCCCTTTGCCTGAACAGGTGACTGATTTTGGAGAATCAATGCCCCTAACTCCAATAGAGATTAATTACTGTGAAATTGTCGCCGCATCCGATCCTCCTCCTCCTCAACATGCTCCCTCGAGCATGGCTTCAGATATCTATTCTCAATCCCCCTGGATTGGTGAGGCCGACTCGCCTGATCCTCTTAAAGAGATTTTCCCTTCTGATGAAGCCATTGTTGAAACAATGTCTCTTGAGGAGCTGCCTTGGAGCGAAACACATCATCCTTCCTCCTTTATGCCCAGCCTAGGGGCAATGTCTGATTGTCTAGAGTCTGATATATCTGATCATGTCTCTCCTGAGCCTCCTCCGTCGAGCTCACCAGAGCACAGTTCTTCCTCTTGTGTCAAGCTCTTAAAATAATGAAACAAGCAGCTATGAGGATAGTTCTTTTAAGTGCGTCAACCTCGTTAAAATAATGAAACATGAGCCTGTTCAATTTGAGTTTTGATAGATTTAGCTCAAATCTCTTATGTTTTCAACCTTCACTCCATTTCCTATGGACTGAAGCTTGGGGAGCATGTACCTCGAATTGAGACACCATGCTGGGGGCATGCCCTTCTTCCTCAAGCATAGTTTGTGTTTTAAGCTTGCATAAAAATAAACCTCATTTCCAAGCATAGTTTGCATGTATGTTTTCATGTGTACTTTTAAGCTTGTACAAAAATAAAATGTGTGATTAAATACATTATGTGAAATTTTTCATTGGGTCATTTGTTCTGCAACTGATACATTAGATAACATTGTATTAGACATTTGCATGGCATATAAAACATCATCGCATGTAAAGAGATCCATCCAGAAATAGGTATATATATATATATCTGTGTGTGTGTGTGTCAAAATGTTTACATAGTGTGCATCACATAAAATCAAAAAATATATATGTTCGTCTTAATATAGCCGGAGATGACATGTCTCTCAAAAAATATGCATATGAAAAGCCCTAATGTCTAATCTACATGGTGCTCGTGGTAACAGGCCACCGCACGCACTAAGCGTCTCAATAGTCTGTGGAGGCGACTGGGCACCCCCACAGTGTGTCGTTGGTATGCTAGAGGAACATCTGCTAGCCGTGCATTGTCCGGGATCCCCCAGGCGATGCCCTCCAGGTTCTGAATCAGTTCACCTCCTTCGCCACCCTCATCCTGAGGGTCATGTTCGACATGGGTTCTCCGCGCAATGGGCGACATGCCCGTAGGCCTCTCTGGGTCGATGTCTGCATACACATAAAACTGTTATTAGAACAGACATGTATTACCGAAAAAAATCATAAATACATAAAAATCAAAAAGAGAATATCGTACCCAACTCCTCATCCCAATCCTCCCCCTCCAAGAACTGAAGATCGGGATCTCCAGTGAAATCGGTCCCAGCATAGGGCCAATCTTCGACCACGATCAGCTGTCACCATAACCACCCAAAAAACTCGGGCCTCCAAGACATCTGTTGGCCTCCTCCTAACTTGGGCATAAGTGCTACCCAACAAGCCATCCTCGGCTCTCTTGGTACCGGCTTAGCGACTATGGCCCCTTGGCCCTAGAAAATGGGTAGTCATTCCAGGATGAACGACACCAAAATGGAACCGTAGCCAAATTGCTTTAGTTTTACTTTCTTGCATCTTGTCAGCTGCCTCTTGATATTTCTCATCACTGCAGTAGCCCAATCGAACAAGGTGGGGTTCATACACTCGGAGGCTAGTATGAGTTGGGCTTTGGTTGCCTCATGTGGTGCTTGCGATCCTGCAGCCCACATAATGGTGTGTAGCACTACTCTGAGTGCTAGATCACATATAGTGTGAATGTCCACCTTTCCGCTTCCCAATCCGGTTCGTGCCCCTGGGCACACCCTCTCCATTACTTGTTCCATCTTCCCCCCGGAAGGTCTGCTGCCCATCAAAATGGGTACTGAGCCTCTGCACGATAACCCGATGATAAAATATACGTTGGAAACCTCAAGTTCCAACACTTGGTCCTGAAGTTTAAATACTTCCTCATTTTCATCCCATATGCTGACCAAGTATTGTAGTAGCTCAGGTTGAGCTCGTAAACATGGAGTAAGAAAGAATTTTTTGAGTCCACAGTTCTTCAGTGCATTCATACAGGCTTCATTCTCCATAGCCATTTCATCTTCCTCCCCATGTTCCCTCTCCTTCCATTCAATAACCATTGTGCTTGGTTACCTGCATCAACATGATCAAAAACCCTTGTTAGATCTCTGTCATGCTTAAAAATCCATATGGATGGCTCACTGTTTAAAAATTTAAAGCGGAAAATTATGTCACGCCACTGGCGCGAATGTTTTCCTAACAGTCGCGCCACTTGGTGTGACCCCTTTGTGAAAAAAATTCCATTGGCGTGGGTCCGTGCCCGATACCCGTGCCAATGGCGGAGCCCTAAAATTTTAAAAGAGTCTCCTTCAGAGATCGACTATGCAATGGAAACTCATAAAAAATGGATTAAAATGGAGCTTAAGGGAACCCCTTTTACCTGGAACAATCGAGGAGCTGAATGACGTCCCGGATCACTCGCAATCACCGCCGCAAGTTTTGCACACAAACAGACCACTGTTGCTCTCCAAGTAAGGTAAAAAGCAAAAGTAAATTTGTTTTACCATTTGAAACCTATTTATAACTTTTCAAGTCGAAAATTAGGTTTTAAGTGTCATTTTTCTCAGTATTTTAATATATTTTGTCGAAAATGGATTTTACACTTGCTTTTATGTGTAGCGACAGGTTTTCACGTGACTTGGACAGTGATACGAGTTGTATTTTATACTTTTTCGGACTCGGTAAAAACATGAAAAAAGTCATTTTGGAGTCATCTTTCAGCTCTGTTCTGACTCTTTAAGCATGAAAATATTGCCGAGTCCCTTCTCATTTTTGATCTCGTTAAAGTGGACACAAAACGACATCTACCCATTATACATTTACCCCTTTTTTGGGCTAGGATAGATTACTTACGAAAAAGGAATACCCTAGCCTATCACGACTAGGAGGTTTTCTCAGATATTGTTTTCTATCATTTCGGGTCTGAGGAACTATTTACGAAAAGGGACCGTTGAAGTTTACTTTTGCGCTGTCTTTTCAAACTCTCTAAACATGAAAAGACGCCGAGTTCTTCATTTGTCAGACTTGTTAAACCCTGATGACATTGGATTCAGTCATAATGATGATATTTGAGTTCCTCCTTCCTAGGGATCGTTAAATGTACTAGGATGGACTTATATAGCAAGCATATGGTATCCTCTTCAAGCTTGTGTAAAAATAAAGAGGTACTTGCCAGAAATGGCGGGGAAAATGGAACCAGCATCATTGTCGTGTCAGCAGTATGTCACTCTTGAACATGGCACTTGTCTGCATTTGTGTCGGGTTGGGGACATCTCATCTCGTTTTCCACTTGCCTCCATGGGTTTGGGTGATCTCTTTTGACCTCTCATATACTCTTTTCCTCGTCACCATGACCTTTGATCTTTTGATGTCAAATAATGCCAAACTCACTATCGTGCTACCATATGTTCAAGAGAAGTTGACCTCTGCAAATTTCAACCTTCCTCTGATTCTCGTCTAAATCCTGATTCACAAAGACATTATGTTCCTCTGTATCTCGTCGATGATGTGGGAAACACTATGGCCCACCTTCGATCAAGGTCACTTCCTGTCGACTTCAGCTCATTATCCAGGAAGCTAATCTAGAGACTCCCTTCTAGTACCTTGGAGCCTGCATGCCTCAATGGCAGGTTCTTCGTGTTCGACGTGACTTTTTCATCATTGGCCTCCGATCGAGTGATTCTACGGGTGTTCGACGCCAGCTCACTAATTCACATGCCGCGGATTGTACCTATAGTACCTTGAGGGCCATTGTCATTATTGGTGGTACCTCCCACGTCTGTTAACAACTTTCATCATTGGATGGTAATCAGATGATGTTCTTGCATGTTCGACTTCAGCTCACATATTCACATGCTTGAACTTGTACTTTGTTTGGGTCGAGATGGAGCGCAATACCATGGACTTTTTCTGTTCAAACCCAGGCTGTGATTTTATGGATTATTATGATTAGTTACATGACTCATTCATTGGATGGTTGAGACCATACCTGAGTCATATTATCGATCCTCACTGGATGGCTGCGACCATACCTCAGATTTGGATTATTGTATACTCTGTTATGGATGGCTGTGCCTATACCAGATATATAGCATGTATCTCAGATATCAGTTGTACTTCTCTACGCAGGTTCTCCGACAATGGTGTTTTTATTTGCTCACATTCTCGTAAATCATTTCACCCCTCTCTCTCTTTCGGGCCTCATGCTTTAGGGGGCATCTGTTACACAACAATTTTTCACCATCCCTGCAATTCCCCGTCCCGCACATTGGAGGGCTCTTTTTGTGACCTGTGAGCAGTGACATAACTTGAAAACACTTTCATGGAATTCCCCTAAACATGTACTTTCATTTCCCTGAAGACAAATCCTTGTGAAAAACCCTAAAAATAGCATTTTTTGCATTGGCGTGGGTACACAATTCAGCCCTCGCGCCAAGGGGGCAAATCCTCCAAAGAGGGCACACCAATTGGCGCTCTGTCTCAGAGCCGCACCGACGCCAGGCTTAATAAGGAGTGTCTTTTAAAAATAAATGGCAGAAGATTGACCCCAACCAATTGCTAAATTGGTCTCTAATTTGAGTTGGGAGGTTGGCTTCGAATTTTCATGTAGAGGAAGTAGTTTTCCACCTCTCATGGAAGCTTCCTGGAGGATACGGCCAATCCCTTGATTGTAGGGATCCCAACTCCCCTTCCTCCATCTATATAAGCTTGCCATTTTCCTTTGCAAGCTAATCTCCAAGAGCCTTCATAGCCTAAAGAATGCTGCAATAGTCCTCATAGTGTCAAATCAATAGCAAGGAGATTGATAATCGAAGAGAGAGGCTTGTCCCCATCCTTGACAAGCTTTATCGAGACGTATTCCGCTGGTGACCCGTCGAAGGAGAATTCAGCGTCAGAGCCAGGTTGTATTTTCCTTTATATGAATTAATGATAAGCGACTATTGGTTATGGTTCCACTCGTTTTGTTCATTATGATCATGAGTTGTGTCCTCTCTGACTGACGCATGATTGTATATATCGGATTTTACGCTTGTGTTTGTTGTGTTTCTTGCGTGTCCAGGTGTTCGATCGTGACGAGCATGAGGATTGTGATCTGCCAAAGCAAAGGAACAGGAGCACTACCTTCTCTACAAACAACAGCGTTGGATTCGAGGTAAGCCTTCTTCGCAAGTTGGTTTATTGCAATTAGGGACCTGCACCATAGCGTGTTATGATTGTTGCTAGACCCGTTCTGGGCTAGTAGGGATCACCTCTGTCCGCAGAGGGGATTTACCTCCACAACACTTTCCATATTATATTTTTCAATATGGTCGCTTATCATGTTGCATTCTCCATTCCTAGCAGTTTTTCATACTGCAATACAAGTTTTGTGTAGCCATGATGTTTAGGAAGGAGGTCACAACCAAGAGATTTGTTTTACTTCACTTATCCTGTGCATGGAAATTTGTTATAGGAGTCCACAACTAGTAAAGGATGTTTAATTTTTTTATTTTATTAGATTTCATCATCTTGTTTCGAGTTGAAAGGGTTGTAATCCTTAAATTTGGATAATCATTGTTAAGGTAATTTGAACTGCTCAAAGATAGAGAATTCATGGTCTATTCACACTATAGGTAAGTTTTTTTCTTGGATATCTCTTTTTATAATCATTCTCCTTCCATTAAACTAATTCATTTGAATGTTAGGTCTATTGCAATAGGTTTTTCCCTTATTAATTGATTTTGTTGTTTTATTTTTGCTTGTAGAATTTCTCTATACTCAATATGTCGTTCATTTTCAAGAATATAAATATTTTCTCTCTGGAGCATCTTCGTCGTGACCACCATGTTCTGATTTCCATGGTTTCCTCATTTACAAGTAGGGTAAATCAATTTTGACTGTAGTTGTAAGGCTTGAAATATGTCTTAGTCGACAGAATGTTTTCTTTAAAGATTTTCACTGATTTTTTTTATACAAGGGAATTTAACATGGTTATGGCTACGTCCATGCTTCTAACTCTAAAATTTTATGTATCTATTAATATTTTTACTCAGAGTTTCGAAAGGTATGGTCAATGGGTGTTTGATACATATCATATGTTTCTTCAATGTCAATATGAATGTTATTTTTGGTTGCGTTGACTCCCCCTAATGGTCATATTAAATAAAATATGTTTTTTGTCATTAAAATTATAGCTCTCTGATATTATTCTTGATTTTTTTCTCGTATTACACACATATTAGAATTTATATATAATTTCTATGGATTAAATATAAAGTCATCAATGATGGGCTCATTTGTTGCTTCTGTGGGTCATTATTTTGCTTCACAATTTCATTATGTCATGGTTTTAAAGCTGGTTTGTGATTTATATGTTATTTATTTAATTAAACATTTAGAATTGTTCTATGTATTATATATATATAATGCAACACAACTAAGGTGTCGAAACATAAGAAAATTGTATATTTTTTTTAACAACTCATACATGAATACAAATCATATCTATTTAGTTCCGTTGACATGCATAAGCACAAATTGTAAATTTTCTTTTCTCATTATTGTACACTATCCAACAACTCCAAAAGAGGTCTAGAACCCTCACGTATTATATCATGGGACTTGTTAGGCCTTCCCGTGTCCTAAAAACTTAGATGTAACAATCCTAGTGAAAATTCCATGTAATAAAAGTTAATAATGGAAAAATAATAATCATGGTTATGGAACACTTATTCCAAGATGAATGTTGGGAAAAACATCCTAGTGTGGGTGTTCATTTTGGTTATTATGGCTAAGGAAATTGGAAAAGGAAATGACAAAGACATTTGGAAAGGCATGAGGAATTTATTGGAATTTATTTATGAAACTAATGGAAAATAGGAGAAAAGGAAGGTGAAAGGTCACAGGTTGCATGTGGGGAGGAAATAGAAGGAAAATAATGGAAAATGAAGAAAATATAAGCCTCATTAACAAAAAGGATTCTGAGGATCAATTTGTACCTTTTTTTAATTTAGTTTTGGAGCTCTCTCTCTATTCTCTTTCCCTCTCACACACTTGGATACTTATATTTTTCTTAGAGCATTTCGGCATTGGACCACGAAAGGAAAATAAAATAAAGAGGAAGCAAAATATCAAGCAAGGAAGATCAAGATCAAGAAAATACAACAATTTTTCTTGTAGGTATCAATTTAGATGTGTGATTTCCTGGCTGGATTTGGAATGCATGGTTGTGCATGTGTTTTCTTGGTTCTCTTGTTCTCATTGGCATGAGTTTTTCTATGTGTGGAAATTTTCTTCATCCTTTCCTTGTCATTTCCGGATAGCCATGGTGTGATGGAGTTCTCATATTTCGGTTGAGATGGGTTTCTGGATGGATTCGAAACTAAGTGAGGTGGATCTCTGAAGGAAATAACACATGTCCTAGTGATCCCTGAAACAAATTGTGGATTTCGATAAAGGCACTAGCCTAGTGACCCCTAAATTAGACTATGGGTTTCCATAATGCCAGGTATTTTGTGCCTCGGTGGGCCTAGGAATCCTCAACCAGTGAATGGAGGGATATATGGTAAAACCTAGAGGTGGGTGATCTTCATTGGGCCTAGGAATCTTTGGATGGAATATATGGTAAATCCTAGATGGCGGAGTCTCGGTTAGGGCGTAATGATCTGGTGTGGATTATGGTAAATATTAGAGACTAGGAGACAGGAAAAATCCTCATGATGTAGGTGGATAAATCTGGTGACATCCATTCTTTTTTCGACATAGTGATCTTTGGGAGATCATGGTAAATCCTGGTATTACATGTTCATTATTTTAGCCTAGTGATTTGGTGAGGATTGTGGTAAATCTAATTTATGTTGATGAGGGTGAGGTGGTTTAGCCTCAGGAAGCCCTGGTTGGTTCTTTTGGTTTGAGTCCCACATTCACACTTGGAATATGGTGTAAGGGTGATTGGCTGAAGAGATATTTGGCTCAACCAATATATGGTCGGGTGGAATGTGGTAGTCCCATATCAAGTTGGATTTTTCATTCATTAATAAGACTTCCTATCCTTAGTATTTTATATGTAAATGTATTAGATTATATGTGTCATTTATGGTTGTTGTATCCTCAGTATTTTTTTGTTTATATGCCAGTTATGAATGTGTTTTATGACAGTGAAAATGTATGTTTATCGTCATGTTTTGATTTGTAAATGAATGATAAATGAATATATGACCTAATAGATGATAATGAAACTATTGATATAAGGAATCAATGCTTCTCAGTGATTCTCATATAAGTATGAGACCCTTATGCTAAGATATGTTTTTTAAACATGTAGAATTCATATTTGTGACATTTTTGACAAAATTCATGTCATGGCTAGTAGGGGTCTAGTCGAGTCCTTGTTCAAGTGATTGCAGTTACATCGTTATTTTGTTGTTATCTTTCATTTTTGGAAGTTTCATGGAGTTTTAGGAAGTGACCTAAGCCCTAGGCCTGAAAAAGTGCCACATAGATTGGGGTCGCAAGCTCAGAACTACCTGGAAAATTCCCTAGTCGCATGCATTCCCTTGTTGTGTGAGTTAATGGAGGGTTCCGGTCGCACTCTTTCCCATACCAATGGAGTGACTATGGGACTTATGCATAAGATGATAATTTTTTCTTAGGGGCTAACCACCTAAAAGGTTTGGATGGCCATGGGTGTCCTGCAACAGGTGCAGAAGGTCTTTTTAGTTGTGTGGTGTCAGTTCCACTTCCTTAAGGTGAACAAGGAGGTTGAATTAGATCATAGTAGCCTCTTGTTGCATGTTTACCCTGGTGGACTGGGTAGGTTAGGTAGATGTGGGAAGAGGGTGTTACAGAGTGGTATCAGAGCATGGTTCACCCCTTGGAATGGATGGGCAGTGCTTGTTGGTCATTGATTCATGATGATTTCACATGTGTTACTTATCCTTGTGGTCTATATGCTTGTTGCATGTGCATGGTTTTTTTCATGGTTGTAATGATTTCACCATGTTAAATTTTTTTGTGTTGTTGTGAAATGTGTCGTCATGAGTGTATGCTTAGTTATGCATGTTATTTCTTACATGTCGGCAGTGTACATTGATATGGTTGTTATCGTCATGCATGAGCTCATGGTATGTGATTAATATGTCCATTCATTGATGAATGGAATCTAGCTAGAGTGATGTCTATATGTTGATATTTCTATATGTTATACATCTACATGATGTTATGATTATGTTTATACATGTATTACGTTCATTTGGTTGATCTCGCAGATGAGATATCCTCCCCGAATTGTGATAAGGTACGTTGGTTTGTTTATGATTTGGTTTAGTTGACACAATGTGCCTTGCATGAAAGAGATCAAGATGAATAGAAAGATGGTAGATTACAATTCATCAAAATCTCCTTATGGATTAGATGAGAAGCGTGCTGAGCACTCTTTTGACTTGGTAGGCCCATTGAGAAGCTTGAGGGAATAAATAAGGAGTTGTAAGGCAAACAACGATAGAATCATGAAGGAACAAGAGAAAGAAGTAGATGTTAATGCAGTAATCCTTTAGAGTTTGTCATAATTGTAGTGACAGGGGCCATTTCAAATCAAACATGGAATATTGATGTAAATAATGGGGAATATGGGAGTAGATCTCATCGTGGGCACATATATGATAGAGAAGAAATGGTTAGAGATGGCAGATTGTTGGATACTCTAGATAGGAGAGGGGATGGACACAAATACTACTCTAGTTCTGGTTCCAACAGACATTATGATCGTCATTGTTATCATCCTTACAAGAGGATTGATAGGGGATACTTGTTGGATGAGTTTAAGAAATCAAATCCACCTACTTTTGATGGATAATTGAAGAATTTAGAAGATGTAGAGGCTTGGATACTTGGGATGAAGAAGTTATTTAAGTTGCATAATTACACAAATAATATGAAGGTCAGAGTAGTTATCTTCAGCCTGAAAGGTAAAGAATATATTTTTGTGGGAATATGTAAAGTGGGTCACACACATCAAGACAGGGGACTTGAGGTTGCATGACTTCAATAGGATTTTCAGGTGGAAGTACTTGTACGAGAGGTACTAAGATAGTAAGGCCAAAGGATTATATGATATAAATATGGGTTCAATCACATATGAAGAGTGTATGACTAAGTTCATAGAGCTATTGAGGTATGTACCATCTCTTAAAGATGAGAAGACTAAATTTCAACAATTTGTCAGTGGATTTCCATTAGCATTTCTAGATTGGATTGAGTATGATGAGCTTCGGTCACTTGAGGAAGTTACTGGGAAACTGAAGCACTATTAAGAGCATTCAAAGTCTAAGAATGAATCTCAAAAAGGATTGAAAGGGAAGGAAAAAGGTAAAGGTAAATGGAAGCGAAAAAGAACAAGGCCTCAAAATGCATAAGAGAAAGAGGATGTGGCACCATACAAGAAGTTCATTGTAGCCAGATAGGGACATGTGTCACAAAAACATCATAGAGGTGATGATATAATATGGTTGGAGTGTTGGACATGTGGAAAAAAACATATTAAGATATATTTTCCACAAAATCAGGGTGGTAGGCCTCATATCTATAGTGCATAGGAGGCACAAACTATTGGGGATGTTGGGCAGATCATTCCTCATATCTATGTAGCGCTCGATAATAGGAAGGTAGGTCATCAGGCAGCTATCATTGATATGTATGGTAATATTTTTGATAAATTTGTTTCTATTTTGATTGAACCTCAATCTAATTATAGTTATGTTAAACTTGAATTGGTAAATAATCATGTTTTGAATAAATAAGTGCATGCAGAGTCTTGGTTAGTTCAGTTGGCTACAGGTACCAAGAAGTGAGTTCATCATTAGGTCAGAGATTGTGCATTCGAGTTGCATGGCATGTATAAATAATCACATTTTGATTTTTTTCCATTGGGATCATATAATATTATTCTGGGTACGGACTAAATATATCTTCATAGGACCAAAGTGGATGGTTATTAAAAATCCATTGTGTGCTTGGATTACAATGGAGAGAAAATAATCTTATGGGGTAAGAAGAAATAAAGATAAATGTTCACAATCAGTGATTCCTCTTATCAGGAGGGGTCCCATCCATCAGTCTAATCTTCACTCTGAAGACCAAGAACTTTCGTTTCCGCAAAGCCTTGGTGCGAATATTGGAAATATCTCATTTTTTAATATATGATGGAGTCTTATGGCTCCTCTTTGTACCATGCTTTAAATGTAATGAGATCATATATCTATGTGCTTGTACTTGTTATGAAATACTTGATTCTATGAAATAAAAATCCCACTCTTCTTATTCTAATATATTATTGTAGTATCTAGGACCTACTCAAATAGATCTTCAAAGAGCTTCCTAAATGAAACTGCTTCAAAACTAGCCATGCTGGTAACAATCTAGTCTTCCTTGGTGGTACTCAGTTCTATAGACTTTTGCTTCCGTCTCATCCAATATACCATGGTAGATCCAATGCTAAAACAAAATCAAGACATACTCTTCTTGTTGACAACGTTTCCTACCTAGTCAACATTGGTATATCCATGAAGTTGAACATCTTCGGTAAAATATCTCAAATCAAGGGTGATCATCCCATGTAAGTATCTCAAAATGTGTTTGGAAACAATCCAATGTACAAGGAGAGGCTTGGTCATGAATTGAATCAATGTGTTCACTACATATCATATGTCTTGATGGGTGTTCACTAAGAACATCATATCCCTAATCAGTTGTCTATAATCAGATGAATTTGTCAAATGGGCTCTTGCAACTCCACATAACTTATTGAAATTTATTTCCATGAGTGTGAGAACGAACTTGCAATATGTCATTCCAAATCTCTCCAACAATTTCACAACATATTTTCCTAGTGAAAAGAAAATATCACCAAGCCTTTACCCCACCTCAAGGCTTAGAAAGTAGTGCATGAGTCCAAGGTCCTTCATCTCGAATTTAAAGGCTAACTCCCTCTTGCACTCGATCATGAGGGAATCTCTACCTATCAAGAACAACATATAAAACCAAAATTAATCACATATCTTGGACTACCTTGAATTAGAGGTTGGAATCAAAATTCCTTCTTGTGAATCCCAACTTCAACAAATAATTGTCTATGTGAGCATACCATGATCTGGGGGCTTGTTTCAAAACATAAAATGCCTTCTTCAACTTGAAAACATGTGTCTTTCGATACTCTACTTCATATCCCTATGGCTACTCAAGACACACTTCTTCCTATAATATTCCATGAAGGAATGTTGGCTTGATGTCTATTTGATAAAGGGTACTTCCTTGACTTGTGACAAGAGAAACTATTGAACGAATGGTTGTATATCGGGCCATATGTCCAAATATATCGCCATAATATTCTCTCTCTTTTTGGGATAATCCTCATGCCACAAACCTTGCCTTATATCTCTCAATGCTTTCATTGACTACATGTTTCATCTTGAATAGCCATTTTGAAGTCACCATGGATTTCTCTTGCGGTCTCGATACAACATCCTATATGTGATTCTTCGTAATTAATTCATATTATTTAGCCATGACATCCTTCCAAAAAAAAAAATTCCTAGATTCTTCAACATATCTCTAGTACCTCCATGGTTTATTTCTTTCTCTAAATGATCTTTGAATATGAGTGCATCCCTCATCATTATGGCCACTTAGTAGTAGGAGCATCACATGGAAGAGGATCTAAGGGGTCCATAGGCTCCATGGGATCATAAAAAATGTCTCTTTGGGATTCGGGAATGGAAGTACCATCTAAAATTTCCATATCATAATTCTTCCTCTCAAGAGGAGGAGGTGGAGGAAGGTCACTTGCTTTCCAAAGGGAAACATATTCATTGAATGTTGCATACCTGATAATTTCAACCTTCCTTTGAATGGTAATATATATTCTAAATGCTTTATAATTTCACAATATCCAACAAACACACATTTTCTTCCTTTGGCTTCCAACTTGTTTCTTTTTTTCTTCAACACGTGGAAATATATGGGGCATCCAAATATATAGAGATGGCCAAAAAATTTATTGACTCTTGTTAACACATTTGCAGGTCCCTTGTTGTCCAATTCTTAATAATGAACCCTATTTTGAACATATATGACAAAATTCATTGCTTCTCCCCAAAGGAACTTTGACAACTTTTGATCATGGAGCATGGCACAAGCAACTTCTATAATAGACCCATCCTTTCTTTCAACTAATCTATTTTTTTCGAGATTATAGGGAACAATAATTTCTTTCTTGATATCTTCCTCACAAAAATTGTTGAACTCATTTAAATTTTTCTCTCCACCATTGTTAGACTTGAATATCTTAATTTTATACCCTATTTAAATTTCAACTAAAGCTTTGAACTCCTTGAACATTTCGAAGGCTTGATCCTTGTGATTCAAATAATATATCCATGTATTCCTTGAGAAGTCATTAATAAAGGTGATGTAGCAGAGATGTCCACCAATATAATTTACCAGAATTAGACCATATATATTGGAATAAATGAATTGGAGGATATATTTTATATTTTTCTCGCTAGAGGGGAATGGTCCCCTTGAATTATTTCCACTATCACACCCTAGACATACTCCATCATGTTGGTCTTGAACATGGGGAATACTAAAGACCAATTTTTTAAATTTGAGAAGAGCATCATAATGTGGATGGGCCAATATTCAGTGCCATAGCTCGCTTAGGCTATTAGTATCATGAACCAATATTAGGCAAATTTTGAGGTCTAAAATGGGCCTCCTAAGGAAAATGTACAATAAAAATTCACTTTATGAGAACCAATCACATTTTAGGGGATGACATCATCCCTAATGGTTGAAGTGGCATTGCTTGAGTTAAAGGTGCTTACTTGTCACATTCTCAATGGTGGATAAAAACTCATGGTTAACCATGGTAGTGCTCTAAGTACTTTTAGAGTCAAAGTAAAGTACTCATAATGAATGTCATTTCACACTTTTTGAATAAAAATATATTATTGTCATTTCATATTTCTTGAAAGAAACAATGCATATCCCTATACATTTATTATATTATATTATTTTAAAATAGTATATTAATTACATGTTATTATACAATTTGAATAATATAAATTTTAATTAATAGAATATAATATAATTAAGGATTTATAAATTTATGTTTATATTTTATTTTAAGTTATTTAAGTACAAAGGACAGATGCATTAGTTGTTCGATGATAATGACTTTTTCTAGAAAATCTTATTCTTATTTATAGTCATATCAATACAATATTTTTATTAATTTTATTTGGGTACAAATTTTGAATTGAATTTAACTATGGTTACATGGATTGTGGTGCAAAAAGTGAATTGAAAATTTATAAATATTATTTTATTATTTCCTTAGGAGGCCCATTTTAGACCTCAATATTCCCCTAATGGCTAGAATAGGTCTATCATTGACTCTATAGAGTCCTTCAAATATCAATCCCAATGTAAATGCATCTATCATAGGGGATTATATATGCCAAGTAAGAAAGTTTCCGTTAATGAAGGAAATCATCATCTCTTTGTCTTCCAAAGAATATATTAATACCAAATTATTCTTCAATCCGGGAACATACATCATATCATGAAGCAAAATAGATTCTTTGGAATCCAATTGGAATCTGATGGACCCAATTCCTTTAACTAGATGAGTGGAGTTGTCTCCAAGAATAACTTTAAAACTTGACTCCATATCTATCAAATTAGAGAGAAATTCCTTAAACCCAGAGAAATGATGAGTGGACCCACTATCAACCAACCAAATATCCCATGAATCCGGAGGAGAGGAAATAGTGAGTGGAAAAATAAGAATATGCTCATATTTATTTACAACATTACTTTCATACCTGGAGTATATTGACTTATGTTGAGGATGATTATCTTCTTCATGATCACTTGGAGAATATTTTCTTCTTCTTCATCCCTTCCATTAATATTATTCCTTTGGTCATCCCTTCTTCTTCGAACATTAAACTTGTTACTGTTGCTTCTAGTGTTGTAGCGTGGACCATTTTTCTTCTCAAGCAAATCTCGAGCATAATGATCTTTCTTGTGACAATTGTAACATTTAATATGTGATGATTCTCTATCACTCCTTCTCTTTTATTTTCAAGGAGGAGGCTTCATTGAATTTGATTTACCTCCTTTTCCTTTCTGCTTATTGTTTTGAGTGACGAATGCAGTGGGTTCTCCTTCTTAATGCTTTTGAGTCTTGCCCCTTGATATCATCCTTGATTCTTCTTGAGTGAGATTTCCAAAAATATCATCAAATGATGATAAAGTATTACTTTTTTTTTAAATAACAGTAGTTAAGGTTTCCCAAATGGGAGGGAGGCCTCTAAAAGTTATAATAAAATATTATGTGTCAAGCACAGTTTCCCCAACTCTTTGCAACTTCTCTCCAGGATGAGATATCCTCATAATATAGAATTGCATAAACTCTCCTTTATTCATCTTCATATATTTGAGTTGATATTTCAAGGAGAGGATTTCGTTCAAATTTTTGACTTCATACATGCCAATTATCTTATCATACATGTCCTTGGACTTCTTCAAATTTCCAACATATACAAGTGAATTATCTTTAAATCATCATCTACAATTTTCTTTGCTTTTAAGTCACCTTTTTTGTCTTTGTTCTTGGTAGCAGTGAATGTTCTCTCTAAAGGCTCAAGTAATTTTCCTTGAATGAATTCCAAAACATCATTGTTATCAGTTATGATCTCCAACCTAATTTTCCATGCGACAAAGCTAGATGAGCCACCCAAATTCTCATGTTCCTTGAAGATAGAAGAAGACACTTTTACTTGATTAGCTAGGCTTCTTCAACTTTCCAAAGATTATTACCTCAAATATTTTCTCCTTTTGGGATTGTCCTTCACCTAAGCTTTGATACCATATTAAATTTCAGACTACTCTATGTTATTTCAATTACTTTAGCCCAAATCCGTTCTTCAATTAACAATCTTTCATCAATAATTAATATTTCCAATCATTAACAGTAAATGAAATGGAAAAGGATACAATCAAGACGGGTAAAAATGTGAAGATGGGTTACACTTTCGTGAGAAACGTGTTAGAAAATTTCATTTTCCCAACAGTTCGGCCAAAGTTTTGGAATTAATTCAACCGAACTGTTTCTGCTGTTAACATTGACAGCATGGGTAAACAGATTTTTGGGTGGAGATAGGAAAACCGGTAACAAAATTTCGGTCGAACTATCAATTAGGTAAAACTATCAGTTCCGCCAAACTTTTTATTATAATTCAGCCGAAATTTTTGCTATAAATATACCGACCCCCATACTGCAACTAGTTTTCAGTCAGTTTGTTACCATTGGAGAGATTTGTTGGATTGTCTCACTAAGTTTTTGAGCTCTGCTGCGCTTTCTCATTGTCTCGCTGTGTTTTTGAGATTTGTTGTTTGTTACCCTTGGAGAGATCTATTATAATTTTTCGCTTTCTCACTGTGTTTTTGAGCTCTGTTGCACTTTCTCACTGTCTCGTTGTTTTTTCGATCTCTGTTGTGCTTTAGCACTGTGTTTTCAAGCTCTGTTTCACTTTATCGTTGTCTCGTTGTGTTTTCGAGCTCTGTTGCGCTTTCTTGTTGTATCATTGTGTTTTTTATTAGTTTATTTTGGTGTGTTGCACAGTTGCACGGGCGAGGAGAGGAGCAAGTGAAGGTGTGAAGGGACAGTAAATACATTATTTTTTTGTTTATGGTTGTTTTTGTTTTTTAAATCTAATTTTTAGTTTGTTGTGTTTGCAGGTTTTGTATAGGTTCTGATCTGCATCCTCGGTGTGCTTTTCCTGCTTGGCATGCTCTACCTACTCTTAATCCTCATCATCTGTTCAACGTGTGCTTTCTCGTTGTCTCCTCATCTACCTCCTTAGTGTGTGATGTCTATTTCCAGGTATGGCTCTTATTGGCATTGTTGTTTTCAGCTGCGTGTGAATTTATTCCAAAGATTATTAGAGGTTGTAAATTTGTTATTTTTTTGTTTATTGTTGTTGTTTTTTTTTAAATCTATATTTCTTCTTCTTTAGCTGCAGGATTATGATTCTCCATACCTTTTCTTATATGAATTCCTGCCAAGTTAGGATTCATCTCTTTATTTATCACTTTTGTTGCCGGTTCCTCGACCTCCATCTTCATATCTAAAGTGAGAGTCTTATTACCGAAGCTCCTATGATCCTGAGCACTCTCTTCCTTCTTATAATGTTGATCCTCTGTTAGATGGGTTTGATTACCTTGTCTGGAGGTTGGCATGCTTCTCTGCCCTTTTTCTGTCCCGAGTTTTCTTTTCCTTGTATGATGGGGACAACAAAAGAGGGGAATGAAATAGATATGAGAGCCAGCTAGGAGGAAATATGGATAATATGATTTAACCCCACTTGTCTACCCTCGAACCTTGCTCCAAGCCTTCCCGAGTCATCATTGCTACTTGTCAAATCAGAAAGCACTTATATCTATCCTTCTTCTAGATTGGGACTATCCTCCTGCTTAAGGGAATTAATATTTTTCTCTATCTCTGCACTTGGATTTTCTTATCCAAATTTTATATAAGCAAGCGCTTAAATGTCTCATCCTTCCACATTGGGACCATCCTCCTACATAAGAGAGTTAATATCTGTCTTTTTCTATGCGCTTGGATTTTCTTATCCTCATTTTATATTAGCAAGCACTTATATATATCTTGTTTCCAGATTGGGACTATCCCCCTGCTTAAGAGAATAAATATATGTCCCCGTCTTTGCACTTGGATTTTCTTATCCCCATTTTAGCTTTTCTTATCCTCATTTTATATCAGTAATCACTTATATCTATCCTTCTTCCAGATTGGGACTATCCTCTTGCTTAAGAGAATTAATATCTGTCTTTGTCTCTGCACTTGGCTTTTCTTATCCTCATTTTATATCAGTAAGAACTTATATCTATCATGCTTCCTGATTGGGACTATCCTCCTAGTTAAGAGAATTAATATTTTCCTCTGTCTCTGCACTTGGCTTTTCTTATCCTCATTTTATATTAGCAAGCACTTATATCTATCCTGCTTCTAGATTGGGACTATCCTCCTGCTTAAGAGAATTAATATCTATCTTTGTCTCTGCATTTGTCTTTACTTATCGTCATTTTATATTAGCAAGCACTTATATCTATCTTGCTTCTAGATTGGAACTATCATCCTACTTAAGAGAATTAATATATATCTTTGTCTCTACACTTGGATTTTCTTATCCTCATTTTATATCAGCAAGCACTTATATCTATCCTTCTTTGAGATTGGGACTATCCTCCTTTTTAAGAGAATTAATATATGTCTCTTTCTCTACACTTTGCTCTTCTTATCCTTATTTTATATCAGCAAGAACTTATATCTATCATGCTTCCAGATTGGGACTATTCACCTGCTTAAGAGAATTAATATATGTCTATGTCTCTACACTTGGCTTTGCTTATCCTCTTTTTATATCAGCAAGCACTTATATCTATCCTTCTTCTAGATTGGTATTATCCTCCTGCTTAAGAGAATTAATATTTGTCTCTGTCTCTGCACTTGAATTTGATTATCCTCATTTTATATTAGCAAGCACTTACATCTATTATGCTTCCAGATTAGGACTATCCTCCTACTTAAGAGAATTAATATCTCTCTCTCTCTATGCACTTAGCTTTGCTTATCCTCATTTTATATCAACAAGCACTTATATCTATCCTGCTTCCAGATTGGGACTATCCTCTTGCTTAAGAGCATTAATATCTTTCTCTATCTCTGTAGTTGGTTTTTCTTATCCTCATTTTATATCAACAAGCACTTATATCTATCCTGCTTCCATATTGGGACTATCCTCCTACTTAAGAGAATTAATATTTGTTTGTAACCAATATCTTTCCTCCTGTTGCTGTTATAAAAGAAAGATCTAGATGTTGTATAGGCCTAATGTGAGCTGAGTAGAGACGCTCACCTAGGAGGTCAGGGGCTCTATATCAAGTTCTGGTTTATGTTTATTCTTCGAGAGGTATTGTTATTAAACAATTTGGATGTTCCCTTCTCCTAATTCAGATATACCTCCACTTTATTCCTTCCTCCCTTACCCATTTTATATCAGCAAGCACTTATATCTATCGTAGTTCCAGATTGGGACTATCCTCCTACTTAAGAAAATTTATATATGTTTGTAACAAGTATCTTTTCTCCTATTGCTGTTATAAATAAATGAATTTGGAGTAGCTCTCTCTCAAGTCTATATATATTTTTTCTAATTTGTCCATCTGTCTATATTTACATAATTTTGTATCAGAAAAAAAATAAATAAATAAATAAATAAAATTAAAAAAATAAATTAAAAAAATAAAAAAAATGATTAATTTGTCTCTCGGTCTGTATTTACATAATTTTGTATAAAAAAAACAATGATTTTTTTTTTTAATTAAGCAAATGCATTTGGAGTAGCTCTCAAGTCTATATAATTTTTCTAATTTGTCTATCTACTTGTATTTACATAATTTGTATGAGAAAAAATGATTTTTTTTTTCAATTAAAGAAATGCATTTGGAGTAGCTCTCAAGTCTATATATAATTTTTATAATTTGTCTATCTATTTGTATTTTCATAATTTTCTATCAGAGAACAATGATTTTTATTTATTTATTAAAGAAATGCATTTGAAGTCATTTCTCCCATAAAATTTAAGCATTTGCAATTAATGTTCATTTAATATATTTTTAAGGAAAATGATGGTATTTTTGGAAACCATGTACATGTCATTTCTCCCATAAAATTTAAGGCAAACTATGTACATGTCATTTCTCCCGTAAACTTTAATTTAATATATATTTTAAGGAATATGCTAGTGTTTTTGGAAACCATGTACATGTCATTTCTCCCAAAAACTTTAAGGAATTTTCTAGATTTTTTGGGAACCATGTACATTTCATTTCTATGTCATTTCTCCCATAAAATTAAGGCAAACCACGTACATGTAATTTATCCCATAAACTTAAAGTAAAACTTTAAAGAAAACCATGTACATGTCATTTCTCCCATAAAATTTAAGGCAGGCTTTAAGGCAAACCATGTGCATGTCATTTCTCCCATAAACTTTAAGGAAAACTATGTGCATGTCATTTATCCCATAAAATTTAAGGAAAATAATGTACATGTCATTATCCCATAAAATTTAAAGCATTTGCTAGTGTTTTTGGGAACCATTGCCATGTCATTTCTCCCATAAACTTTAAGGCAAACCATGCACATGTCATTTCTCCCTTAAACTTTAATGAAAACTTTAAGGAAAACCATGTACATGTGATTTCTCCCATAAAATTGAAAGAAAACCATGTACATCTCATTTCTCCCATAAAATTTAAGGCAAACAATGTACATGTCATTTCTCCTATAAAATTTAATTTAGTATATTTTCAAGGAAAATGCTAGTGTTTTTGGAAACCATGTACATGTCATTTCTCCCATAAACTTTAAGGAATTTGCTAGTGTTTTTAGGAACCATGGAAATGTCATTTCTCCCATAAAATTTAAGGCAAACAATGTACATGTCATTTCTCCCATAAACTTTAAGGTAAACCATGTACATGTCATTTCTCCCATAAACTTTAAGACAAACATTAGGGAAGACCATGTACATGTCATTTCTCCCATAAAATTTAAGGCAAACATTAGGGAAAACCATGTACATGTCATTTCTCCCATAAAATTTAAGAAAAGCCATGTACGTGTTATTTCTCCCATAAAATTTAAGGTAAACCATGTACATGTCATTTCTCCCATAAAATTTAAGGAATTTGCAATAAATGTTCATTTAATATATTTTCTTGAATTTATTTTTTTCGGGATCAAAAATCACACTAAACATGGTTGAAAAATGGACATTGTGCATAGATGTTTCTTGCTATCCCAATCCAGGGAAACAAGTGACTACATATGTGCTTTTCAATATTGCAACTAACAAGGTCCTCCAAAGGAAAATGAATATACTAGGAAGAACAACAAACAATTAAGCATATGATATTGCATTGATAGAAGGCTTGGGAACAACTAGAGAGTATGGATCAAATGGAATTTTATTTTTCACCAATTCTAAACTTGTGTGCAACCAGATGAAAGGCGTGTACCAAGTTAAGAATGATAGGCTAAAACAACTGCATGGAAAAACAAACAATATTTTTAGACAATTTCAAATTTTTAGTATAAGACATTGTGCAAATGTTAATAAGGTGTCTGGTTATCTATTGCGTGGGGCAATGCCAATTCAAGATTCATCTGTCAAAAATGAATTATTATTGTATGGGGCAATTCCAATTCAAGATTCATCTCTCAAACATGAATTAATGTTGAGATGCTCTCCTTGAAAATTTATTGATGGACATTGTAACATGTCTTTGATATGTGTGTTTTTTTCACTTATAAATGCGTCATTTTTAATGACCATGTATTTTTTTCAATTATATACCAAGTGTGCTCTGACCATGTAAGCACAAATTGGTCAAATTCACGTTTTCTAAAATAAAAATGTGCAGGACTTCAACAATTTTTCGTTTAAAATAAGTTTTACACATCAATTTGTGATTTGAAAGTTTTGCTTTTTAGATACTTTTTGTTTGTGCTCAACATTTATGTACTAAATTACATCAATTTTTTTATTTATTTTGAATTTATTTTAAATTTAGTAATTTAAAAAATAATTTTAAATGTCCATTGTAGATATCCATATTTATATCATGGAGGATGATCATTTGGCACATGATTCTTTGAGGACATCAATAGAATCCCATGCCTCTACGAGATGTGGGGATGATGGATCAAGGGATGTTCATGGTATTTATATTAAATGTGCATGTTTTTAAATGAAATTTGAATATATAATCTTATCTCCATACATACATGTACATACATGCGGAATTGATTTTTGTATTGAATTTATATAATTTTATCCCCATGTACATTCATGTATACATATGGAATTGATTTTTTATCAATTTAGTGAGTTAAATTAATTTTTAATAAATTTCATATTTTTTTTAGGAGGTCGGAGGAAAAGAGTATCTACTCCATCAATGGAGCCTAGCCATGGTTCGCGCAATCATGTTATGGTTCACGCAATCTAATCAATCATATATATATATATGTGTGTGTGTGTGTGTGTGTGTATTTTTGAATTGATTATAAATTCATATTTTTTTTATGAAGCTTCCCTCTTGTCACGTGAGGGTGGTGGTGGTACACATTCCCCTAGTGGCCAATCAATAGGTGGTGTCCAATCACATGAGGGTGGTGGTACACATTCCTCCAGTGGACAATCAATGGGTGGTCATGCTGATTCTCAACCATATTAGGGTGGGAATGATGTCGCCCAACCATCTCGAGGTGGCCATAAATCTGAATATTATTTTCATTCAATTATTAATTTGTTAAATTATTTATATAATTTTCTATATGGTTATTTTTTTTTTTTTTACAAATGTGTTCACGTGTTTTTTTATTTATAAATAATTTTATATATTGATACAGAGGGTGAAAATGTTGCTCGAAAAATACGTAGGCCAAACAACGTTATTCAAGAATAAGTTTGTACAACAAACACTTCTTATCCTTCTAGTATATCCGATTAACCTAGGGAAACAATAATTTAGCAATGCACATTACAAAGTTGTGAGCATATTTATTCAAAATTGAAGAAATATCTTGTGTCTTTGAAATTCCTTGCTAAGAGTCGAGAAAGCTTAGAAATAGTTACTCACTCTTTAAGGACACTCGTAGATGTGTAAAAAAATCTTGGGCCAACCACTAATACTTTTGTAGAAGTGATGAGGAAAATAAAAGAAAAATTGATGGGTCCTGATACATGGGATGATGCTAAACACATAGTTACAACAAAAATGGCCAAGTCTATGTTTAATTTCAAAGAAGGATCGAAAAGAAAGATGCTAAAGGTGCAATATTTAAAGCACCCTGATATAGCTTTCCATTTGTATGATAGGCACCTTGTTGCATATGGAGGAATACTATGGAATGACGAGGTTCCTGTTTATTTTGCAAAATTATTTTATGCATAATTATTTTTTAGAATGAAACCCAATTATAATGACCTTCTTTATGAATTTTTTGGTCCTGGGAAAGGTCAATTATGTGACCGTAGGGGCACTAAGCGTGATGCTGAGTTACCTCACCCCGAGCTACCATTAGCAATTCGACCTCTTCGTGTGGAAACTCTGAGTCAGAGATGGATTCCACTTCTCAAATTAGTCAAGAAGAACGTGATGCCATCATAGACAATGTTCAGAGTGGACTTGGTGGAATTGATGTTTTTCTGAATCGACAAAGAGAACGAGAGAATGCATGTGCTAATTTTTTGTATCATACAAATGATGAGTTAGACAACATGAGTATTGAAGAGCTTAGAACATATGAAAATAATTATCGTAATGGTTGGCAGAACTTAATTATTCATGAGGAAGAGGGCATGAGATCGGTATGTGTTAATGTTTATGATGAATATTTTAATGTACAATTTGTAATAAATACATATAAATGTTTATTTCTATATGTTAATAAAAAAAATGTATCATATCTTAACACCATTTGCAGTTAACACGTTTGATGAACGAAGATTTTGATAATATCACGGTCGAAGCTTCAAGTTCTCACAATCAAGATGATATGTTGGCAAATTTTAGTTTTTTTTAAGTGTTCATGATGTTGATCTATAATTATTAATCTATTATTATATCAGTATCATGATGACACTTTTAAAATAAATAATTGTGTACACATGTATGTATATAATTAAATGTTAACAAATTCTTATTCTGTCCTATGTTTTCGCAATGGAGTCACCCTCTTCTTCAGTGTTAGGAGATGTGCCAAATCCATTGTCACAAGTATACAATGTTTTCTCTTAAATATGTTTTTAAGCTATAAATTAAAGTGAAAGTTTCATTTAAAAATGAGATCTAGATCTTGAGTTATTTTACAGTTTTAAAATTTTTTAATTTTAGGTTTGTGGAGATGATTTTCATTTGAAGCCACCCTCTTCTTCTCTCTTAGCAGATGTGCCAAATCCACTGTCACAAGTATTCAATTTTTCACTTATGTTTTTAAGTTATAAATTGAAGTGAAAGTTTCATTAAAAAATGAGATCTATATCTTGATTTATTTTCCAGTTTTGAATTTTTTGAATTTTAGGTTTGTGGTGATGGTTTCTGTTCTCCAAGTACTCTAGCAATGGAGTGTATGATGGAGATAGGAACATCTAAACAATTTGAACAAGAAGTTGTCTAACTTTCTTTTAATATTATTGCAAATTCGTTTATGCATTTTCATTTGAAAAAATTATATATATATATATAATATTGTACATGTATATTGTATAGTTTTCCGTGGAGGATGTATTGATGGATGACCAACACGGGAAAATGGAGAGGGAACTACCTGAGGTATTGCATGAATTTTCTATTTTATTTTTATTTTATTTTTCATTTTACTTTTTTATGAAGTGAACTACATTCTTGTTTAATTTTAAAACATTAAATGTTAATGTTTACATGTTGTGTACAGGTTCTCCATTCTTCAGATGATAGCATAAGGAGGCTCAGGACGCTATTGGAAAAGACACTGCATCCATTTCTATTTGATTGATGATGCACATACAACATTTTATTATTTGATATATAGTCTTATTTATGTAGTCACATTTACTTTTCTATATAAATTGATACTTGTAACACTATACATTGTTATATATATTTAATTTTATTGTTCGTGATATAAATTCTGGACATATTTTACATTTTGGATATTAAGTTGAACTACATTTACTTTTATCAAGAATGATTTTAAATTTTGGATAGTTGTTACAATTGGCATGTGATCACATGTTGTGATATAATGTTTTTTTTTTAAACTCAAGCTGTTTTGTTATTTGTTAAATATAAAATGAATCTAGATGGAAATTTCAAATTACAAAACACATGTGGTACATGTTATGCATTTGAACATGTGCGAATGTTAAAATGTTAAATATAATTAGGATGTCTATTAAAGGTGATATTTAGGTACATTTTGCATGATCACGTGTGTCATTTAAAACAATCATAGATGGTTCTACATTTTTAAGTTAATGACTATATGTAAAAATGATTGAAGTACAATACATATTGATGTATATATCTAGAAACAATAACACTAGACATTGTTATATATATTTACTTTTATTGTTCATGATATAAATTTTGGACATATTTTACATTTTGGATATTAAGTTGAAATATATTTACTTTTATCAAGAATGATTTTAAGCTTTGGATAGTTGTTACATTTGGAATGTGATCACATGTTGTGATATAATGTTTGTTTTTAAAACTCAAGTTTTTTTGTTATTTGTTAAATATAAAATGAATCTAGATGGAAATTTCAAATTACAAAACACATGTGGTACATGTTATGCATTTGAACATGTGTGAATGTTAAATATAATTAGGATGTCTATTAAAGGTGATATTTAGGTACATTTTCCATGATCACAAATGTCATTTAAAACAATCATAGATCGTTTTACATATTTAAGTTCATGAGTATATGTAAATATGATTGAATTAAAATACATATCGATGTATATATATAAACAATAACACTATACATTGTTATATATATTTACTTTTATTCTTCATGATATAAATTTTGGACATATTTTACATTTTGGATATTAAGTTGAACTACATTTACATTTAGCAAGAATGATTTTAAAGTTTGGATAGTTGTTACATTTGGCATGTGATCACATGTTGTGATATAATGTTTTTTTTTTTAAAACTCAAGTTGTTTTGTTATTTGTTAAATATAAAATGAATCTTGCTGGAAATTTCAAATTACAAAAAGCAAATGGTACATGTTTTGCATTTGAACATGCCTAAATGTTATATAACAATAATTTGTCCCTAAAGGTGCAAAAATACGCCGAAGGAAATAAATATTGTATACGAGAATATTTTTTAAAAAATTGAGAAAAATCTGTTTTCAATTTTTAACGACTTCAAAATTTGCAAAAATATTTAAAAATTTATAAAAAAAATTCAAGATATTTTATATTATACATAATATCTTAAAAATAAATATAAAAAAGATAAAATTAACATAAGAAAAAACACAATTAATAGACCAGAAACCCATACATAAACCAATCTACGCATTGAAAAAATAAAAAAATTCATTAATATCCTTCTGCATTTTAAAAAGATCCCTCTACATTAAAAAAAAAAATCCCTGCAACATTTTACCATTTTACATTATGAACATTTTTCTTCTGCAGATTTACCTTGGCTATGTTTTCATTTTTTAGGATCCATGAATACCTTCTTGGTTATGTTTTGATTTTCAAATATCTGTATTCCTAACATTTCCCTTTCCACATAATCTTTGACATTGTAATTTGGATATGCAACCGCAGTGAGATGAAACCACCAGTGGATGGGCTAGAAAGAGCAACAATTTGAGGCACCCATTAATGAACAACAAGTCCTTGCTCTTTGATTCGACTCTCGAATCCCTCGGGTAACAGTTGGGAAATATATGTTTCTTGAATGGAGAGAAAGTTGCTAGACAGATTGTGCAACACCCAAATTAAGTGATGCCAACTTTGTTCCAGTCCCATAGCTACTTCGATCACCTAATCCCTCGGCAAAGCGGCTCTGCGTCCAAATGAAACAAACACAAATGACAAAGGAATTTAGTTGTTAGTTGTGTAGCCACTCGAGGCAATCCCCCATATTAACAAATTTTCTAGTTGTACTCAAGTGGCAATGATGATATGAGCAACCCAATTGGATAAAAAAGGGGCATTCGATCAATATGAGTGAGATTGAGATATGAGCAGCCCAATTGGATAAAAAGGGGCATTCGGCTAATATGAGTGGGATTGACTATCTTTCCTTGTACGATAGCTTCAATCGCTTCAGTCTCCAGCTCCTCGAATGTGTTTATTAAAATCCCTAATACTTCCAACATGCGCTAAAATGATGCATGAACGAATAAAAAACTTCACTAGACCTGTCAATGAGGGGATCCAGAAAATACTTACCAGGGACTGGTAGGAAGGTTGGTACCTCTACTAGAAAACCTGCATCCTTAAATGAAACTTGCATCCTTAAATGAAACTTGAATTTTTGAGAGAAGCTTCAACATAGATAACATCTTCAAATCATGAATAGTTTTGTTTCCACTTTTTTGTTTGACTTCCTTAGGCAGAAGCCACTCTGTCTCACTCATTTCAAATTGCAGGCTTCAGCCATAAGCGACTATGTCTCACTCGCTTCAAATTGTAGGCTTCAAAGACAGATGGGAAAATCGATATAAGGGGAAAAAACCAGGGAAAACGATTAACATACCAAAATCTCCCAGAAATTTCACTTGAAGTATTGAGAAAACAGGTCAATTTATCTCACTGGCTTTGAAATTTCCACTTTAATACAAATGGAAACCAAAATCCGAGACAAGAGCGATGCAAGAACAAAAAATTCCTGAACTTTTGTTTTAGGTATTCAGAGTGAAATCCAATTTTGCTCGCACTAATGAACTTTAATTTTTAAAAGTGAAAGGGAATAAAAATTTGAAACTTGTAAATATACTAAAAGTTACCCAAAACCTTATTCATTTTTCGAATTTGTCTCGCTAGTTCAGAGATTTAACCTTTAAAGGAAAACGAAAATCGAAATTTGGTATAAGATCAACATATAACTTGCATACATATGCGTTAACATCTCTCTCAGAATAAGTCTTTAATATCAAAAGTAAAAAATCCCGAGACATTATAATTTCATTGAATTTAAAATAAAAAGAGGATATCAAGGTTAAAGCTAAAAACCTCATAAAATGGGGCGAAGGAAGCATAAAATCTAGTGGCAAGTGGAACTGCATTGTTTCTCAATAAATTTGTTTTCTGTGGGCATATTAGGGTTGAATAATTCACCATTATTTCACAACAGCTCGCTGATAGGGTTCACATATATTTCTACAACAGTGGGAAGACATTGTAACCATACATTAAAAATCGTCTTATAAAATGATGAGTCGATGTGCAAAGCAGCATTAGAGATATGTTTGAATTAAGAATCAATAAAAAACAATTAGGCTTCATTATTCAAATATTTTATTACATTTAGGGTTGGGATGAATGTAGTCTAAGCTCTACACCAATTGCTTTCGACCACTATTTTTTCACGTGCCAATTTGTCACTAGGCAGAGGGGACATCATTCAGATTCTGTCAGGGATGACGAATTTGGAAACTGTCATGAGGATAAACCTCATAATAGAAAAGCCTCTGGATTAATTAGGATGTGTATTAAAGGTTATATTTAGGTACATTTTTCATGATCATACATGTCATTTAAAACATTCATAGATGGTTTTACATATTTAATTTCATGAATATATGTAAAAATGATTGAAGTACAATACATATCGATGTATATATCTAAAATCAATCATAAAATTCTAGGTGTTCATAGATGTGTCAAATAATCATAAAAGTTTAAAATTCATTAAACATATATCCAGCACACAACATTTTTCATTAATGTACATAGAAAAGCTACTATGGATGTGAGTTGATAGTAAACTGAAAATTACAATACACATACCACACATTTTACATTCAAGAACGAATATTATAATTTTCTCAATAGATCTGTCTAAAAGAAAATCACAACTTAAAATTTGCATTAAATATCAACTATGCTAGATACACATCTACATTTCGCAATACTGACATTATGACATAAATTATACCAGAGAATGTATGAAATCATTTAAGACTAGATAATCAACATATGTATGTGTACATGTGTATAAATTACTCGTGTGCATGTACAAAAACAATGTACATGGGCAAACACTTGTACATATAACATAAAATATACATATTTTATAATAATAGTAAACTTAAGAATGCATAAAAAAAGGCATACAATTTCTAGTTGAGTTATATAAGTTCTAAAAGATGAATCCAAGGAGAAGAAATTGTTGGGTAGTTCAATGAAAAAAAAATCTAAAAAATGCCATCTTCAACGATCTGTTCATGATCGACTTTTGACATTTTCCATTTCTTAATTTTCAATTTTTATTTGATTGAAATTATATCAACTTTATGTGTTCTGCACACACTGAGTGACTATATTGACAACTTATGACATCAGGTTCATAGTCTTGAAAGTAAACAAAATCCTTAGTTTGATGAGTTTGTTGAAAAAAATAATCTTTCAATATAATAGACCCTCATTCATATATAAACACGTTATCATCATAGTTTTCCAATAATTTAATCTTTCATTCAGTGCAACACATCAAATAATACTTCAAATTTTCTGTGTTGTTAGTAGGTGCAACTACAAAAAAAACATCTCTTGCACAATAAAACAAACTTACATAAATTTAGATCATAATTAATAAGAAAAATTAACTTTAAAATTAACATGTGTACTTGATCTTATTATTTCTTTATAGATCTCTATCATTTGAAAGACATCGAAATGTTACCTTCTCTAACAAGATCTGAAACTTGATCACCTTCAAATGATACTATAGTCTCATCTAATTACATTTCTTCAAAGTTTGCAATAGACATTTTCCCCTTTGTATTTAGTTATGTATGAAGCCAATATTTTACATACATTGTTCTTTCATAAGCATCATTGGATTATTTGTTGTCTATGCAAACATGACAAAAACAAGAATATTTTATTTTATCAAATGCAAACACATTTTGGTACTGCTTTGTTTTCATTGAATGAAAATTTTGATTCCATTTTATTGTTTAAATTTGATCTCCAATCGATCTATTTACATCTTGGATCCCAATATGCCAAAAAAACCTATATGGAAAATTGAAACAAGAATATAAATATGTTATTCAAAATACCATCAAAGATAATCATTGTGATAAATAATGTTTAAAATTAGAAATCCAATAAAAATTAGATCATGCACATATTATAGTTCATAATATATATATATATATATATATACCGTCGTACTTCCCTTGACCAGTTACTCTCATGGCTTCGTGCAGCGATGCACCATTGAACAACTTGTTTAGCTGAGACAAGTCGGTTTGCAGAGTGGTCCATTTGATATCTTAGAAGTGCTCGTTTTATACATGCTCCTGCACCATCATTTTCTCCTTTTCCATGACAAGTCTCAGAGAAATTCCATCATTGTTTAATGTGCGTTTTCATATGAAGACGACACAACCAAAAGAATGATTGTGAAGATTTGAATTGACCTGTGCATCCATCTAACTATATCTAATGTTCATTGAATTTTATTTCACGGCTTTTCAAGGAGTCATAAATCTTTTCAAAAAAATTTGTACAAAATATGTATCATATGTACGATCGTCACTGATATATAAGTGATATCCTTTAATAACATGTCGATTTTCACTTTTGCTTTCTATATGATCAAAAAAAATTTCAACGTGTCTATATAGAATATGGAGAAGCATGAAGACTTGGTCAAAATGATAGTATTCACCTTGTATTTCGTTTTTTGTAACAAATGTTTAGTTCTATGAAAAATCAATTATTGACAAAATAGTCCCTAGTGGGAAAGCTTCACGGGATTTTTTGAATTGCAAGTCCTACCATCAATATCTATGGGAATGCTTGGTGTATTTATAAATTTATGCCTCAAACTTTCTAAAAAACTGTATCACAAAAATTTCTTCTTCTTGTAAATAAATTCTTCTAGCACTTGTAGTACAACTTGAACCAATCCATGTATGAATATATTATTATCTCTATCATTTAACTTTTATGTTGGATAGTGATTGATCATTTATATCAGTATGATATTTTTTTTGAAATAAATTCAAATTTCTACAATCATCACATTTTTTACCACCAGCACATTTCTTTTGGTAAAATAATTCATCGCTTTCTCTTCCACATAGAATTTGAGATATGAAATTATGGATAGTGGAAGGAGGAGGTGAATCTTTCCAAAATTAAGGAATGTGTCATAATATAATTGAAATTCGACATAATAACAACAACAACAAGTGTCGCGTACAATGATAGGTTTAACATACCATGGTTTTTGTTGCACAAAAACACTGATTGAGACATTAATTTCATGATTATCTTCTATGAACTTGTTGAACAACTCTATTTGAGTGGTGTCCAAGAAATGTTTTGCATGTTCTTCATATTGATTTTGTGTTATTCTTCTTTACATCACATCCCTTGCTTTTGGTGAAACGTGTGATTTTTTCATCAAATATTCATATATTATTTTCTTAACATCTTCTCCATGTCTATATTTATATGGTTGCTTACAAATAATTCCAACAAGCAAGTTCATCATTTACATCTATCTGCAATCGAAATTTCCAATGTTTGTGAAAAGTTTTTCGTGAGGTTCCTAATGCTTGTGCCATAGATTTTACCAAGAAATTCTCTTTAGAAATTGATGAAACAACTGCCGTTTGTATTTCTTTACGTGTATCTAAATCACTTTTCTTTCTAGATCTTCCAATTGAATTTAAAGAACTATTTATATTTTGTATCACATTTTCCTTCATTTTTTTTTTACCTTTTGTTTGTTTTCGAATACCCAATAAAGTCATAGCTTCTTTTAATTTCTTTGATTTTAAGATATTTTTAAACATTTGGGCTTGAACTGCCACATTTTCATCTTTGAAGAGCGTATCAATAATGCACTTAACATAATATCGTATAACATGGTAACATTTTTTATCTCCATATGCATCATTGCCAACATTTTCTAACATCTTATCATCGATATTGATTTCATTTGTATATATTAGAATTAAATGTAGAAAATGAGTTTACATATTCAATAAATAATTCAATTCATAAATATGTATAATTTCAATAATACACATTCAATATATATATATATATATATGGTGATTCAATTTCTTCACTTGAATTTATTTCAACATTTTCAACATCTTCAATCATTGATTCAATATCTCTTTCACTTTCTCTTTCAAAATTTTCTTTCTTATCATCAATGTTTTGAGAAATATCTCTCTGTGTTTACATTGCAAAATAATTTTCAAATTAGTTCATCAAATAAAAATTAAGTTTCACAATACACTAGTCAAATTTTAAATATAAAATTTATAATATTTACATTTACATGCATGTTCCAACTTCTAGTTGAGGTTGATTTTCTATTTAAATATTTGAGCATTCTTCTCTTTTTTTTTTGTAATATTCTCTCCCCTATTCTCTAGATTTCTCAGGGTCTCTTGTTCGATCATATTTTCTCTTCCAATTCCTTTGATTTCCCATGATAATTTAGTATGAAGCTCAAAAAAATTTCTTCAAAATCTTGTAAAAAAAGGTCACTATAAAAATTTAGGCAAAAACTAAATTAAAAAAAGCATCACAAAAGATCTAATTTCGAAAAAACTCATTTTAAAATTTTTGCACGAAATACATACTTCACCCCAAAACACTCACTTTAAAAATTATGGTAAAAAACTATCTTTTAAAAATGATATGAAGCTCAGAATATTTCCTTCCAAGTCATGCAAAAAAATTTCATTTAAAAAATTAGGCAAAAAATCACTTTAAAAATCATTATAAAAGATTTAATTCAACCCAAAACACTTACTCTAAAATAATTCTGCTTTAAAAAATACCTCAAAAAAATGTCCTTTGAAAATTAAGTGTAAAAAAACTCTAAAAAAAATGTGACTTTGAAAAATACCTCCAAAAAATGTCCTTTCAAAATTAAGTCCAAAAAACCTCTAAAAAATGTCACTTTAAAAAATACCTCCAAAAAATGTCCTTTCAAAATGAAGCCCAAAATACCTCTAAAAAAATGTCTCTAAAAATTACCTCCAAAAAATGTACTTTGAAAATTAAGCCCAATTTTTTTTTTTTGCAAATTCAACTCGACTGAAGAAATGTGCGAAAATAATAATTTCGTTTTCGGCTATTTATATAGTTGCGAAATTTGTTTTTTTGGAGTGGCTTCACTGAATTTTCTGGCCAACGTAATTTGCGAGCAGAAGTTCAGCCGAACTTTTATAAAAGGTTTGGCTGAACTGTTTTGTCGTTAAAACTAATACGAGGTACGCGGAAAAAAAAAAAAAAAATCTGCCGAACTAACACATCTGCAACTCCATAGAAGCTCAACTCTAAACACATTTCTTCAACTTTGGAATGATTAAACTCCATCAAACTTTAAGAATTAACTTTTAGAACTAAGACAAGAATTTGCAGAATTCAATCTACTTTCAAGAAATATAACTTTTATGGAATTCCATTTATATTTGCTAATTTTAATTAATTTTGTAATAAAATGGCTGCAAACAATTTCTAAAGGTCATTATGATTCAGTGAAATCAAAATTATGTATCTTCGAAAATATACTATAAAAAAAATTGAAAAATTTATGGTGCATTACATTGGTCCGTCGTCTGTAATGGGTAGTTTTTAGATTTTTAGTTTATAAGAAATGTGTTGAGAAACTTCACGTGAGACGAAACATATTCAAAACATGAAGTTTTTCACATTGGATCAGTTAAAAAAATTCTAATAATTATGATATGCATCTGTCAGTTTCGTAAATTCGTAAATATAATGATACCAAAGTAAACTCTGTCTAGATTGTTGAAACACTTTTTTTTTCTCAAAAACAAAAAGTTTTCAAAGAATATGCCAACGCGTTTCAACATTAATTTTTATGAATCCTTTGATTTTTAAAGAACACACACTCAAATAAATGTTAAGTTGACATATCAAATGTGAATAAAAAAAAATCCGAAAAATAAATAATCGAAAGCTAATAAAATTTCTGACAAGTTTTATTTTTATTGTAAAATGAAATTCTAAACATAAATTTTTTTTTGGCTCATAGAAAATTGAAGAACTTCTAAAAATGATATTTTTTTTCCTAAAAAAGGGCAAAAAGTGTAAGCCAACTTCACATTTTCACCAAGACATCAACAGGAGATGCCATATTTTCTGTCAATGACTAAGGGAAATCTGACTACGGGGAAAACCCTTTGTAATTATTCTTGTATTAAAATGCCATAAAATGTTCAATAGAGAGTACAATGAGCCAATATAAAATACCCCAACAAAGTTAACCGAACAACTTTAAGAAATATGTTCCCAACATCAATCGAGATTGGAGACAATTTTTCTTGTTTACGGTCAACTACGATGGACTACAGTCAAATGTCAATTTGTAACCCTAGATCCCAACCGCATGGAGGAAGAGGTGTGTATGTGGTTGAGAGATTCGAACCACATGGATGAGAAACATCTGTGATTATAGCAAAAAATTTCTTGTGTCAAGCATGTGGTTGTAAACCAAAACCCTAAGACACGTGCGATCGTCAGACCTTGCCATCTTGGACCTATATGAAACAATTTCCTCGATCGAGCCTTAGAATTTTGGTAACCAATCAATGAAGTAGAGAAGAATAAAATGCTTGGTGATGTCTAACTGAGCTTAAGGTCACTTGTATTTATAGGTTTCCAAGGGCGTCCAACTTCCTGTTAGGGTCGACCTATCCTTTTGTGCACATGTGAGATTTGTTTCAAAAATACAACTTACCTTGTCCAAATTGAGTGCTTCAGTAGTCAAAATTGGTCCTCTCGAAATGAAGAATTTAGTCCTATGTTTGGAATTTTTCACTCAGCTTCAAAATTAACATCTATAAATTATTTTTGTTTTGTTTTGGTACATATTCAATAAACTCTTCATTTATGTTCTTTTAAAAGTGCAATTTTGTGTTTCATTTCGTTTCCCTAGAAGCATACCGACACAGAGGTATGGATTTTTGATGCAAATCTTGATTAAATGAACATAAAATTAACTTCACAGAAAAGAAGAGAGATAATGAATCTTTTTAAAAATTCTAAAAATGAAAACTAGAGATTAGAATTTTGAAAGTCACCTAGAAATGTGAGTTTTAAAAACTATGTGGAAATTGAGATGTCCTTCTTTAAACATATAATGGTAGAAATTCATTAAGATTTTCGGTACACTAAAAGACAATTTATAGGGAAATTTTTGCGCATATATATATATCTATCTATATATATATAGGAAATAGATGGGAGGGTTAGTACGGGTTAGTACAAATAGTCGAACTCATGTTGTTAAAGAACCTATGCTTTTGAGGTCTCTTGGTTTCAATTATCTTGACAACCCTAGAGTGAGGTTCCATGTTTGAACCGACAGGAAGTATTCCTTCGGTTGAATCTTCCTCGTACAAATATTTTATGTACGTAATAGTTATTGATCACAAAGTTGCATGGTTGTCCGAGTAAGAAGTGATCCCTTAGGGAGATCTTCCTAATACAAATGTTTTGTGGATGTAATTGTATCCATAAAACCCATATATATATGTTATTTAATATTTATTATTTCATTTCTTCTATTTTGAAATTTATTATTTTGATAATGACATTTTTAAATGCCTATTAATATTATTTAATAAGTTGAATTTGTGTTTAATTATATAATTTCATTTTCCAAACTTCATAATAATAAGAAATAGTTTTTATTTCCAATAAGAAAGTCAGCTTTTAGTATATTTGGATAGAATGTTGTATATTCTAGTTTTTATTCCCAATAAATTTACTGAAATATTAAAAAATAGTAAACAATTTAGATTTTTTATTTCCAATAAGAAAGTCAGCTTTTAGTATATTTGGATAGAATGTTGTATATTCTAGTTTTTATTCCTAATAAATTTACTGAAATATTAAAAATAGTAAACAACTTAGATTTTAGTGTATTTGGATGAAACATTATATATTCTATTTATTTATTTATTTTTGAAAAAATTTTAGTAAATATTTGAATCAAATTTAATACACGTGTGTTTTCAATAAATATTTTTTTCTCTCATATTTATGTAAATCCAGACCGTCCAAACCGGCCACTACCCCTTTTAATAGAAAAGATAGGGGAACTTCACCTTTACAAATTTGTAATAGCGTAGAAAACTACGTAATTTTAAAATTTTAAACTCGTTCTACAAAAAATTAAAATATTTTAAAATTTCTTATTTAAGTCAATGGTTATGATTTTTAAATAATGTTTTAAACCCTCTATCAAAACTAAAGTTACAATACTTGGTGGAAGGCTTAAATTGAAACTATCCCTCCATCTAGAGTTTTAGGAGATGCATGACCCACCTTCATAGTTCGAGAAAATCTATGTTAAGATCGTATGTATATGTCTCTTGTAATCGACCAAGTTACATGGTATTCATTAAATCAATTTTAGGATAATGAAAAATACCCTAAAGGAGGCCTATCACATTTAAATGAAATGATAATATTGTCTATTGTTTGGCATTAAATTGAAAGAAAGCTTAGTAAATGGCAAACCAGGCAGATTACAATTAGGGATACTTCAAATTTCAACTTTCGAAGTTTCCATTGGCGGGAAAGTTAAAAGCACCGCCAAATGCGTTATTTCATATTAAGCGTTACGCAGAGACATGATGGTTTCCAGGGGGATTATCCGGCCCTCCTCCAACCTGTTTTAGAATCTTGAACCTTTGAGACTGGATGTCTCCCGATTTTCAGGACATTCTGAGACTTTACAGATCGAAGACGAGGGATTTATTAATTACATTGATGAAAAGCGCTTTCGGCCTGTTGCTATGCCGCTTGTGAATGATCGTCGCCGAATTACAGGCAGCGGCTGGAAAATGTGTAAGGTTGGTTATTCATCTCCATATACTAGGAAAGATAATGACTTTCTCTTTTCTGAAAGCTCCACGAATGAACAATTGTCTCTAAAGTTAAACTTTTTCCTGCCTTTGAAAAATTTTATTCACTTTCGAAATGATTGAAGATCCATTTCCAGGGAGTCACGTAACTTCTTATAAAATTGCCAATTTATCCAATTTTTTTATTTGTTTTCTTTATATGGATTGTAGATTGTGTATATCTACCAAGTATGGAATTACAAAGTCGATACTTTAAATAATGATGCAGAATTTTCAGTTTGCAATAAAGATGCCCACTAAACTGTAAGCTTCATTGTGATTATCTTGAGCTCCTCATCCTAACCCACAAAGCTAAAATAATTATTTTTCATTCAGTTTCTTTAAGGTTTCAAGGAGCCTTTCCTAGTTGCAAACGTTCTCTTAGAGATATCTACTCAATCTGAAATAGGTTAAGCCGTAGAAACGAATTATAATCTACGAGGAAAGACATTCCCTGCGGTACAAATGTGGAAATAAGGCAAAACATTCGTGTCAATACTGGCAGAGGTGTGGTGCAATAATTCATACAGTAGACGTAACGCAAGTCATGATGTTCACTACTATGACTTAATGTTACTTGAGTCTTCAATGTTTCAGGTGGACTCTAACTAAACGTGAAAAGTTTTAATTTTAATAAAAAGTCTTAATTTGTATGTGATCTTTTAAGTTTAACTTGAAAAATAACAACTTAAGGGTATCTGAGTCACCTTTTAAGATTTATGAAACTTGACAAGGATTTTTTTTACATAAATTAATAATACGTTTTACAAAATTATACTAAAAAATATAATATATTTCCAATAAAATTTACATTTCACAAATCAATAAATCAAAAATATTACTTTACATTTACAAGATCTAAAATATTACTTTACATTCACAAAACCGTCTATTTTTAGATTTACAAAATTGTCTATCAAATATCCTCTGATATTCAGACGTCATAGATTGTATATTTATTTACATAGTGTAATTTTTTCCTTCCTTATCTTATATGATTTAAAAAATATTATAATATAACTTTAGCTTTTTTCTTCTAAATATTATAATGATATATATTACTATTAATATTATAATATTAATATTAATAGTAATATTTCATTCAAGGGTCCTACGGTCATTCGCAAGGAGTCAGACCAACTCTTCCATATTTCAATCAAAATGTGTTGGTGGTGAGGTCTACAAAATAGATTGCTCCACAGGCTCACTGCCCCAATTTCCCAGCTGATCTGCCACTTGTTTCCTTCACGCCACGTATGCTCAGTGATGAAATATACGAAGTTGTGGAGATTGATTTGGATTCCATTAATTATTTTCTGAACAAGGGTGATCGCGATTTGGATGTCTCCAGTGATTGATTTGAAGATTTATGAATAACGCCTCTCGAGTTATATTTAGGCCTCGCTCAAGCGTGATAAATTATGCCATGTTATTGGTTGAAATTCCATGCGATTCAGCATAGACCTTTAGGGTTGCACCTTGATCAGAATGAAATACATCTCACACGCTGAACTTGGTGAACCTTTTACGGGAGGGGTGAACTTGTTAATAGATCAGCTTATGTGGGGGTGGTGTGTAAGGTGTGAGTATTTCCATCCCGTACTTAAGGATCTAACCTAGTTAATATCCTCGTCTCTAGACCCTCGACCTTCTAGTCGTGATACCATATGTACTTCATGAGATTTTTCTTGCAATTATGTCTAAGGATTTCCCAAAGCTGGCTTCTGGAATATTTTTTTATCATGAAAGATTTACTTATTGTGTTTTTTTCGGATCATGGAAAATTTTAGGGGTTAATATTCAGAGGTGAGCTAATTTTCTATGACTTTTCCAGAAAAAGATATTTGCCAATTTCAATTTTTATAAAAATTAGTCGCCCAAATTTTAAAATATAAAATTATTTTACATTAAAAAGTGACAACATTATATAGAAAGTATATATAAAATCATTATAAATTTTAAGGATTTTACAAATACATCAATAAACATTTTATAGTTTTCATATTAGGTACTAGTGAGATTCGCCAATTTTTTATACTTCAAAATAATTTTGCATCCTTAAAATTTCCCATGTTCCACATGTTCCACAAAACAAATCCTTGGACAAGGATCCAAGCTTTGTCGAAAATCATATTTTTAAACAACTTCAATCGCCATAACTCTAGAGATTCCTTGATGGAATTTGGGGATCTATCATTGTGCTTGAATAGGAGGAGTACCTTGTTCCACAAGTTCTCCGCGACATCACACTGGTTAAAAGGATGCTATGATGATTCCTCACCTGCCTAGAAAAGGGGAAAGCATGAGGGTCCTGAGAATCATTTCTTCTTGATACGATCCGATGTTAACAGTCACCTGTGACCTATTAACAACAATAAAAAGGACACTTTAAGCCATGGTTTGTTGCCTCGAATTCATTTCCATAGCTGATGAGGTGCCACCTCGTGGGATGTTTTTAGGAGAGTGTAAGCATCTTTGATAGAGAAGGATCCACTTGTACGATAACCCCATTGGAGTTTTTTAGGTTCATGACTTTTGCGAATGTTTCTTCCGTGGAGTGCAGAGAGCAGTGAATCCCATGGGAGTGACTGTTGGTGCATCGACCAATGCTCGGGCTGTTTCCATGCTCTCCATTCTAATGTGGGATTTTGGTCTGTGAAGAAGTAAGCTATTGTAGAGGCTCTAATATCTACAGTGAATTCCTGAATTTCTTTGAGCTCCTCTCTGTCTTGTAATGGGGGAAGCTGCATCCAAGATTCCTCCCACAAGATAGTCATTTTTTCATTTCTAAATTCCCAAAATTTGTGGTTCTAGATGAGGGATTGGTTTCTTTGTGCCATATTCCTTATAGATGGGCTGTTTGGAAGGTTTTTCCCCCAAAGAACCATTTTTGCATTCTGATTCCGAGTCTACTTGTGAGACCATATATGTTTCCATAAATTTGAACCACCTTACAACCATCTCCACCACAATTCCTCCCGCCACCCCCCCATGAAATGATTAACAATTGTTCGATCTCTTAAATATAAGCCTCCTTATAGTTTGGGAAAGAAGGCCTTATCCCATGCGACCAAGGACTATTTCGTCCTTGTTTGAACTCCCTTCTAAAGGAAATTTTGAAATTTTGAGGCCATATCTTTAAGAATGCACTAGGGGGACGAGAGCTATCACAGTTGATACATTGATAGAGGTTGTAAGATGGATTTTAATAGAGTAACTCTGATTGCCAAGTTCAAAGCCCTGAATGTCCAGTTAGTAAGCCTTCGATTTATCCTATCCAATAAGTCCCTCGCAGGGCCCACTCGAAGAGAGTTGATGATAAAGGTCACTCCAAGATATTTACTCGGGAGGGACCCAGTCGAGAATCCAATAGTGCAAGATAAAAGTGTTTGGATACGAATGTTAGTGTTGAAGAATTAAATTTACCACATACCATAACTCCAGAGATAATTTTGCATATCACATTATAGAGATAAATAGGCCTGAAGCTGCTTAGGTCCATCGCTTCTCCTTTTTTTGTGGATTAATGTGAGGAAGGTAGCGTTGAGACCTGACAAAATAGATTTCTTCTGTCAAGACTTCTCCATCAACGTGTGAATATCATGGCCTAAGAAGGGCCATCCTTCTTTAAAAAACTCTGTTGTGAATCCATCTAAGCCTAGGGCTTTTTTAGTGGGGAGGGCTTTGGAAACTTCCTCCACCTTCAAGTAGGAGACTTCCCCCATCAGCACATTTTTCTGCTTTGCATTTATTAGCCGCAGAAAAAAATCATTTAACCTAGGTGATCACATCATCTAGTAGGAAATCCAACTCTCAGAGAAAATTTTGGTAGTAAGAGATGAGTTTGTCTGCAATTTATTCAATTTTAAGAAACCTTATTCCCTCTGAGCTGGTGAAAGAGAAAATCATGTTACCTTTTCTATGTTGTAGCATCAATTTGTGGAAGAATTTAGTGTTACATTCCCCCTCCCGTAACCACTAAATTCTTGATTTCCGCTTCCACAGTATTTCCTACTAATTGTGTCATTGTTCAACCTCCTAAAGGACACATCCCTCTTCTTCAATTAGCTACTCAGATCCCCCTTCCTAGATGATTTTTTGTTGGATCTGTTGCATCATTCCCTCGAGTCTCTTCTTCTCTTTATGAATGTTACCAAAGTTACTCTATTTCCATTCCTTAATATGTTTCTTCAACTCCTTTGGCTTCCATTGGAATTACTCCATGCAACATATTCCATGGACGTGAACCTTGACCCACCATTTTTCCAAATTTTAAATGAAGTTAGGTCTCTAGAACTAGAAGGCTTCGAAACTAAATGGGTTGTTCCTTGGAGCCATTTTAAGATATATTTCTAATCGAATAAGCCTCGGTGGATGGCCACTTGAAGGAACATATCCAAATGGAGTAGTCGCTCTGATAAAAATAATTTTTCCAGTATTGAAGCTATTTGATGCTTACCCCCCTGCTGATTAATCCAAGTGAAAATCCTATTGAAAATTTTCATGTCCTCAATATGTAGTTCCTATATAAGTTCTTGGATAATCTAGGAAGAAGGATCCAAGAGACAAAGATTTCCTTTCTTCTCATCCAAATGTTGAATCATATTGAATTTCTTGACTACAATCCAGTACTTCTCCTTGTGAATAGACCAGAGCTGAAATGTATCACGAAGGAAGCCCAACTTGTCCCCTGAAGTCGTATGGCCATAAAAATTCGTTAGACATATGTTCACCAATGAGACAATGCATCTAAAAATACTAGATAGAATTCCTTATAGCTTCCCCGTGAATCCAATTAAACGCACTCCACTTGGGGCCAACTGTGCCCCAGTAGATCCGAAATCTTTTCTTGGGAGACATTGGTTTCCTGAAGTACCATGATATCTAGATTTTCGTGTTTTATTCTTTCCTTAAGGAATAACACCTTCCCCAAAGAACTGAGGACCCTAATACCCCACGAGATCATCTTCATTGACATTTTGGAGTGGATCTTGCAAAGTATTACGTGAGTACATTTGTTTCGCCTGAATTGACCAAAATGTTCCATGTTCTCGAATGACCTCTTGCGTTATTTTCCTCCCTTTTCTCCTTATTTCTCTTCTTGATGAGGCGTATGGGCATGTCGAGTGAAGTTAATATCCTTTGATGATGAGGTAGGAGTTAGTATTACCTTCTGAGGCTTGTTTTATCTTGTCCAATTCAGTGTAGATTCATTAGAATTGGTTGAGTTTCTAAGGAGGAATATCTTCCACACCTTCCTTGGCCAAATTGTTTAGAAAAGAAAGCATTATAGTCTCTTCATAGTTTAACTAAGTATCCTTGTCCAGTTGTTCCAACGGCGTTGGAATTCTATTAGGAGTTGTTAGATATCCATAACCTCATTGGTTTCTTTGGGGGTTTTCTGTTTCATCACTTGCTTCCTTTTAAGGATTTCTTGCGGTCCTTCCATCTTCATTGGTTACTGGGCCTAAGGATTTGGGTATGACTTTGTATGGTTATCCCGATCTGAGAGATCTGAAAGGATTGAGAATGGGTTTGAACTTGGATTTGGCTAAGAGGTCTTCCCTGAATTTGATTGGGTTTTACTACTTGTCCCTTTCTATCGATGATTATTCTTATTGGATACTTCCTAGAACCCATTGTCCATCACATCCAAAGGGGGAGCAAGGTCTTCTTTGGGCTACTAAGGGAAATATCTGAATACATGTCTATATTTGTGGCAATTTCTAGAATAGAATGAGAAATTCTCATAGCCCAACTATGAGTTCCACACTTCATCTTGATACTCAGTCTCCACCGACTCCGACAGGGGCTTCGAGATGCTCATGTATACATAGATGCAGACATACGTGGGCCTGTCTTCATTTCTTGGTAATTTTTGAAATATGTACGAACTCCCTAATGGATTTTCCAATATATTCTAGTATATCCAGCTCCCAAAAGTCCTTAGGCAGAGAGTAAAGACAAACCCAAATGGGGGCAGCCAAGAGCTACTCCTTATCGGGATTATAGTAGGGATCCCAATATCGCATGCATAATTCAGCATTGTTCAGAACATATGGGCCAGATTCGAACACCCTTTTCCGATCTTCCAAAACATGGAAGATCACAGTAAAAAACCCTTTAACCCGAAATCGATGTTCGATGGGTGCCTTCATCGGTCACTTTTGTTGGATCCATCTAAGGCTCTCCTATTCTTTGGGCCATATGCCCATTAAATTGCAAATAATTACATGGTTGTACATAAACTGGCATGATTTTCCCAAACGATTGTTGGGTATAACCACCTTTAGGTTTGTATCCGCCTTCGATAAGCCCCATTCTCTTAACCTTGATTGCCACTTTGCACCCAAAGCGAAAACTTCACGTTGTGTAACACAACCTTGTTGTCTAGAGCTGTCATCCTTGGTAGAGTGGCAATTAGAGCCCTAAGGAATATTATTAAAGGAAGGGGTTGGACCACCCCGAGGGACTTGACAGGCGGCCAATAACCAAAGAGAGGAGATCAACTAAACAACAACTATATCAACGAAAAGATGGTGTGTTTGCAAGTTCAAAGCTATGCAGAAACCCTGAACCTCAAAACCCTTATCATAAAACTCAAAAAATATAAAAATACTTAAATTAGAATAATTATTGTTATCATTTTCAATTAAAATTATATTTAATCTATACATTAATAAATTTAAAATATTACTTTAACATTCCATAAAATATCATATTAATATTCACAAAGCATACACTAAATTTAATTACAAATTAAAAATTTCCTCTTCATATTACATTTTTTTAATGATTTTATGGAGTATAAGGATACCATTGTGTTTTTTTATTAATTATTATCATTACTATATTTAATTTTATTAATGTCTATTAATTATTATAATTATTTTATTTGTTTTTATTATTATTATTTTTATTAATATTATTACATGTATTAATAATATTAATTTTGTAATTATTTATATCTTATTTATTGTTAATAATATTAATTTTGTAATTATTTATATATAATTTATATATTGTTTAATTTTTGTTATATATTTTTATATTAACATTATTATATTTTACTTATCATTTTGATTATTATATTAGTTATATTACATACTATTACAATCACATTTCTCATTCTTACTATTATAATTATGATATTAATATATTATATTTTATGGCAATTACGTTCTCTTATTTACATATAATTTTTTCAATTTTAAACCTAATTAATATATATTATTTATTTTAGTGAACATTTAATTTGATTTATTTATTTCTATTGAATATTTAATTTTGTTTGAACGTGTGTTGAATTAATGAACAGAAAACCAAACTAAATCAAAATTTGCATGACCCATAATTTCATTTCACTCTTCTCAAAAGAAAACTAAAACTCTGACAAACATATTCTGCATTTACTATCTATTGTCTGGATATTGAGAATTTTGTATAAATAATATAACGCTCTTGGACTAGAATCTTATTCTGTCTTTTCCATAGGAATAATTGGGAAACCGCGTTAATGAAGAATTGTGTCATGGTGGGTAATGACTTGTCGGTGGTGAATAAGTCAATTGGCAACCAAGCTGAAGAAAATTGTGTTACGCTGTATAATGGCGTGTCAGCCCTGAATAAGTTATTTTTGAAGTGTTTAGTTTAATTAATTATTATATAAATTGTTGGAATTTGGTGATACAATTTAATATTTTGATCGTTTTTCAAATAATATTTTGATTGTTTTTGTTGTTTAAAATATATTTTTGAATGAAAAAATATATTCAACATTTTCACAAACATTTTATATATTCTGAATTTTACACATAAACAACTTAAACAAATTTTTAAAACACTCTATTAAATTTTGATTAAAATTAAGAAAAAAAAGCAAAAAAATAATCAGAAAAATACTTTAAATTAAAATCATTTTGCAAATTAAATTATACAGAACTCACAAATAGATAATTAATCAATAAAAAAATGTTGAAATCATGTTGAGTTGTAAACATTAAAATAAATTAAATTTAAATATTACTATAATATATGAAAATCTTAAATAAAATAATGATATTATAAAAATTAAATAAAATTTAAATATTACTATAATATATGAAAATTTTAAATAAGATAATGATATTATAAAAATTAAGAAAGTAAATGTCCCTTTAATTAAATTTATTATAAACTATCCCTTTTTTTTCCTCTAAGTGCAATGATTTTCTTTTGAAGCTTATGCAATTTATTACAACTCTATTTATTATTATTGTTATGATTTTATTTTATTTATTAGTACTATTATTATTATAGTATTTACTAATAATCTTATTATATTATATTATATTATATTATATTTATATGTATTAATAATATTAATATACATATTTTAATATATTATTTAGTGATTTATTATTTTAATATTAGTTTATGATTTATTGTAATATTCTTAATAAGCTTTTAGTTATTTAGAATATTAAATTTTGTTTTTGTCAATAAGATAGATGAATAAGAGGATAGAGGGACCCATAAATCTCTTGGAATAAAACCACTTTTAATATGAATGTGGATCAGTGTATCTAGTTAAATAAATCACTCCTTGGTGTGAATGGGGGCCATACATGTCAATTGGGTCAAGGTTGACCAAATCAACAATGCAGTCATGCAGCTAGTGGAGATAGTGGAGGACAACGCAACCATAATGGAAGGAAGTCTCCATGAGAGTAGCATCATTATTGAGTGGGGCCAAGGGGGAGGAGTATCACAAAGCATATAAGGAAGGGGATGGAAGCCATAGAAGGTATTCTAAATATTGTTTATGTATTTTATTTTATGACTTTTTTCATGCTTAAGCTATTTAGCAGAGTCTGATGTGCTGTTTAGCACAAGGGTTTTTCCAAGTGAAAATCCCACCCTCATCCTCAGGGGACTTCAAGTTCCCACTCGGGAGAGGTTCTTTGAGATAAATTCCATTATTCAGCATCAGGCCAATATTTAGCCACCTTCTGCAGCACAGCCTCCTTCAGGAATTGCGCAATCCAAGAGGGAAATTTCAGTGGAGGGTTAATAACCAAAGTTTCTGAGCTTATCATCAAGTGATGGGAGAAACCCTTCATCTGGAAAGTCAGTAGGGAGGAGTATCATCTATTTTCTCATTAGATAAATCACCTCCTAGTAGTTACCCAGTTACAGAGTGTAATTCAGCCCTAGGGCTGCATTTTTCATCATTGGTATTTTCGGAAACCCTTCCTGGGTTATCTTGGAATTGTGCTAGAAAGCCTAGATCTATGATCCCGACATTTTCTGAGCTCCCTATCAGCAGATCTGCACATTCCTAGTTTCCATCAATAGTTATTTCTAGCAGGATTACACTGTCATAGCCTCCCAGCAGTTTAGGCAGTAGCAGTGTTTCATGTCTTGGTGTTTTGGGTCATTTCAGGCTTATTTTTCCTAGCTTGAGTGTCTTTTTGTCAAGATCTTGTACTTCATTTCTACTATCATATATAATAAAATGGCTCAGTGATATGTTGATGTGTTTGGTGTATTGATGTTTACTGCATTCTCCAGTTTTATGTTCAATATTCATGTTTTTCCTATTTTGGAATATTATAGTGGTATCATAGCATAATCTTGGCTCAGCCTGTGAAGCATTACATCTAGTCATCTAAAGAATAAGAACCTCTTACATAATGGGAGAAATTGTATATTAATAGAGGTCAAAGGTTTGATTATACAAAAAATGAAGAAGGCAACGACAAGTCTCAAATATTGGGAGAAATGGATGAAAAATAGTTTCCAAAGCTTCTTCTCCAAAATATGAAAAATATTGCCAAAGAAATCAAAGAGATGAGAGTGGAAAGACAAAGGGAAATCCTAAGAGGGTTTCAACATGGAGAAATTTCCAGCACTTCACATCACTCGTGTGAGCAATCGGCATTGTAGCAAGTTTCTCAACGCTCCACCATGCCTACATTCCTAGCAGTGCGAAATGGGGCCAGAGGTGCCCAAGAGCAGGAGGCTCTTGGTGATTACTTCCTAGAATACGAATCTCAATCTCAAAGGTTCAAAGAGAATCTAAACTTCCAAGAGTTCTGTCAAATAAAAAATAATAGGAGACCCCAAAATAATAATAGAAGTGGAGGATACATGTAGAAAAATAATCTTCAATGTACCGTGGGTAGATTATTTCTTTCTGCTTTTGACGGGTCATCCAAGTGCACAACCAAGGCTTGGGTGGAAATATTAGACATCTATTTCCAGGTAAACCTAGTATCAGATATTGAATCCATTAAGATAGCAGTGCTACACCTTGAAGGTGAAGCACATGAATGGTAGTTTCACGTTCTATTTACATTGGGGCATGTAGATGTAACTGCATATGTAGAATTCACCCGAAGATTGGTAGAAACATTTGACTAAAGAGATCCACAGGTACATTTTGTTGAGCTATCTAATCTCAAGAAGTAAAGAAATATAGAGACTTTTATCTATGAATTCATGAAAATTTCCTTCATGGTGCCAGATCTGTCTACAACTAGGAGAGTATACATGTTCATTGATGGGCTAAAAGAGTCTTTACATGAGTTGGGGAATTCCACTAGACCAACTATGCTCCAAGATGCCATTGAGAGGGCTAGGGACTTACAAGATGCTTTGCCAAGGGAAATAACTCCATTCCAACAAAAACACACTTTTCAGTCAAAGGGGAAAGATGTGAAGGTTCCTCCCTCAAGGAAGAGCCTAGGAAAAGGAGCTCTTAGTGATAATGTCCAAAGAGATTTGAGGAGGAGGAAGCTTTGCTTCACTTTCCAAGAACCATGGGCACCTGGGCATCAGTGTGTTGCAGGAAAGACACACTATATTGAAGAATTCTCTGATAGTGAAGAAGAGGAAGAAGATAAGCTGAAAGGGGATATTAGCACAGTGGCACCAGGAGAGGATCCACCACCAACGGGGGGTGGAAATGGAGCATTGCTCCCATTAGGGGTGCCCTTGCATCTTTGCGGGGAGTACCCAAGTATCTGATATTGAGAGTTCGAGGAAAATTAAGGGGAAAAATGTGTCAGTATTGATAGACAGTGGTGCTACCCACAATTTTATTGATGCCCAACTAGTGCAAAAGAGAGAGATACCCAGATATGATTGTGAAGGATTCTTAGTTTTTCTTCCAGGAGCTAGAACCATGCGGTGTGTGAATTATGTTTCGACATTAAGTGTAACCTTAGGGACATACACATTGATAGATCACTTATTTTTGTTCGATATCCTTGACACCAATGTGATATTCGGAGTACAGTGGTTGATTACACTGGGGAAGGTCACCATGGATAGGGAGACATTGAAGATAAAATGGACAGATCGGAAGAGTGTTAAGCACCAAATGATCAAGGGAATGCATACCTATCCACCTCAGGAAGTATCCACACATAACATGGATGCTGATTTGCGCAAAGAAGGCATAACATGGGCAATAGAACTGCGTAAGTTGGAGGTAG
>CM076573.1:869241040-869281960 GCA_034641835.2 Pinus albicaulis | reverse complement strand
GAAGAAAGGAAAAATTAATCTACTTAGACATGAAATCTATTCTAGACCATTACTCTACAATATTTGGAGGCATTCCACCAGGGAGGCCACCATACCAGAATTTTGTTGTAGGGTTCTCACAACTAGCAAAACCACTCACAGATATGACTAAGAGGGGAGCTTTTGGTTGGAAAAACACCACGCAGAGGGACTTTGAGAGGCTCAAGGAGGTGATGAGTCTTGATCTAGTGTTGGAATTGTCAAATTTTACCCAGCCCTTTGTGATGGAATGTGATGTTGTAGGGAAGGGTGTTGGAACAACTTTAATCGAGGGAGGCCATCCCATAGCCTTCGAGCATCAGAAGATGCTACCACATGAGGAGGTGTATTCCATATATGAGAAGGGGTTACGGGCCATCATGCATGCATTGACCAAACTTAGGAAATATTAGGTGGGAAAAAACTTCCAAGTGAAGATTGACCATCACAGTCTTCAATCTTCCCTTGAGCAGAAGCAGTTGCAAGAGACGTAGCAAAAATGGGTTAGAAAAATTCTGGCATATGACTCTGACATTGAACATGTCAAAGAGAGAAGAAATGTGGTAGCAGGTGCCTTATCACTGAGACCAACAACATTGTCATTGATGAGTGTGGATTCAGATTGGGAGGCCCAGCTGTTGGTGGACTATTCCAAAGACCGCTTCACATGTGAGATATTGGATGGGTAGATAACCGATGAGAAGTATAGAGTGAGGGATAAGATCATCTACTATCAGGACCAGATCTTCTTGACTAGAGATTATAAGCTCAAGGAGACAATTCTGCATGCAGCACATGATTCAGTCCTCTTGAGCCACTAAGGTTTCAAAAAGACATACTAGGCCATTAGGGAGAGATTCTCATGGGAGGGTCTCAAGGAGGATGTGCTCCAGCATATCAAGGAATGTGTAGTATGCCAGAAGAATGAAGAAGAAAACAACCATCTTGTAGGGTTGTTATAGTCAATTCCTTTTCCAGGAGAGAAATGGGAAATAACTTCTATAAACTTCATTACCAGTTTGCCAACATTACATGGTAAAGATTGTATCTTTGTGGTATTTGGTAAACTAAAAAAATGGTCACATTTCTTTGCCATATTTTCACAGTAAAATGCTTCACAAGAGGCTAATATTTTCCTTAGACTTCATGATCTACCAAAGACCGTAGTCAGCGATAGAGATAGTCTCTTCATTGGTTGATTATGGCTGGATTTGTTCCATTTGAGGGGTACCAAGTTGAAACCAAATACCAGTTATTACCCCCAGAAATATGGGTAGATAGAGGTTGTAAACAAGTGGCTAGGAAGCTACTTGCACAACTATGTTTCGAGGTAGCAGAGGGCATGGCTGCGCTAGCTCCACTTGGGAGAATATTGTTACAATACAACATTTCATATGTTGATCAATATGTCTCCATTTTGGATTCTATATAGTTATGATGGTCTATCAATTATTGGTATGATGTTTGGAGCAAGCAAGGTTCCTAGAGACAAGGATTGGATCCAAGAGAGTCAGGATATATTCCGTACTCTTAAGAACAACATTATTACAACCCAAAATCAATAGAAGTTATATACGGATCATAGTTAGGTGGAGGGGTAGCTTTAGTTGAATGATTTGGTCTATATCCATCTTGAGCCTTTCAAACCATCTACATTGGGGGAGAATGGGGTTGGGAAGCTTAAGATCCATTCCTATGGGCCATATAAGGTGATCCATCATGTCGGAGAAGTAGCATATGAGTTGGAGCTCCCTATTGGGAGTAAGATCCACAACATTTTACATGTCTCATGCCTCAAGAAGGCAATTGAACAACATGTAGTTGCTACTATGGATCTCCCACCTATTGATGATGAGGGCCATCTAGTTTTACAACCGAAAGCTATCTTGGATACTCGGGAGAGGAAACTAAGGAACAAGGTGATTAAATAATATCTGATTCGATGGAGGAATCTATAGGAAGAGGATGCTACTTGGGAAGGAGATAAGATTTTGCAGCATCTATCCTTGCAGTTGCTTAAGGACAAGCAACATTTGGGAGGGGAGGACTGTAATATTCCTAATTATATTTTAGCTAGTTAGAATATTAAACTTTGTTTTTCTCAATAAGATAGATGAATAAAATGGTAGAGGGACCCATAAATCTCTTTAGTAGGAATAAAACCACTTCTAATGTGAATGTGGATCAATGTATCTAGTTGAATAAATCACTCCTTGGTGTGAATGGGGGCCAATGCATGTGGATGGGGTCAATTTTGACCAAATCAATAGCGCATTCATGGAGCCTAGTGGAGATAGTGGAGGAAAACATAGTCATAATGGGAGGAAGTATCCATGAGAGTAGCATCATTATTGAGTGGGGCCAAGGGGAGGAGGCTCACAAAGCATATAAGAAAGGGAATGGAAGACATAGAAGGAATTCTGATTTTTTTTTTTTTATGTATTGTATTTTATGACTTTTTGCACGCTTCAGTTGTTTAGTGGAGTCTGATGTGTTGTTTAGCACAAGGGTGTTTATGAGCGGAAATATCACCCTCATTCTCAGGGGACTTCGAGTGCCCACTTAGGAGAGGTTCTTTGTGCTACATTCCATAATCTGGCATCAAACCAATCTTTATCCACCTTCAACAATGAAATATCCTTTAGGAATTGTGCAATCCAAGAGGGCAGTTTCAGTGGAGGGTTAATAACCCAAGTTTCTGAGCCTATCATCCAGTGAGAGGAGCAACCCTTCATCCGAAAAGTCAGTAGGGAGGAGTAGCAGCTATTTTCTCATCATATCAGCCACCTCCTAGTAGTTTCCCAACTGTAGAGCATAATTTAACCCTAGGGCTGATTTTCTCATCATTCGTATTTCTGGAAACCCTTTCTGGGCTATCTTGGAATTGTGCTAGAAAGCCTAGATCTCTGATCCTGACATTTTCTAAGCACCTTATAAACAGTTCTATGCATTCCTAGTTTCCAGCAATAGTTATTTCCAGCATGGTTGCGTAGTCATAGCCTCCCAGCAGTTTATGCAGTAGCAATGTTTCATGTCTTGGTGTTTTGGGTCATTTCAGGTTTGTTTTGCCTAGCTTGAGTGTCTTTTCGTCAAGGTATTTTACTTCATTTATGCTATCATATCAAATAAAATGGCTCAGTGATTTTCTCATGTTTATTATGTGTTGATGTTTACTACATTCTCCAATTTTATGTTCAAGATTATTGTTTTTCCTCTTTTGGAATACTACATTTATTAATTTTATATTGTAATGTTTTTTTTTATTATAATTATTCCATGTATATATTTTTAAGAGAACAATAGATGATTGAGGGAGTGATGGGCTCTTGTAAGGGTTATATTTTTCCAGTCATCGTAAGTACATGATAGATGGATTCAGTCGAAGGATATCACTCTCGTGCCCTCTTTTCTATTTTCCTTGTTGAGTTTTGGTCTGCGAAATTTTTTTGGGACTTCTTTTTCACCATCAATATAGGGTTTCTGTAAGGCCGATAGAGTTTGAGGTTAGATTTAGGTTGTCTCCATCTAGAGGAATTTGGGCTCTTGGTATTGATTCGAGGTGTTGTTTCTTTCGATGCCTTTGTGTTGTCTTTCTGTGGTGGGCTAAAGTTCGTAATAGTTAACGGTTCGGTTTTAGGCTCTTCTTCTCATTATGGAGGATATTGTTGATTATTATCTAGATCCGTTGGAATTAGTGCTCACTTTGAAGTCGCCTCCACATCGGATACTGGGTCTTGAAGAAGGAGAGACATTTTATGCTTCAGTCACAGGGTTCGAGGAAGTGATGCTACCTGGCCTTTCGGTAGTTGGTTATTATTCCTCTCCATTACTTTATGAAGGTTTTTTCATTGATATTCCTCCATTTTCTTTCTTCGGGTCATGTCCTGTCTTATGGGTTTTTCACGAAGTAGATATTTTATCCTATATTTTTTGGGTTTCCTCTTAACGGTTATATCTCAAGATGAGCCAGGTTTTTTACTTGATCAATGGTCCTTGGTTGGTAGTGTCCCCTAGGTGGATCACTCGATGTTTTAGAGTTCTTTTCCTCAACTCCTCCAGTGGAGGTAGGGTTTCAATCTAAAGGATTTTCATAGGAACTTTTCTCTTGTCAATATTTTCTTGTCTCCTATGTTGGGTTCCATGGTGGTGTCAAATTCATTTTAGTGCGGGTTCTAGAAGGTGTCTTGGGATCTTCACAGGTTTTTTTCCAAGGGGCTCATTTGATAATTATCTGTGCCCTAAAAATGTCGTAGGGTATTTGGGGACTCGCTGTGTAAACAATGAGAAAGGGTTTGTGGCGGGTTCGGTGGATGGCCCCTTGGGTGATAGGGATAATCCATAGGCAGAGGTCTTTATAAAAAAGAAAAGGAAAAACCTAAAGCGCGGAAAGGTTAGGGAGGGGGTGAAGAAATTAATCTTGGGGTTGAGGTTGTTCCTAGATTGGGTTATGTAGACGACTAGTAAAGTTCTAGTAGGAAGGGTTAGGGGTCAGAAGTACTCAGAGGAAATATGGAAACTTTGGGTAAAGGAAGATTGGGGGAAGTATTTCCTGCACTTCCTGTGGTTAACACCCAGAATAGAGGATGGTTTTCAGTTTTTGTCTCCTTATAATAAAAATCTAGTTTTGTTTTTTCTTGTTTTTGGAATATAGAGGAAAACCCCATTCTTCTAAACCGATGGTTCCCAGCATTAAACCGAGACGGGGAGCAGCTGGGAGTCTGGCCAGTTTAGATCCACCTGCTTGGTCTTCTGACGCAACAGTGGGTGGAGGATGTTTCCAAGTTTATAGAAAATGAGCTTGGGACTTATCTGGATTACGATGAATCCTATAGGGAGACAAGAAATATGGCTTATACTAAGGTTCTAGTAAATTTGGATACCAGGGAGGGTCTGATGGATTAGATTAGATTCATGTATTTCTCATTTTCCATGTAGATTTGTCCATCGAAAGTATGCAACATGGGAACTCCTTGGATGTGGCTTTAAATTATGCATCCAATGAGTGTTCCCGCTTGAAATTTGAGTAAACTCGTAGGGACATAAGTTGAAAATATGAGTTGAACAAGTAATTTTTTTCTTTTTCCATCTAAAATTTGATGATGTAATCTAATATTGTTTTATTATTTCCACTATTATTTTATAATTTCCACTGTTATTTCATAATTTCCTTAGGAGGCCCATTTTAGACTTCAAAATTCCCCTAATGTTAGGTTGTTGATGCTTGTGGTTAGTCTAGTGGTATGGTTATGCGTTTTAATATGAAATTAATTAATGTAATTAGTGTGTGGGGTTGTGAGGGGGTTATTCTTGTTGATATATCTTCAACATAATTTGGAAGAGATTTTAGTATTATCAAATTATATGGGCAATACTGAGATCAAGTCCCCTTATAGGATGACCTATCGAAGAAGAATTTTTTATTAGTAAATAGTTTTATTCTGGGAGGGGACTTGAATTTCTTAGTGTGTTTGTCAAACATATGGGGTGAACACACCCATTAGGACATTCTATCATATTCTTTTGTGCATTTTCTTGATGTAAATAGTTTTTTGGATATTGATTTCGTTAAAAATGGTCTGAGATGGTGGAACCAAAGGGTGGGGGTAGAGATGGTCACTTAGAGGCTAGCTCGGTTCTTGTTAAGGTCTGCCCTGCTCTAGTCTTTCCCCTTTTTCTGTAAGTGGATTGGCTAATGACTCATTTTTCTGAAAATTTTCCAATATTCCTAGAGTCTAGGAATGAATGTCGAAAGTCAAATGCCCCATTCAAATTTAATTCGAGTTGGTTGAAAGATGAGGAGTTTAGTTCTTTGGTTTTGTAACACTCATGCCATCTCTTTCAAAAGGGCGAGGGTTCATATGCTACCCAATTTTATAATAATATGTTGCAGCTTATAAATACCATTATGGTTTGGGCTAAGGAGAAGGATCTGAAGGAGGAGGATTCCCCTAGGAGGATTGAGGTGGAATTAGAGCAGTTGGAAGATATTAAAAACTCTAAGTATGTTTCTTTGAACTCCAAGCAATAAATCGTTTAGTTAGAAGCCTTTAGGGAAATGATTTTTAAGGAAAAGGAGGATTGTTGCTTGAAGTGTCGGGAAATGTAGCTCCAGTTTGGAGAAGACAATGAAAAATTCTATTGAAACTTTTCAAGAGGAAGGAAATCACTTAATACTATTTGGGAGTTGGAGGATACAACAAGAGTATCAGTGTCTAGTTATATGGGTATGGCAAAGCTGGGTATAAATCATTTTTGCATCCTTTTTAAATCCCACTAGGATGCTTCATTGGTTGAGATTATTTCCACAACTCCTCATTTCCCTCGCTATGCATATCAGTTAGTCAACCGAGATATGTTTTCTCTTGTTACTGAAGAGGAACTAGGGAAAGTTTTACATAGCATCAAGCGTGATAAAAGTATCAGACCTGATGGAGGGGTGGTAAATTTTTTTGTGGATTTCTATGAGTTGGTAGGATCATACCTTTTAAATGTTTTTGAGGAGAGTATAATTTTGGGTTAGATGTATGCTACCTTCAATTCTATTTTTATTTCTCTCATTCCTAAGTCTAATTCTCATAAATATTTGGATGATTTCCAACCAATCTATTTATACAACAGTGTCTATAAAATGATTGCAAAAGTAATTTCATTCCACTTGAAGCCTGTTCTTTCAATTTTATCTCAAAGGAAAAATTTTCCTTTTTGGAAGTTAGGAAAATCCATGAATCTATAGGGGTAGCTCAAGAGCTTTTAAACAGTTTGAAAACTAGGAGATTGAAAGGTATGGTTTTAAAAATTAATTTATCGAAGGCCTCTAATAGATCCAGTTGGTTATTTATAAGGATTTTTCTTACCCATTTAGGCTTCAATTATGAATTTATCAATTGGGTAATGTCATGTCTCACTTTATCCTATTTTGCAGTACTAATCAATGGTTCAATGTCAAACTTATTTCATGTGCAAAGGGGCCTCCGACATGGTTTTCCCCTATCCTCTCTTCTTTCTTTATTTCTTGTTGAAGGAATCAGTAAGCATATTGATTATTAAAAAAAAAATTGTGATATAAATGGTGTTATGGTAGTCGAGGGTCTATTTTTGTCTTATTTTTTGTTTTTTGATGATGTTTTATTATTTAGCGATGAGTTCTAAAAATAATTGTCTTTTCTAAAACATATTTTATACCTTTTATGTAAGGATACTGGGATGGAAATAAATTATTCAAAGTCCTCCTTCTATGTTGTTGGATGATCTCAAGATGAATTAGTTAGCGTACAGTTGAATTTTCCTTTAAATAGGGTGGAGCTTGAAGACAACTTAAAATATCTAGGGTTTCACTTAAAGCCTAATTGTTACATACTTTTTTATTGTGTCTCGCTTGTGGGGAAAATTGAGAAGCGGTGTAAGTTATGGTGTCATAGATGTATATCTTGTGTTGGAATATAGGTTCTAATAAATTTGGTTTTGGAGGCCATACCGGTTTTTTGGACAACACTGGTTTGGATTCCAAAAGGATTTCTAAATAAGGTTAAAAAATCCTATTGCATATTTTTGTGGAAATTCCCATAGGAAGGAAAACCTTTCTCTTGGGTAGGTTGGGACAAAATTTCCCTTCCAAATAAATTGTTAGTTTTTGTGTAGCTTGGGAGGTACTCTAGGCCCTAGGGTTTGGGATTTTGAGGGTGAAGCGCCACAGAACTACTTGTGGGTATGAAACCAAAGCCTAGGTTTTTTCACGCACTGATGTATGGGACAAAAATATGACAAGAATTTGACATGTGATTAATGATGATTATAGAGGATGTGAAGACGAATCGAACACATCTGGAATCATCGAACTTCAAGTTGTCAAAGTGGAATTATGAATTTTTTAAGTTTATGTGTGGGCTTGCACATGAAGATTTCAAGTCGGCCTAGGGTTAACAAGTCATAATGAAAATTGTTCAAGTCCTCAAGGGTAGACGTTGGAGAAACATGAGTTAGTATAAATATAGCTCATGTGTGAAGGAAATAAAAAAAAAATAAGGGAAACACAAGGGAGATAGAATCTCGTTGAGGAAGAGATCTCTATCTTGGAAGCGGATAAAAGGAGTAGGACTAGCAAAAGAGGGAGAGGCTTTTGGTGGCATCTTTCATGAATTTTTTGGGAGAAAATTTTATCTTGCTCGAGGGCTGAGGCTAAGGAAGGAAAGTGCAGGTTTTTTGCAACATTTGTGTGTATGGGTTCCACTGTTTCATGTAGACAGTAAGGACATGAAGGAGATATGGGTAGGTTGCATGCCTTAGTCACCTTATTGCAAGGTTGTGTGTATCTGTTTGAGGGAAATAAGTGCCAAGATCAATCAACATGGAGGCATATGAGCTCATAAGGGAAGGCCACAATAGAAGAGGGTTGTTCGGTGCTAATTATGGATAATAATTCTTTGAAATAAGTGACATACCTATGCTGAACTTTCCACAGTCTTGTAGGAGATGTTTAGAGGGATAAAAAAGCTTAAAAGGGGTGTAGGAGTAATCATTTGGGAGAGTGATTTTCCAGATTTTGTAAAGGGAAGGATGTTGCATCAAATTAGGTGAGTTTTTTTTGGATTAGTGGGTTGTTGTAGGTTTCAGTGGAATCCCTAACAGGTAATCAACACTTAGTCAATGAACAACATTGAAGAGGTAAGTGCTTTCTCCATTGATATCTTGTGTTGGGCCATGTGTTGACCAGTTTGGATGATGGATTTTTGGAGGATTCCCTAGTTAGGTGTAGATGCTACAATGAGGATTGGCCACTCATGGAATGTTAGAGGGAAGCGTGAGAGTGGACCAAGTGTGAAAATGGATTGGGATCTTATGTTCTATTGGAGGATAGCATGATAGTGTCCAAGTTGGAGCCTAGTGTGAAACTCTTTGATGGAAAAAAGTGGTTGCTAGAGAGGTAGTTGTTGAGCTCAATGGTATGATCGACTAGGAGAAACTTTGAGTAGCCTGAGACTTGTGTGTGGACAAGGATTTCTACAACAGATGATGAGAATTCCTCCTATCCCATGTTCATTGTGGGATATGGAAATATTTTTGTTATAGGTGGAAGCCCTATGTGCCCTATGTTGGCCTTCATTGTTGCATTGAAGGAATACCATAGTGGGTTGAAGTCTCTGAGTAATTAAGGAGAAGCAGTGGGAAACTGAGAGTTGTGAATAACTCAATAAGAGTCTTGATGTTTCGTGCCCTTTATGGACTAAGGAATAACTAGTGAGCAAATTGAGAGTCAAGGTTCAGTGGCCAGATGGACTTGGAGCATTGATAGAGGCAAGAGCTGCAGATCAGGAGTTGAAGGGTTGGAAAGGTACAAGGTAAGACTGAGAGGAGTTGAGAGAGTCGATTGCATCAGCTATATGGCTAGAGTATCTTGAAGAGGGCATATTGGTTGTCGATGCACTGACACCAAGCCCCAGTTTGTGTCTTGTACTAGTGGATGTATGAGGGCCATTGTCCCTAGTATGGGTTCGCTAGAATGTTGTATTATATGTTGTTTAATATAACGAATTTGGGTTGAAAAATGTAAAATTTTGTCTATATTCAATGCGTGTGTTATTTAGTTTTGTTTATATTCCATTGTGCAAAGTAGTTCTAGTTGATATTCTTGGTTTGGTAGTGTCACTAATTTTAAGACTCTAACCTAGACACATGATCATGGAAATTCAACATGGAATTAGAGTGTATCTGAGCTACTTTGAGGGAAAGTGAATGAGAGTGTGCACAACAAAGAAAATAAAAGGGTTTTGTGAGTTTCTAGATCATGGATCAGAGGGTTCAACTAAAGACACGGAGATGTGGTCTTGATTGGCTTGGCAACGAGATTGGCTGGGAGTTCTTGTGGATTTGTAGTGAGCCTCGTGAACAACATTTTGTTGTGGGGAATATTGTTGATCATGGACATTCGTTTATTTTTTATGGAAGGTTGGGAAAAATCAAGGATTTCTTTGGCATGGATGAGATCAGGTTGATTGAGATGGATTCATGTGATGGACTAGATATTGGCAGGCTAAAGTCTTCATCGGATAATGATGTTGCATATCCAAGATTAGAGTGATTTTCACGTGTGGTATTTGATCCAAGAGAATGATTTCTTGAAAGAATGAGCCATTGGATATCATGAAGGCTCAGAATTAGTCTATACTTAGAGGTAGAAGCCCTATGGAGGATTAAGATCTTTAGGTTCATATATGATGAGGTAGAGACACTCCGAGATTGGAGGGTTCATTCTACACAATATGTTGTAGAGATGGACTCCATATGGGCTCGCATCCTTGAATGATTATGGTTACTTCCTAGCCTTGTAATTACCACCCTCGCTAAGAGGGAGTGTTTTTCTTTTTGTAGCTTGGGAGGTACTCCAAGCCCCAGGGTTTGGGATTTAGAGGGTGAAGCGCCAAAAAAGTACTTATGGGCATGAAACCCAAGCCTATGGTTTTTCGCCCATCGATAATCATCAAATTTTGAGTTGTCAAAGTGGAGTTATGAATTTTTGAGGTTAATGTGTGTGCTTGTAGGTGAAGAGTTCAAGTCAACCTAGGGTTAAGAAGGCCTAATGATAGTTACTCAAGCCCTAAAGGGTAGACTTTGGAGCCACATGAGTTAGGATAATTATAGTTCATGTTTGAAGGCATTAAAAAAATCAAAGGAGAAACATAAGGTCTGTGAAAGGAAGATAGAAGCTCATTGAGGAGGAGGAGATATTTTCTTGGTCACAAATAAAAGGAGTGATACGACTGAAGGAGGAATAGGCCGGCAGAGGAATATTTCATGAATTGTTTGGGACAAAATTTTTTCTTACTCGAGGGTCAAGTCTAAGGAAGTGAAGTGCAGGATTTTTGCAACATTTTTGTGTAGGGGTTCCACTGTTTCATGCAAGACATAAGCATAGGAATGAGATTTGGGTAGGCCACAAACCTTAGTCACCTTGTTGCATGGCTATGTGGGTATTTTTGAGGGGGAGGAGTGCCAAGATCAATCAACATGGAGGAATATGAGCTCATAAAATAAGGAAAAAATAGAAGAGGGGTGTTATGGTCTAGTTGTGGTTGGGAATTCTTTCAAATCGGTGACAACGCTATGATGAACTTGTTGTTGTCCTATATGAGTTGTTTAGAGGGCTGCAAAAGCTTAAAATGGGTACAGTTACAATCATCTAGGAGAGCGAGTTGCCATATTTTCTAAAGGAATGGAAGCTGAAAAAAATAGGCGAGACTTTTTTGGATTAGTGGGTTATTGTAGGAATCAGTAGAAGCACTAACCAATAATAAAAACTAAATCCATGAAAAAGAGTGAAGATGTATGTTCTTTATCCATGGATGTCTTATGCTAGGTCAAGTGTTGACTATTTCAGATGATGTACTTTTGGAGGATTGTAGAAACTAAGAGATAAGGTTGAAATGGACTGTCTGATGCTATAATTAATTACAAAATGTTGCAGTAGTGAAGTATTGGAGCCTAGATTTGTGCAATAACTCCTCTATTGCATAACAAAGGGAAAATATTTAGAGCTCTAGAGTGAGTGGTATTTGATCATATTTGAAGAACATGTTGATAAGTCTATTGGCATCTGAGGAGGGTTTCCTAAATGTAAGGATGCCCTTGCTAGATGCAGATGATAAAATGAGGATTGCCCACTTGTATACTATTGGAGGGAAACGTAAGAGTGGACCAAGTGTGAACGTGGATTGGGAACTTATGGTCTGCTAGAGGACAATGTGATAGTGTGCAAGTTGGAGCCCGATGTGTAACACTTTGATGGAAAAAAGTGGTTGCTAGAGAGGAATTTGTTGAGAGCTCAAGGGTCTGATCAACTAAGAGCAGTTTTGAGTATCTCAAGAGTTGGGTGTGGAGAAGGACTTCTACAATAGATTATGGGAAATCATCCTATCCCGTGTTCATTATGGGAGATGTACATCTTGCAGTAATAGGTGGCAGCCCCCCATTATTTATGTTTGTCTTCATCAGTGCAGCACAGGAAGACCATAGTGGGTTGAAGTCGCTAAGTAGCTGGGGAGAAATAATGGGAAGTTGAGAGTTGTTCACAAGGGGAGCTATGAAAAACTTGATATGAGTCTCGATGTGTTGTGCCCTTGATGGACTAAGGCACAACTAGGAGTTGCAAATCGAGAACCAAAGGACTAAGAAGGTAAATGATATGACCAAGAGGAGCTGAGAGATTCGACTACATCAACTAGATGGTCATAATATCTTGTTGGGGGAATATTTTTGGTCGATGTACTGATACCAAGCCCTAGTTTGTATCTTGTACTAGTGGATGCACGAGGGCCATTATCCATAGTATGAGAGACCTAGACTGTTGTATTATATGTTGTTTAATATAAGGAAGTTGCGTTGAAAAATGTAAAAGGTTGTCTATATTATGCGCATGTGTGATTTACTGTTGTTTATATTTTGCCTTGAAAAGTAGTTCTCGTTGATATTACTAGTTTTGTATCGTTAGTGATTTTAAGACTCTAACCTCGATCCAATATCATGGAAATTAAACAGAAATGGGGAGGTTGGGGTTTGAAGAATTTGGTGGGTTTTACAATGGATTTGGTTGCAAAGGTATGGTGGAGGCCAATCTATTCTCATAACCTATGGATAGAGGTAGTTATTCAAGAATATATTTTCCTATTTTTTGGGGGGACTAGTTTCACAATATAGTTTAATGTAATCCAAATCTCTCTATTGTGTGGAAATATTTGATTGATTCCTTCCCGATTACTCATTGTGGGATGGCTTGGAGAGTGGATTTAGGTGATCGAGTTAAAATTGGGTTGGATCCTTGGATGGGATGCAGGGATTCTTTTCATCTCCCTCAAGGTTTGATTGATGCCCTAGGTGCTGAAGGAATTAAAATGCTAAATGAAGTAGTTGATCCTGCCCCTTCTTCAATTTGGTCCCAGGGATGGATATCGGCTCATGCTTTAAATTTTCTAGAAGAATGGAACAAGACTTGGTATGCCTGTACAAGATCCCTCAATATTTCCCATGTTAGGATCCAAGATGAGCCAAATGAACTTTAATGGATCCTTCCACCAGCTTCTAGTGAATACTTTATGAAGGATGGCTATATTAGTATATTTACGGAAAGGGAGACAAGTGTTTTGGAGTAGTAGTGGAAGCCATTATAGAAGCTAAAAAATCTAGCAAAATATAGGTTTTTCCAAAGGCGTATTTTGTAGAACAAAGTGCCGACATGTGAAAACTTGAAGAAGCGTAGTTTTGTTGGTCCCTCTTGCTTCCCTTACAAATTTTCTAAAGAGTTAGTTGATAATTTATTTAAGTTTTTTCCCTTTTCAATTCATATTTGACAATATGTAAAATTAGTTCTCTCCCTCTTCGCTTAGTGGTACAGTCTCTCTTTTAAAGAGGCTTTGTCTTCTTGGTGGTGATCGGTTCGAACTCATAAAATGAGAAATTTGCCTCTTCTAATCAATTTGGGAATTTGGTTAACAATAAATGGAATTATCTTTCAGGACTAGGCTCCTTGTGTATATTTCCTCATGGGTCAGGTCATCGCTATATAAGAATTTATTCTAGAGGAAGAGGAATCCTCTAGACCCCATGTAAATAATTAATAAGGGTAAATAAGGGTGAATATGGGTTAACTAGAATGTTAAGTGTAGAATGATATGTAAATGTAAAGGAAACAAAATAAAATTCAAAGGCCATGTAATGTGCATTTCTAAGACAGAGAAAAGTAGTTGAGATATTTTCATTGAAATATTAAAATATTTCCCTCTATTTTCATGAAAAAATATAGTGTTAGGGGTTTTGGTGAGGCATGGGATGGGAATTCAAGTTTTTATCTTTGTTGGATGACTATGTAGGTTTTTGAGGCTATGTGAGAAGGGATGGGAAGGAGATTTAACCTTCCTTTTGTCACGACAGGGAGGGCTACTTGTTATGTAAATTCTTATTTCTGTTGATGAAATGAGAAATCCATATTATAGTGTCCAGTATTTCCAGTTGTTTGTGTGTAATGAAATTTGTTGGTTTAATTTGTTAGTTTATTTTTGTCTGTGCATTGGGTTTCTTTCTGCAATTTTTTTTTATTTGTTTTGTTGGCCCTCCTAGCTAGAGGGTAGAAATTCTGCCAACAAATTTGCACTAGCCAAGTAAATCCTAGTTCCCCTCTGTTATTGGGTGGCAACAACAATGGAGAGAAGCCTATGTGGATAAACTTGTTGTCAGGTGGAAGTTATGGGCCTATCCATCCTATAGCCTCAAGAAGAGTGCAAAATAATTAAAATTATGACTATAAGTTTTATGGGTTTCTAGAGGATAATGCAGAACTGGTAAGGTCGACTAGCTCCCGAGTGGAATAATGGCATGTTTTCAACATTTCACAGGGAATTTTTTGGAAATTTTCATGCATGGATAGAATGCAATACTTCACATATCTATGGGCACTCTTTGCATAAGACCCCACATTTCTAGAGTTCTGTGACACAGGAAATGAGTGGTGTTTCATTTTCCTAAGTGAAACGTTGAGGTATTATGTCTTTTCAAGTGCCCTCAAATTAAACAAAGGGGGTATTGATCACTCTATCCTATGGAAGAGCCTATCTCCTTTGAAACAAGGAGGTAGTCAACCACAAAAAGGATTTTGACACAAATTTCCTTCCGCATTCATATTATAATTTCTTGATTCACTCTTCAAAACAAAGGTTATGTATATTCCCATGGAAACAAAGGTTGGGAGAAACCTTGATTCTTTAAAGCGGGGATTATAAGGGTAGGTGGTTATGGTGACTGAAACATTGTTGGGCCTTGGAAGGGAATTTACATTAAGCTTTTTAAGGCACTGATTCCACATCGTGGTCACTGCTCGAAGAACCCAACTCTTGATTTCTCTCTATGAGGAGATAAAGAAGCTCAATACTTCATCACCTGCCTCAGCAGAGGGGGATTCCAAAAATAGAACAACCGTCAAATAAATTTTGGTGAATCTTGATATTAGCCATAGTGATGCAGTTGTTGATGCATCCATGGGAGTTGCTTGGCATTGTTTCAATAGAATCGATGTGCTTATTAATAACACTGCTTTAGAGGTAATGTGAATTCTTTCATAGATTTGTAGGATGATAAATTAAACATGGTTGTAACAAAAATTTTGAGACGATCTTGGTTATTGTCCAAGTAATTTGGAAAGAAAATGTGTGAAGTAAAAAAGGGCGGGTCATTAATTAATATTTCATCCATTAGAGGCCTCTCGCATGGGGATTTACCTATAGGACTTACATATTCAACCTTTAAGGAACTAATCAATGTGATGAAAGGGTTTATGGTTTTGGAGCTTGAAATGTACAATCTTCGTGTTAATGTTGTAGCACCATGACTATTTCTATCTGAAATTACCTATGGCCTAATGGAGAAAGATTGGTTGAACATCGTGGCAAGAAATATTGTCCCTCTACAAACATGGGGAGGATGGTACTGATGGTTATTGTTGATAAAGAGACCAAGTAATTCTAGGGGAATATAACACAATTGCATGTTCAAAATTTTGTATCGAATTGTGTCAAGGGTGCTACAACTTAGAATGTGAAAGGCACAAAAAATTTAAATTTTTTTACAATGGCTTATTTTTTTATTAAATTTACAATTAATTTTCACCAAATGTTATTTTTTATGTCATTTTGTTTTTTTTATTATTATTTTGTGACATAACACTATTTAGTTATTGGAGACCCATGTACACTCGAGAATAGGAAATGAGATCCCCAACATGACCAAGGAAATCCAATAGCACTAGCAACCGACAGAAAGAAAGGAATCTAGCAAGTGCAACAAACATGGGAAAAGGAATAAGGGATAACAACAGAGATATGAATGCAAGTTTTAGTAGTTAGTTTTGGGGTCTTTCAAGTAGAGGCTCTGAAACCCATGGGAGAAGTGCAAAGATGGGGTCTTGCAAGTAGGAGGGCGAGGCTACCATAGAAAGAAGAAGAGGCGCACAAAGAGGGAGAATAGAGTAGATTAGAGGTTAGTGCACAACCTGTAGTTCAACATTTGAAGGTGGATTAGGGTTTCATAGTAGTAGTGCAAGAAAGTGTGGACATCTGATTGAATTTGGCTCGGGACGAACCAATGATTTGTGCCGGGAAAATTTTGGACCCCAGGTGTGAATAATGATACACAAGGGTGAATTTGGGTTAATTATAAGGCTGAATGTAAAATTACATGCAAATCTAAATTAAATGAAATGAAATTCAAATTCCATGTAATGTGCATTTGTAGCAAAGGGAAAAAATTTGATATATTTCATTGAAATATTAAAATACTCCACTCTAGTTTCATGAAAAAATCTAGGTTTAGGAGTTTTGGCGAGGCATGGGATGGGATTTCGAGTTTTTCCCTTTTATGGAGTATTCCATAGGGTTTTGAGGTTGTGTGAGAAGAGCTTGGAAGTAAATGAAACCTCCCTATCACCATGGCAGGGAGGAAGTTTATGCTATGTAAATTCTTTCTTTAGTTAATGAAATGAAGAATCTAGATTTTAATGTCCAGTATTTACAGTAGTTTGTTTCATTTGTAGCAATCTGTGAGTAATTTAATTTTTTAGTTTAATTTGTTGTTAGTTTCATTTGTTGTCTTTGCATTGGATTTGTTTCTGCAATTAATTTTTGTTTTCTTTTATTTGCCCTCCTTTCCATAGGGTAATTTCTTTTTTTTCAAAAATGACATAGAGTTGTTGTACATGGTGCATTCTTAAAAAATTGTTGAGACATTACCTTATGGAAAACAATTTGGAGTTAAAGATATAAAATGGTGGTTTGAAATACTTATTTGAAAAACTATCCTTGAATTTAAGGCATGAGAAATGACTACAATTCTTTGTTAAATATGACCTTAAAATAAAACACAAAAACACAAAATGGGTAAAGAAAATAAGGTGTTTAATACATGACGAACATACTATAGCCATAATCATTTACAATATATATTTGAAAATAAAAATAATTTAGGCTCAAAATTCAAATCAATAATATGTAAGGTGAAGAAAGTGCTACAACAAGACAAGATACAACCAACACGTAAAAATTGTGTTAAAATTTGATGGAATTCTTATATATATGGCCAATGTGTGTGTGAAATTCACAAGAGCTTAAAATTTTAATTTTTAAAGACATGCATGACATTGATTACATTGGACATCTAGGTTAACATAATATTGTTGCATCCATGAAAGTTATGAAGAAATATGTGTCTGGTTATATAACTAAACGGTTGGAATGCCAGAAGGACTAGGCTGATCCTGAACACGTAGTTTATGTCTAAATGCTTGGAATGGAAAAAAGAGTAGGTTGATAATAAACTCTTAATTTGTTATTTTATGGTCATTTCCTAATCCATAATGGAAATGAGAGAAATTTAATATACATTTCATGAGTAAACTTCTTACAACAATGAAGAACATGATAAAATCATGGTGTTAATGGAAAAGTTTACTATAGAGGACCATTTTATTCTAATTAAGATGAATAATAAGGTAGTAGGCATAGAATATATATATATATGAAATAAATGGCCAAATTAGATGAAATCATGTAATTCTCAAGGTTGTTGTCTCAAAAAAAATATTTTAAATTTGACACAAATTTTAGAAAAGGATTTTTTAAGGGGTCAAAAATAAATCTAAAATTCTATATAATCTATAATTTATAAAATAAATGATTCAATATAAGGTTTCATTAGATTATTGATGATATGCTAAAATTTTATATAATGGAAAAGCAATTAGAATGAGAATATTATTTATAGTTATTTGAATTTTGTTACAATAATAAGTGTCAAACATAAGTAATAATGAGCATATTTGAGGCATTATTTCACAGAAAATGTAATACACTAGTTCGTTGAAATAATTTAGCGGATAGAGTTGCGCTTGGAATATAGATGCACATTGAAATATGGGAACTAGTAACAAAATTAAATAGAATTTGCAGGCACCAAGACTCACAAATGAGTTATGCAAACCAAGGTATAACAACCAGAGAATTTAAAGTGGGTTGTCATATAATCTTGAAAGTGATGCTAAATATGAGCTCATTGAAATTGGGAATCTATAACAATTTAGTAGTTAGATATTATGGACCGTTTAAGATATTGAGTATAAATGGGTCAACAAGATATGGAATTGAAATACCTATCTATGTGTGAGTGTAGTGTATTTCATGTTTCATTATTGAAAAAATATGTTAATGATCCTAACCATGTCATTAATAAGACTATGATTCAGGTGGAGTTCCTAGAGGACTTTTAGGTCATGCTAAAGCCTATATTTGACAAGAAACTCCAGGTGCTTTGGAACAAAGACATAGCTCTAGTGAAGGTCCAATGGAGTTTCAACTACCTTGAGGACGCTATGAAGAAACTGGAAGATGCCACATGAGATCACTGCTTTGTACCTCTTATTAAGCTTTCAATAGAGAAGTGAAGAGTTAAGTTGTTAGTTTTTTTTTTTCAATTTTTTTACATCTTTTTGTTTTGCAAGTGTATTTTGAATATGTCAAGCTCAACATTCCATGAATCATGACAATTGAATAAGTATATTAAACAAAAATGTAATTCACAAAAACATTATTATGATTTATGTCCAAGTATGTAAATGATGATAAATGATGAAATGATATAATGATGATAATGATTAACATCTATTAATACTATAATTGGTATATCAATCCTTAGGAAAGCTAATAGATTACTTGTATTTATTTCCATTTTTATTACATGTATTTCTTTAGATATTTATTTATGTGATAAAAACATATTAAGATAACTCTGTTTCTTTAGATTTTTATTTATGTGAAAAAAAAAAACATTAAGATAAGTGTTCTAAGATCACTATAGTTATGATGATTTGGAACCTTAGAGAGCATGGCATCTAATTTTGGTATACTCAAGAAACTTTAAGAGAAAGCATTTTTCCTTTGTATTAGTGTTTTTAGTTTTCTCCAATGTTCTCTTTAAATTCAGATGTTATAACATTTTTTATATTATAATATTTTTTCAACATTGTTCCTCAAAATCATTATTCTGATGAAATAATTTATAATTTAGCTAAGAGTTGGCCTTTTTATGACTTCTCTCCTTACCTACAAATGGTTGCAATTCTAAGGAATCTCTTGTCCTCCATGCTACTTATGTTGTTTTTGTACATAAGTATATAGTAATATTGGTCCTTTCAATAAAGAACAAACTCACTTACAAAATACGAAAAATATAATAAGTATTACTTTTAATTACTAAATATTAAAGTTCTATAAAATTGTATTTTTGGATCTCCTCTCTTGTCTATTATTATTATAAGAACCAACAAATAGATGAATCACCTTTTGAGCATAGCATAGGGCCATTCCCACTATTACTTCTAGTTTAAAAAGGTAGAATACCCTGAAAAGTGTGTAACCAACTAGCATCAAGTAGAAGGTTATTTAACAGTATCGTTTATCCAAGTTCTATGCGCTATAGATATCTTAATTTTCAAATTAATTAAATTATACAAATACATATAAATTACGCTATGAAACCAAATGATATAACATTGACATCAATTTCACCTAGCACTATGAATGGGAGGGTGTAGCACAATTTACATACAATATTTAAAACTATAATTATTATTTGATTATATATATTTTCAAATAAAGATCGTATATAAAAATTTTAAATAATGGCTCCATAAAATTTAAAAATAAGGAATTATCAAAATTCAAAATATTTGGGTCCATATCTAAGCACTGGCTTTACTTTTTTACCTTGAAAAAGCGCACGCAAGTTGTCATACGTGGAAGCCAACAAAAAAGAGTCAAGGCAATCCGGCTTTTATGTTATCGACTTGGATATGATGGGCCGGGTGTACAATAAATATGACATCTTAGATAAGCTCTGGTGTCTACCATTTTATATTACATGAATTTTATAATAAAGTAATTAGGATTCCAGATCTCCATGACAACTGGCGAGCTTCTTGTAATTTGATTTTAACGGTTCCATTTTATCGTAAATTGACTTTCGAACATTTGGAAGTCCATAAGTAAATCAGTGGTGTAACTCTCTTCAATGTAAGTTTCATTGGCGGTTGCACAAGCCGTTGCAATTCCATTCGTTGCTCTCCTTGAATCTATAAATCACAGGAGCAGTAGCAAAAAAAAGGGTTTAAAGTCCGACACAGAGAAAAGATTTAGAGAGAACCTCCCTCCATTCTTACAAGATGAATGCGAAGAAGCATTGGACCAGTATTTTCATAAAATCCAATTCGTCCACCTCATCAAGCAATCAATTGCCGGAAACATCTGATTCGTCAGCTATGAGGTTGCGATATTCTGAACTAGGTAAGAAATATTCCCACCCCTGCAAGTCTAAACTTAATATAGTTTGCCTAGTTGCTAGTTAGATAGGTTGCTACTTGATTCAGACTTAAGCGCATTGATATAATGCAGCTCCCCTCATATTTACACGCAGTGTCATGCACATTTTATTTTCTGAAAGTTCAGGACCTTATGATCCTTCAACAGCTTTCATGGTAATTCGAAATCCCTCCCAAGAGTATTAAACGTTTTCCTTCATTATGGAAATTTAAAATAAAAGTTCCAACGACTAAACAAAGATCATTGGACAACTTCCTTGAAACTCAATTTATAATCACATGTCAAGTTGTCAAGTTTTCACGTATGTACATTCCTGTATGCATCTACTGACTCATTTCAACTGTGACCTTCGTGTTTTCTATTTTTAATATATTTATTTTCACCAAGGTGGAAACACATATATATATATATATATATATATTTAATGATAATATGTTTATTTATTGTAAAATTTATGTTCTGATCATAACTATATATTGAGAGTTACATTATGATTTTTTTCCATCTTCAATATTATCTACTAATTTTTCATTAAAAATTATTTTGGGAAAAATAATACAAGTAATAGTAAACATATATATGTTTTTGGAGGTGAATTCCTTCCATCTTGCACTAGAGCCCTAACATTAAACAAAACTTGCATTACATATAGCCTACTTCTAAACATAATCCTTGATTACAACATATTTCACAGTATGAGCAATCATTCAACTCTGAACATTTGGCATTAGAGCTACTAGAACTTACTAAATTTAAGACCTAACTATTGACCAGATATCTCAATTCTTCAACCTCACCAGGAGTTTGATTTCTTCCTCATGTTTATTCAGTTTTCAAGAGTCAATTATTGTGGAGGTAGGTAATTGATTCATTATGTTGTATAATGAACAAAGAACTCATGCTTAATCCACTTGGGGATAGAGGATGGTCTTAAATTACAATTAACCATCAACTGTCCAAATTTCAAATGCAATTTAGGTTGACACATTGATGTGCTTCCTGGTTATGATCCCACCTTATAATGTGCTCAAAACTCATCTTTGGGATATATTTTGGTACTTCTTAATTTGATTAAGAAGATTATATTTTGTCTCTATGGGAAGCTCTTTTAATGAAACACTGAATTATTAAAAGGAAGTCATCACACATGAGAGAAGAGATCTCAAATTCTTTGGAAAACAATACTTTGGAGCAAACTATATGTTTAGATTATTAGTCATGTCCCTCAAATCCCATTAATACTCTAAAACTTTCATTTCTCATAAGCCAAAAGATCATAAAATATCCTTCTCCCCAATACCACCTCGAAGTTAAAAAAATATTAATAAGAAAAATATTATAGTTGATCGAAAAATACAATTATTAATATATCGAAATTAATAATTTTGTAAGATGACATGAAAACTAATTTTAATAAAATATTAGACAACCCTATGTTTTTTAATTGTATCTGTGAATTAGACCTTAAATGTTGTGATTGTATCATAAATAATTAATAAATCAAAATGACTTTATTAATTATTTTAAAGTGATATGGTGAAATATGTCGGAAATAATTATTAAATAACAATTTAATAATTATTTAAAAAATTAAAAATAATATTACATCTGTATAATAGTGATATCTAGAAGTGTTGATGACATTTTGAATGAGCTACTTAGGGAAACTAGCTAGTCGAAAGGATTTGAATTTGGGTATGTTGCTTACTTTTTGAGTACATGTGTTATTGAATGTTTCAGTGTAAATATATCTTCTCCAAAATAAAATATTGTATTTCATTTATAAAAGGACATGTACAGCGTATGTATAATAAAATTTAGTCTAAAATTAAGAGAAATAGTCAGGGTAACTCAAATAGTTGTGTGCGTTAATCTTCAACTGTCACTACTGCATAGAAGTCCGTGATGGCTTCTATTACATAAGAGTGCATGTTAGTTGAGTTATTTTAGATTCTGGGATGCTAAGTAGCATGTCATTAATCGCGTCTTTAATTATCATCAAAATTACATATAAAAACGTTATTGATATCCCCTTGTTTTGAAAATTTTAGATGTTTCTACCTCAGTATGTTTTGAAATTGTTTTATTTTTATTTTTAAACATATTTTGGCCATCCATGTCAAACTCATTTGCGGGAATAGAGTTTTCACAATGGTTTTGACAAATATATTTTACGTGCAACAGTTGAAACATCACATAATTATGGGTTGGAGAGTGAGACGAGCCAGCCCAAAGCGAGGACCAGATGGAATCCAAAACCAGAGCAGATCCGGATCTTGGAAGCTATTTTCCAATCTGGAGTCGTGAGTCCTCCCAGAGAAGAAATAAAAAGAATAAGAGCTCAACTAGAGGTGTTCGGAGAAGTTGGAGACGCAAATGTGTTTTACTGGTTCCAGAACAGAAAGTCCCGATCAAAGAGAAAGCCACGACTGCCGGCTGCACAAAGATCAAAATCTAGAACCCAACCTGGGACGCTATCTTCCACTTCGTCTACGTCTACATCAACATCTGTTCATTCTAAAAGTGCCACAGAAATTTCTAATAGTACACGCAATTCCATGCAAAAGAACGTTGGAGATCAATATTTCTCTCCTTCTCCAATGCCGGTTTCTTCATTTGCTGGCCATCATTATGACATCCAGGGTCTGTACGAGGAAATGAGTAAAACATCAACATCTGCTCCACCTAGTAGTACACCTATTGGAGATCAATATTACTGCTCTTCTGTGGCGCCGGTTTATTCATCTGCCGGGCATCATTATAATCTGCATGCATCAACATCTGCTCCGTATGAAACTTTGCCGAACCCTTCTAATTGTCCCCCCAGTGCCATGCCCGCTAACATTGGAGATCAATATGGGCTCTCTTCTGCTGCCCCGGTTGATTCAGATGCGGCAGATCATAACGATCTGCGTACAATGTACGATGAAATGAGTTATAAGATGCAAGCAATAGGTGGTGCAGCAGCAGGAGGAGGCCAAAGCATATTGAATGAAGGTACATGGTATCAAAATCATTTTCTTGTCTTGACATGAAGCTGCGAACGTGCATGTGCACCAACGGATTTTCGTGAATGTCAATCTCATATTAATGTTGGTGTGCAGGAATTGGAGGCGTGCAAGATGGCTCCGTCATTAATTCTAACTCATCAATAACTGTATTCATCAATGACGTCCCAACCGCAGTTCCCTCAGGGCCTATAAATTTGAGGGATTTCTTCGGGGCTGATGGGTTTCTGCTTCATTCCTCTGGCGAAATTGTTCTAGTTAATGACTTTGGATTCGCAAGCCTGGAACCGGGAGCTACGTATTTCTTGGTACGGTCTATATATATTCTCCTTCTCTTTCTTGGTACGGTCAATTATATATGAAAACATTGATTGTAAAAAAGCCGTTGAATCTCACTTTTCGTGTGTGCGCGTTTTCTTTCTATTTTTGCAGATATGAAGTCTCTTTTAACAATGGTTTTGGACTATTCCCAATAACGAACTGCTGCTTCTAGTTCTTCGGTAGCCCTATTCTATTTGTCTCCACTGCTATAACTCGAGATTTGATTTGTTGCACCTATGTTTTTCATGAATTTGTTGCAGTGTAAGGCAGGATCACGAGCATAGTACTGCTGATTGCGTGCTTTCAGTACTTCCCTACGATAAAACTATTATTTTGTTGTTACAAAATGACCCACATGCTCGTGTGAGATATGCAAGTGTACAGACATAATTCTTTAGTATAGTCATGTTCGTGTGAGATATGCAAGTGTACATAGATAATACTTTGGTAGAGTAGTCCATTCATTGTAGGAGGTGGGAAGGAAATATGTCCATGTCCGTGTCCTTTCCAGGATTGTGGAATCCCGATTTCTGGGTACTGTTGTGGTTTGCAAGCATGGATGAAATTTCACTGATAAAGTAAAGTGCTTATTATTATACAGTAGTGAAGTGGTTATTTGCCTATCAAATATGGTGTTTTTTGGAAACAGTTTCGATTTAAAATTCCAATACAGTTGTGAAATCGTTTATTATTAATTTAACATATGGGTTTGCAAAGTACTAGGACAAATGTTTTGGTTCTAAAGATTTTGCAGGCTGGTCTTATGCTTCTATTATGCATTTAATAATTTACTTGTGTTTTTCTTAAATTGAATATGCTTTAATGGTATAAGTTCTATTCTTTCCGGAATATTTATAAATAATTTTTTTATTTGTGTATTTTTTTCTTTGTATTTTTACATACCTCAGTAATGATATAGTTTGGGTTTTTGACTCTTAATTAATTTTTTAATTTTTGAAATTATTTGCAAATTTTATTAAAGTTTTCTTAAAATTAAATATTAAACTTATTTTTTTTTAAATTGAATTTTATTTTGCCAAAGTTTTATAATTAAAAATTATTTTAAAAAATAAAAATTAAAAGAAAAATTCTAATAGCCAAGTATCTCCATAAATTAATTATAATAAAAAATTTCCAAATTTATGGATTTTTCAAGCGTTGTTATGCTTCATATTTTTACTAACCATAGAAACTGATATATTTAAAAATAAATGTAGTTTTATATTACATTGATTTTTTTCTTGTTGATTTTATTCATATTTTTCCATTGTTGATTTTTATTATTGAATGCATTTGGTTCAATCATTTTTCTCAATAAACCTTACCTATATTATATATTTTCACAATTCAATTTTAAATCATGATGCCATATAAAAAAATTAAATTTAAGTCAACACTACAATAAATAAGATTATCTTCAATAAAAAAATAATTTTTGGAATCTTTTCCATTCACACTCTAGTCTTTGTGTAACTATTTTTTTATTTTAATATAGTAAACATTAGATATCATTTTTGGGATACAACTGCGTTAATTAAGTCATTTATCTATGACCATCTCCATGAGAGGTAGTTGTAACTCACTATTTTATTTTTGAATAGTCCACTTAGCACTCATTGCATCGGTTGATGCTCACAGGGGTGAAGAAGTGGGATTGAAACTAGTGAAATGAATCACAATTATTCATCTATGACCATTTCCATTAGACGTAGTCATAACTAACTAATTTTGCATGATTTTTGAATAGTCCACTTAGCATTCATTACATCAAGTGATGCTCACAAGGGTGAAGAAGTGGGATTGAAACTAGTGAAATGAATCACAATCATTCATCTATGACCATTTCCATGAGAGGTAGTCATAACTGACTAATTTCTCATGATTTTTGAATAGTCCACTTAGCACTCATTGCATCGGGTGATGCTCACACAGGTGAAGAAGTGGGATTGAAACTAGTGAAATGAATCACAGTCATTAATCTATCACCATTTCCATGAGATGTAGTCGTAACTGACTAATATCTCATGATTTTTGAATAGTCCACTTAGCACTCATTGCATCGGGTGATGCTAACAAGGGTGAAGAAGTGGGATTGAAACTAGTGAAATGAATCATAGTCATTCATCTATGACCATTTCCATGAGAGGTAGATGTAACTGACTAATTTCTCATGATTTTTCAATAGTCCACTTCGCACTAATTCCATCGGGTGATGCTCACATGAGTGAAGAAGTGGGATTGAAACTAATGAAATGAATCACATAGCGTCAATTATCACTTCCATGGCTTGAACCCGGTAACCAGGACTTCCCAGAAGGTCACCATCCAAGAATACTGCTAGCTTAAGTGCCTCGAGAAGTTCTGGTTACCGAGTGGAAGCCCCATAAGTGATGATTGACGCTATGTGATTCATTTCACAAGTTTCAATCCCACTTCTTCACCCGTGTGAGCATCACCCGATGGATTGAGTGCTAAGTGTACTATTCAAAAATCATGAGAAATTAGTTAGTTACGACTACCTCTCATGGAAATGGTCATAGATGAATTACTTACTTAACGCAGTTGAATCCCAAAAACGATGTCTAATATAATGCACTTCAGAAACCCCTCATACTTATACACTAAACATTGTAATTTTATATATTAGATATTTTATTACATATCAATTCTTTGTCAATCCATTAAAACACATGATACACTTCATATCAATTTGTAATTTAGATATAGAAATTCTACAATGGATTATTTATTTGTGTCTGAATTAGGATGAGTATAAATTTAAAGTTAAATAAATAGTTTGTTACAATAATTAGCTTAAAAAAATTATTTATTTTATTCATATCATATATATACATTATTTAATATAAAGATACTAGAAATTCTATTTTTTCCTCATTTGGTAGCATAAGGTGAAGATGAAATAAAATGTGCATAGGGGCATTTCAATAAACTCTTAACTTTTGTAACAAATGATGATGTTGGGGATAATGTGTCATCCAAAATTATCTATGCACCTATTTCTATTTTTCTCCAAGGTTATGTAGTCCATTAATTACATCGATTACTTCCCTTCGTCCTATTTAAATGTGTTTCATGATTAGATTTATAAATTTATTCATGCATTCGATAATTGCTATCAATTAATTTTTTATAAAGAGGCAAGACATGTACTAAGTACCAATGCTGCATATTACACTTGTTTACAATAGGATCTTTCATAAAAAACAACAAAAGCTGAAGGACAGAAATTGGGTTCAGACAAATAACAAACTGTATAACATAACCCTTTGGAACAAACTATATAAATTTTTGGAATAAATTATATTGATTAGTTTTTGAATTAGTTGTATAGTTATGCAAGTTCTATTATGTGGATTTGTTTTCATTTTTAATATAAATATTGAAAGGAAGTATAATCTTATAAATAATGAGATATTACCATCACATATATGCAAGATTTTATCAATTCTAAACATCCTTTTCAAAACAAAGTAATTTTACAATTAATTTCCACTCTTAACCTCTCTCATTATTATTTATAACAAACATAACAATGTAACCTCAAAAGTAACTACCACATTTAACCCCTTCTAGTATTATTTAATAGCTTAGATCCATCTTAACTCTGGATCTACCAAGCTCATAGAGGGAATCAAATCTCTTTTCACTCTAAAAGAGGTTTGCATCTCAAGATATTTGATCCCTCTAGGTCCTTTGTAGATCCAGAGTATCCCTCTAAGCCCTCTGTAGATCCATAATTAAGATGAATCTAGGTTAGTTTTATTATTAATTATCTTTTAATTGATCCCACATGTAAATGTTTACAAACATTTACACTACTACCACATCTTCCCCTACTTTTTTTGGTTTTAGATGTAAGTTAGAAAATATTATAAAATTTGGAGACGATTTCCTTAGTAAGATTTCAATACAATTGTTCTTTCACTGAGCCTTTGGAACCAATTTCGTCAATGTTATAAAACCATTTCACTTTTATGGAAATGTTTGATTATTTAGAATACAAATCATGAAGATCTGTAAAACATCACTAAATCGTATAAAGATACTCTTATAGATATTTATGGATTTGGTACTAAGGAAAGCATAGCTAAATTAAGCATAATGGCCTAAAATCTATCCTCTTGAACATGGGACTAGCTAGTAGAATAGTGAAAACAATTTTTTGAAGAAAAAACATAGCGAGAGCTGCTAAAAGTGGTCTCAAAATACCAAATTGAATGAAATATGTAAACACTAAAATGCCTGTACAGACTCTAAATAAAAATCTAGGAAATTAAATCATTATCATAATCTAACCCACTACTGAAAATGTTACCGACCAATGTCACTTTGAGAGTTTCCTTTAGGATGCCTTGATGCCTACTCTAAGTCTTCCTTTCACTGTTAATGGTCCTCCTGGAAGCTTGAGGGAAGAGGGCCTACTGAAAGTCTTTACTTCACCTTCTTCTTCAAAGACTTTTCGACCCTTTCTTTTCTTATGATGCCATGAGGCTAGTATGGACTCCACTGGATGCCCATAACCTACTGAATTTTAATTCTCACTGAAGCTATAAATATATTTCAAAACAAAAGCCTCGAGTGACAACCTCCATCCCATTATTTTGAAGGGAGGCAATGTGTGTACTGTGCTTGTGGTTTCATGTATTCCGCATGACTGAAAAATTAAAATTGCACAGTCATACCATATGGACTCTTGTAATGTATACCCTAAAGAGAGAGTAGAGACAAGGAAAAATATTTTTACATAAAGATGAATTATTTCAAAATGCATAACAATTATTCACTGAACACTAACTTTTTAGTTGTTTACGATAGTTTCCTGCATTTAATTCTTAGGACTAGTTGGTCTACACAATGCCAAAAGAGGAATGTTGTGTTTATTAATCATGAAGTCACATGATCTAGCAACTACAACTCCTCAAAATCAATTAAAAAAAGAATCGTGTCTAGTCCATAAATGTAACAACCCTGGTAAAAATCCATGTAAAAATATATATAAGACGAAGGTGGATGGGACACGTATTCCAAGCTTAATGGTGGGAAAACAAATCCCAGAGGGTGTTCATTCGGTTTATTATGGCTAAGCAAATTGACAAAGGAAAAGGAAATGGCAAAGGCATGAGGAATTAATTAGCATTTTATTTATGAAAATAATGGAAAATAGGAGAAAATGAAAGCGAAAGGTCACATATTGCATATGAGGAGGAAAATGAAGGAAAATAATGGAAAATGAAGAAATTATAGGCCTCATTAATAACAGTTCTTTTGAGGATCAATGGGCAAGGCTTTTTTTTTTCAGTTCTATGGTGGAGCTCTCTTATATTATCTCTCTCTCATACTCTTAAGCACTTGGGGTATTCTTGGAGCACTCTTGGAGAGTGTGGAATTTTGGGAATTTTGGATCAAGAAAGCAAAGGAAGAGCAGGAAATCCCAAGAGCACATGGGGATCAACATCTATATCAAGTTCCTTGTGTAGGTACTGAGTTGCATGTATGATTTCCTCACTAGTTTTGGCATGAATGGTGTATGCATGTGGATTTTCTTAGCCTTTCCATTTCCCAGAAAACCATGGTATTGTGGGTTTATTTCCATTAATTATTTTCCGGTTGGTTCTCATGATTCCTTTAATTGTTGGGTTAAGTTATTAGTTCCTGGAAGCCTTGGTTGGAAAAACACTCTGGAAGCCTAGTGAAAAACTGTTGGTTGACTTACTAGTTCTGGAAGCTTTGGTTGGACAAATGCTCTGGAAGCCCTAGGTGGGTTGAGTTACTAGTTCTGGATCCTTGGTTGGACAAACACTCTAGAGCTTGGGAATATTTGGGGTTGAGTTACTAGTCCTGGAAGCCCTGGTTGGAACAAACACTCTCGAACCCTGGAGCATCTTTGATGGAGACCAATCCGTGATGGTTAGTGATGTCCAACCATGAGGTGGAATCACTCGTTTGAGGTTGAGATGGTTTGGTCTCTGGAGCCCTAGTTTGGTGTTGATTGATGTGTTTGATAAATTCCCACATTCATGCTTGGAATATGGCATGGGGGTGATTGACTGAAGTGAGATTTGGCTCAACCATGTCTATGGTCAGGTGGAACATGGAAGTCCCATTCTAGGTTGGTTTTTACACTCATTAATGAAAGGTTCATTCCCTTAGTATTTGATGTGTGTATTCACTGGTATATATATGGATTGTATTGATGATATATCCATGGTACTTCTGTTGGTATTATGTTGGTTATAAGCATGTATTGTGACAGTGATGAGGTATGGATCTCTTCATGTTTTTATTTGTAAAGGAGTGCACAATGTATCCATGGTAAAATTGATTGCATGATAGCTTATGACATAGGGGTTCAATGCTTCTTAGCCATTGAGAGGTAAGAAAGAGATCCCTTTGTTTACTTTTGTTGTTTACACTTGTAGGTTCCATGCTTGTGACATGTTTGATGAAATTATTGTCATGGATAGGTGGGGTCGGATGATTTCTTGATGATGTGATTGGTTTCATATGTTTGTTTTAATGTTATTTACCCTCTTCTAGAGTTAAAGGAAGTTATAGGTAGTGACCTAGGCTCAGGGGCTGAAAATGTGGCATAAATCTCGGAGCTATAAGTGGAAAATTCAATGTTTGGGCCTTATTCGCTACCTTTCCAAGGCTAGCCCATGGCTCTAGGCTCTATAACCACTCCCTTGCCCTTACAAGATAGTATCTAAGTCTCATAGCAGCTAAAAATTAGTCCCACTTCCATGAACAGGGCACTGGAAGGTTGGGTTACCTCTTGGGGATGTCAATGATGCAATGTAAGGTCTATGTTTGGTGTTTCCATTGGTTCCACTTCCTTAAGGTCACCTAGGAGGTTTAATATCATATTTGTAGCCTATCTTCACATGTTTACCCCCGTTGGCCTGTTAGTTGGGTAGATGTGAGAAGAGGGTGTTATAGAGTGGTATCAGAGCATGGTTGCACTCTCCTTGGGTTGTGTGTGTTTTTCGTGCATACATGTCAATTGGATATATGTTCCTCATGCTTATGTTCTATGTTATTGTCGTGTATGCATGATGGTGGTGTTGGTTTCCATTCTCTTTGGGTGATGTTTGGTTTCTATCTCTTTGTGTGATATCTGATATAACGAAGTATTATAAAAGCATGGTTCAACTCTCAGATTGATGGGTGGTGTGTGGATAGTGTGTTTATATTGGTTTCATATGAATTTAGTATGTTTGATATCTATATGTGCTTGTTGCATCTATGTTCTATTTCCCATGGTGGCAGTGGTGTCACCATGGAAGGGTTGATGGTATTGTTTTCAACATGTGTCATAATGTGTGCATGGTTGGTTATATGTTGTTCATGCTTATGTATTTTCTATGCATGCTTGCTCACATGTTTCTACATATTCTACATGTATTGCCTGTTTATTCTAGGTCACATATTGGTCATGCTTGTGTGTTGTTGGTGTATGCTCGCTATATGACGTTGTATGTTGAACATGCATTGGTCATTCACGATTGGTTATACCTTTCAAGTTGGTGCATATGGTCAAATTTTCATTTGTTTGATTGAGGTTGTTTTGCTTAAGGTCATTGTATGAGAATAGGTCATCATGATGATATTAGTATGCTATGATGTTAATGTGTTGGCTGAGATAGAGCAGGAAATGCATGATTGTTGTAAAAATTATGGTTAATTATATGTTCTCCATTCTATTTTTATTTTGGTTACATGTGTGATAAATGCTACTTAATTAGCGTAGTCATATAAATTATGGTTATGTGCATGCCTTTCATTCTATTGATGATATGGTTAGATACATGATAGATCATAGTTAACTAGTGTGATTATACGAACATGTGTTGGTTAGTTAGGCATGATATTAACTTGATCATTATGCTATATGTTGTTGACAATTATGTTACATGATTAACTTGTTGTTATTTATGATTGATAAACTTGATGATTATGTTATGTGTCGTTGATGAGCATGTTATATTTTAACTTGTAGTTATCTCGATGATTATGTTATATGTTGTTGATGAGTATGTGTTAGTTAACTTGATGACTAGGATTGCTGCATTAAGATTTTGATGTTATATGTATTATGCTAAAATTGTACTGACCCATGCAACTAGTTAGGGTTATGACATTCATGTATGATTCAACCTAATTATGATAGTGTGTTGCATTAATCTAGACTACTTGTGCATATGTGATTATTATTCATGAATGGCATCTGTTTATGAGTCTATGATGTGAACTTGTTAGCTAGTTACTATTATGGATATCATGACCTTATTTAGGTTGATTTGATGTGTCGTGAATTTATATTATGCTAATATAGATTTATTGTGTAGATAAGATAGCCTCCCCTAACATACATCAAGGTATGGGTTTGCTTATGTCATGTACTTGATACTGAATTATTTGAATATGTCATCTATTTGGTGTCTGAGTGATTTGGTGTCGATTACATCATCTAGTTGATTTATTTAGCATGGTATGTTTGCAAGTTGTATGAATGTTTGATTAATTGCAAGATATGAGTATATGTTTTTGTAATATTTCATGATGAAATGGTCTTGTTTTAAGATGGTTGTACTAACACACATATTTTGGGATGGATGATATGTACCTGAGTGTAAGTAGGTGATAGTTGTAGAATTATGTATTATTATCGATGAATGTGAGTTTACTGATGGATTATGACATGGTTGTTAGTATTCATAAAATTTGATTTCGAATTGATAGATATGTTGTCTTGATGTTGATACATATGGATGACATGTGTGTTCAATTACAGGTCAATTTTCTTGGAACAAAAAGGTAAGATAACAATTATATTAGTATTTTTATTTATGTGTTGACAATTGTATGGTTATGGTAGTATGATGTAGGGGATTGCATGGCAAGAGACTGCCATGAAATATTGAAGAAGGCTTAGGTTGAGCTTTCCTTGTAAGTATTGGGAACCATGGGGATTCAGTCATGGTGTTTGTTGTAAAGTTTCGTGCTTTTGGTATTTTGATTTATTGGCACTTAATTTGCAGTCTTGATTGTGTTTGGTGCATAGCTATGCCACTTTGTTGTGGTATTGTATTGATTTTTGTTCTCATGGTATTCTTATTGTTTGTTTTTTTTCTTTCGTTTTGTTTGAGGGCCTTGTAAATTGGTTGGGAAAGAGGAAAGTTAATGGAGCTTGGGGAGAGATACGTGGTACCTAACAGGCAATGTAAGACATGAATGAAGCTGAGGGCATGAGTAAGAACAATGAAAGGTAAGAGTAGATCAATAGGTTGGAATGGTTGGGTTCATTGTGGTAAATGGATGGTGGCAGTACATACATGAGAAAGGAAACAAAAAAGGTAAAATGAATGAGGTGTTATATGCCTTGGCTATGTTGGGAACTGTTGTTCTCAACTTTGTTTACAAATAAGTAAGTTCTTTGAACCTATACCTTATGATATCTATCCAATGCGTTTTGATCATGATTTTGCTGATCTTTACATATGTATACATGTGTGTAAGTATGTATGTCATTACTTGATAAGGTCGTCATGGATCTTGGTGGTTCTATGTTGATGGTTTGTTTGTATGTATGTATGTATGTATGACATTACCTGATAGAATCATGATTTTTTTATGCTAATGATTATATATATGTATGTATCTATGTATCTATGTTATGGTATGACAAGGTTTCAAGGATCATTCTTGTGGAGGAATGATTGCTTATGTAAGTGAATGGCATGAAGAGGTTCCTGGTTATGAGGAATCAAGTGGTAGAGTAACTTTGACAAATCTATTAGTTCAGTATCATGTGGATATGATTTAATGTTATATGCTTTTACTATGCCTATGATTATGGACAAGTAATGCTGAGAGGTACATCAACGGTGTGAAAGTAGTGTGATCTGTGGCATGCTAGGATAACCGTGGATTGTGGAAAGACAATAGAAGAAAAGTTTCTTCTGGGGTCAGTTTCTGGTCTATGGATGTACAATGCTATTTTTGTGTAGATGTTGTGCATATCATATATTCAGTGATTGTACCTATGGTGATGTGTAATGTTGCATATGTAGTATTGTGTGCATATGAATTTGTGTTCCTGTTGTATATATGGTGTTGTGTGTATATTCAATATTTAGTGCTAGGTATAGATGGTTCCATGTACATGTTGGATATGTGTTGTTGTTTATGTATATTATTGTGTGCATGTTGTTTATGTGGTTTTGTGTGCATATGGCATTATGCGCATGTTGGATATGTGGTGATGTGTATGTATGGTGCCATGTAAATGCTGAATATGTAGTGCTATGTACCTATGGTGTTGTGTGCATGATATACATATGGTGCTATGTGCATCTAGTGTTGGGTGCATGATTTTACACATGGTGTTGTGTGCATGTGGTGTTGTGTATAGGTTGTACATGTGGTGTTGTGTGTAGGTAGTATCGTTTGCATGTCATGCATCTGGTGCTATGTGCATATGGTGTTGTGTACATGTGGTATTGTGTACAAATTGTACAGGTGATGCAATGTACATTGGGCATTGTGTACATGTTGTGCAGCAGGTGGTGTTGTGTACATGTGATGTTGTGTAGGTAGTGTTGTGTACAAGTGGTACTATGTACATGTTGTGCATATGGTACTAGTATACATGTGTTGCGAGCATGCAGTACTATTTATGTGCATGGTGCAGTCATGGTATCATGACATGTGTATTTTCCGTTTTGTACTCTGTGTACGTATATGTATTGTGTTGTGTTGTATAGCAGGTGCAAGTGTATGTGTTGTATGTCAGTGTAGGAATATTTATTGTGTTGTATTGTACTCCAGATGTATGTGTATCTACATTTATTGTGTTGTACATTGGGTATAGGCATATATATATTATGTTGTGTTGTACATGGGGCGTGGGTGTATGTATTGTATGGTGTTGCATCCCTTGTGTGGATGTACGTGTTGTGCATTGTCTGTCTGTGTACATGGTTGAGGAGAATGCACTGGGTTCTTGTCGGATGTGGAAATTGATTCAACATGTGTAAAGAAAGAATAAAGGAAGAAGGAAGGACTAATGAAGGACATGTATTGATATTTTACTTTAGTTATATTATGCATGTGATATGTGATTCTGACTTGTGATGGTTACATGTGATTGATAATTGTGGTTTATGATGATTTCATGTGATTTATGATTCATATCTATGATGGTTTGATTTTGAACTAACCATATATGATATGTTTATACATGATGAATTGATCAAACAATTGGGTTTACTTTTGTGACAAGAAGTGAACAAAATTGCAAGACGTGTACCTTATTGATGAGCTACCAATGGGGTATGATGTGAGTTTATTTCAATTTATCTTGATTCTAATGGAAATTATGTTCTTGCTACAGGAAAGCATGCAATTCCCATTTTGGGATGGTTGAAACTGATTGTAAGCATTAGCAGAAAAAATGGAACTGTAAGATGCCGCATTGTGTTGCTAAAGCACTTCAGAAGCAGGGCCATTGTGTGACACTGGTACCCAATAGTGTCAATTGATTTCCATGAGCATTCTATGACTGGTATGATGGTTGAGGTGGGTATATGCCTTGTTTTTTTTTAATATCTTTCGATTCCATGGAGCCTTCCCAAGGGATGAAATGCCCGAGACGGGGGTGCCAGCAGAAATTGGAAGGTGAGCGACTGCACAAAAGGGGATTAACAGATTTCCCCAGGGACTGTGTAGCAGATAAGGGAAGGCCATGATGGATTTTTTTTGGTCATTAGAATTTCTAGATGGAATCATATACACATTGGGAGTGTTCTGTGGAACAATGAGCCGATAACTATTCACTGAGAGGACAAGTGGCACAAGATTTTAGCACTAGCTATTGGATGCAACTTTGACCTTGACAGTGGTTTATGGATTTACTGGGAAGGAGGTGAATCTTGGTATTACCTTGAGGGTGGAGGTGTGAGCCTCTGGATTCCCTTGTTGCTAATATGGGCATCGTATCCTTGTATTTGTTGGTTTAGAAAATCTTTATATGTGTATATTATTGTAAATAATATATTGATCTTGGTTTATAAAGTGTTGGGAAAAATACTAAGAGGGGGGGTGTGAATCAGTATTTTAAAACTCACAATAATAATTTTCCTTTCTGAAATCTATACATGACTTTGTTGAACCCAACTTGCATATGTACGCGACTGTTATAAAATAAACTAGTGTATGCTTAGTAAACTTGTAAAACAACTAATTATTTATCTGTTTAACTTAAGCAGAATGTAAGAGATTCATTAGGTATTTGATAAGTAGTAAGAATGTGCATTGAGAATAGAATAAATCATCACACATAAGAAACACACATGAAGACCAGGATTTAAGGTGGAAACCCAATGTGGGAGAAAACCACCACTACTATCGTATTAGTATTTAATATTATTAATATCAAAAACTCCTTACATTCATGTATTGATGCAGACTCATGCCAGTACAAAGGCACCCACCTACTGCAGGCTACAACCTTCACTCATTATCCAACTCCTATTGGAAGGGAGCTCCAACCCCCTGATCTTGTTTACCAGTAACCAGTAGAAGGGAGATTCAACCCCCTTGATCCAATCACTAGCTACTACAAGAACCAAGATTCAACTTCCATAATTAAGGCTCCAACACTCATCACCATCTGAGGACCACATTTCATAAATTTTCACACTAGATCCACGTGCTTTAATACATCACAACTTGTAGGTCAACTGAAGCAAAAACTTACATAAATAAACCAAAACAGTGAGATCACTATAACCAGAACAGATAACTAAACTCAGAGTACTAAATAAACACATAGAATAAAATTCAACCCTGGTCATTCATATGCCAAAATGTATACGCGAGTTCACCTAAGGAACCATCGTGTATACATGTTTTTCCATTGAGAAACCTGCATATAGATCTTAATATACTAAAAAAACATGTTATTATGAATTGAGCATAGATTTGAATAGTGTTATTCTGAAAATATATTGTTAGCTTATAGAACCCTCATACAATTAGCAACATCAATAGTATTTTCAACCAATCAATCATGTAACCAAATTCAACTTCATCATTCACCAAATCTACTTCAGACATTATCATTCAACCTAGGTAAACATGGAGACATCATTGAAAAACAACAGAGATACATATGCACTGATCAAGTTAATGATTATTTTATAAACAAAAACCATTTCTTTATGTACACAACTAATTTGATGAAATGAACCCACATGTATACGTGACTTCACCAATGTAATATTCCCAATTTTTCTACAAGATAATTGGAATATTAGAGTTCTTAATTTTCATAATTAATTAATTAAATAAGAGGTTTGAGGGACCCATAAACCCCATTAGATGAATAAAGTCCACTTCTATTGTGTGAATGTGGGTTAGTAGGTAGTGGATCAACATTATGGAGTAGTGGACCAGCTCCTTAATGAAGGAAGAGTGGAGATCATGAAACATTAATTATAAGATCATGGAGACCATGGAGAGACAACACAGTCTTCATGGAGACTAGTGGCCACATGTGCAGTGCAGTTATGAGGTGGGCCAAGGCTAGGGAAGGCTCACAACCATATAAGGGAGGTGAGGGCAGCAAAGCAAATCAATTTTTAATTTGATATTGTATTGTCGTTTGACATTATTTGCACGCTTCAACTATTTAGCTAACTCTGTTGTGATGTTTAGCACACGGGTGTTCCGAAGCGAGAATCCCACCCTCATCCTCTGGGGAATTCGAGTGCCCACTCAGGAGAGGTATCTCGAGCATCATTTCCACTATCCGGTATTTGGCCAATCTTCATCCATTATTCCTAGTGCAGTCTCCTTCAGGATTTTGTTTTGTTGCAGGGTTGCAGTAGTGGAGGGTTGAGAAACCCAACTTCTGAGCTTGTTTTATAGTGGAGGGAGCAACCGTTTATCCGATAGGCTAGTAAGGAAGTGCTTAGACCTTCATTACACCATCCCACATTAGGCCAAGTAGCAACATTCACCCATAACAAAGTATCCTCTAGAAAATGCATTATTTTGTAGTGGGAAGTCAAGTACACAAGTTCTTGACCCTATTTTCCAGTGAGGGACTAGCCCCTCATCTATTGAGTTGATTGGGTGTTTTTGTAGCTAATAAATCATTATTTCAGCCCCATATCAATAGTTTTCTTCAGGGAGTGTGGAACTTAGCCAACAAAGGTACAATTTGCAACACAAAAAGGGTCGAAAATCCAAAGTTAAAATCTGGCCAAACCATTTCTGGGTTTTCTGGGTTTTTCGAGTAGAATCCATGGTTGAAATCCCGAATCATTCTAAGCACTCCAGAAGACTATCACACATAGATATTGTTCATAATAGAAGTAGTTTCCAGCAGTAGCAGTAGTAGTAGCACACATTTCCAATGCTTGGTTCTTTGGTGTATTTCAACCATCTTGTGGCTTGAGTGAATTTCTTTTGGAGCACTCTTTATTTTCATTTTATTTTGATGTATAATGATATGGCTCAGATATTTTTTTTGATGTTTTAATTTATTTATGTTATATTATGACATTTCCAACATTTTACAGTTTTGTGCTTACAATCTGATTATTGTCTAGATTGAAATGTTATAAATGTTCTCTATTCCTGTCTTTTCCATTTTGGAATATTATAGTGGTATCAGAGCATGATCTTTGGCTCAGCAAGTGGGCATTTCATGACATCAGAAGAAAAAAAAGAAGTCTAAAATGATGGAGGATTGCAGCTCTACCACTCTTCTCTTTAGATCTATGCAAGACCTCTCCAACGAGGTCAAACAATTGAAGATAGAAAGGAAAAAGGAGGATCCAAGAAGTAGATTTGATGAGGAAGGTCCCAATGCTTCCTATCAGTAGAATAAGAAACCAGAGAAGGAAGGAGCTTCACATTATTCCACTAGATCCACTTTATTTGACAAGAAAGAGGACCGGTCTGAATGTGAGGAATTATTGGGGCACGAGACCTTAAGTGAATATCTGTCTGAGTAAAAAACACAACCTAGAGCTTCAGAGGATATCTCTCTCCAACATTTCTTGCAGCTCAAAGAAGAAAGAAGATCCAGAAGTAGCAATAGAAGAAAGAGGCATAGATTTTTCGTGCCTACATTTGATGGATCTTCCACAAGCACATTGAGGGCTTTGAGGGAAGATTTGGCTACATTATTTCTGAAATATCCTATATTAGAAAGAGAGGTTGTGGTGTTTGCAACACTGCACCTAGAAGGTGAAGCGAGCGATTGGTGGTTTAATAATTTGTCACACATGAAAGTATCTGATTATGCAAATTTTATTCTAAGACTAAAGAAGAATTTTGGTAGAAAGAAACTGGAGACATCTGACATAGAGACATCTCCCATCATTGAGGAGATAGTACATGAAGATCCAAAAAAATATGTCTTCAGAATCACTCAGGAGGAGGAGCCTCTACCACCACCATCAACTACAATAGTACTTGCATCAGGAGGAAGAGCACTTGCATATTTGAAAGATGGTCTTAAGCTCTTGAAATTTGGAGCCCCATACATGATCGATGAGATGCATGAGGAGGAGGTAGATGCCAGTGCTAGTACAATAGAAGAGCATCCATCCTTAGTACCTGTAGTTGGAGAGACCATTGCACCGATGGAAGGAACTCTTGTAGATGTGCAATAAGTTCTCGATCTTCAGCTTATCCAAGGTTTGCACATACTTTCATTTCATGTTATTTCAGTACCTTATATTGAGATTTGTGAGACCATGCCAGCAAGGCAAGTGCATAGCCAAGGATTAGAGCACCTTGCTGATTTGGAGCAACAAATTATTACTGCACAAACCACCCTTGATTCTATCCAGTGGAATATGTATTGCTATCCCAGTTTGTCATGGTTGAGCTACACCCAACACTTTGTGTTGAAGTGTGGAGTGGCAGAAGATGGGATGAGCACAATCCTATTCAGTACAGTGCCAAACTTTGAGTTTAGCATTGCATGTGACCATGAGACAACACATGTATCACCTTGCAGATATACAGTGCTATCACTTAGCAACAATGATGACAAGAGGGCCCCATTATTCTTGGAGAATTCTGAAGGTATCTGCACTCATGAAGCACTAGAGGGCCATATAATAGAGGGTATACATCTTTTGATGGTGAGCATTCCCCATTATCAATATTAAGTTTCTTTGATGAGCATCTCATAGCTCAAAGAAAAGGTTCTACCTATATCATGCATGGAGCCTTCTGGGTTCCCATGGGTCAATGATGAGAGGATCTCATGGAGAGACCTCAATGGAGATGCACTTCAACATTTCATGGAGTGTAAAGATATTAAATTGGAGGATTTTGGTATTCTACATTGGGAGGATACCAAGTTTGACCTTGGCATGATTCATCATCTACATTGGGATGAATGGATCCAGATGAGGAGCAGGAGGTTCCCTACCTCCTTGCATATCTATGATACCAAGAAGCAAGAAACATGGTTGTGCTGGTTACTTTTCAGTGATTATGGATACTACCCAACACTGCACATTTCCAGGATACATGCAATACATATCACTGATGACATGCAACAACAGGAGGCATGGCTGCACTTGTTTTTTATGAGAAATTTTGGACATCTCATGATATATCTTATGTCCATGTATTTGCTTTTGTTTGGGATATGTCTCATCTCTTTACATGTATTTCTGTTTGGTAAATATCTCATGTTCATGTATGTATTTGGGCTTGGAAGGAAGCATAACTCTCACATGATGTGGCATAGAGGAGGTTATTTTTATTGTCCTAATGAGACATTTTACATGTCCATTAGTATGTTTTTGCTCCATGAATTGCATCATGATGATGTAATAAGGAAACAAGAATCCTTGATTTGGTTACTCTTAGGAGAGTATGGGTTGATTTTACCCCATACATTACATGATGATGATAGAGGATGGAAATAATAGGCCTTACAACGTTGGCTTCTATTGGGAGATTATGGTGATTGTACATGGTACGATGATGATGTGATGGGGAAAAACGATGCATTACTACGGTGGCTTCTCTTAAGAGAGTATGGCCACTACATTTGGTACAATGATGATGTAGTATGGCAACAAGAGGCATTGCTGCAGTGGTTTCTTTTGTGG